>OX578152.1:84602767-84952767 GCA_951213105.1 Amaurobius ferox | reverse complement strand
AATTATATATAAAGAGGATAAAAACATATGTTATATATTGTTCAAATTTCTATTGTAATTTATAACAGAAAATTGATTTACTCGATTTATTACATTCGATTTTTCCCTCTTATATATAAAATTCTAGTCTATTTAAATTAAAGGTAGGAACTGATCACAAAAAGTACGGATGCCAAAATGACTAGAACCTACAGCCTTTGGAATTGGAAACAGACAACACGACCACAGAGCTAACCAGTTCACGTACCGAGGAATCTATTTAATCTATTTAAATTAAACGGATGAACTGATCGCAAAAAGCACGGATGTCAAAATGACTAGAACCCACAGCCATTGGAATTTGTTATTTAAAAAAAAAAAAAAAAAAAAAAAGACATCCTTAGATGCTTTATATTAGTTCAAAATTATATATAAAGAGGATAAAAACATATGTAATATATTGTTCAAATTTCTATTGTAATTTATAACAGAAAATTGATTTACTCGATTTATTACATTCGATTTTTTCCTCTTATATATAAAATTTTAGTCTATTTAAATTAAATGTAGGAACTGATCACAAAGAGTACGGATGCCAAAATGACTAGAACCTACAGCCTTTGGAATTGGAAACAGACAACACGACCACAGAGCTAACCAGTTCACGTACCGAGGAATCTATTTAATCTATTTAAATTAAACGGATGAACTGATCGCAAAAAGCACGGATGTCAAAATGACTAGAACCCACAGCCATTGGAATTTGTTATTAAAAAAAAAAAAAAAAAAAGACATCCTTAGATGCTTTATATTAGTTTAAAATTATATATAAAGAGGATAAAAACATATGTAATATATTGTTCAAATTTCTATTGTAATTTATAAAAGAAAATTGATTTACTCGATTTATTACATTCGATTTTTCCCTCTTATATATAAAATTTTAGTCTATTTAAATTAAATGTAGGAACTGATCACAAAAAGTACGGATGCCAAAATGACTAGAACCTACAGCCTTTGAAATTGGAAACAGACAACACGACCACAGAGCTAACCAGTTCACGAACCGAGGAATCTATTTAATCTATTTAAATTAAACGGATGAACTGATCGCAAAAAGCACGGATGTCAAAATGACTAGAACCCACAGCCATTGGAATTTGTTATTTAAAAAAAAAAAAAAAAAAAAAAAGACATCCTTAGATGCTTTATATTAGTTCAAAATTATATATAAAGAGGATAAAAACATATATAATATATTGTTCAAATTTCTATTGTAATTTATAACAGAAAATTGATTTACTCGATTTATTACATTCGATTTTTTCCTCTTATATATAAAATTTTAGTCTATTTAAATTAAATGTAGGAACTGATCACAAAAAGTACGGATGCCAAAATGACTAGAACCTACAGCCTTTGGAATTGGAAACAGACAACACGACCACAGAGCTAACCAGTTCACGTACCGAGGAATCTATTTAATCTATTTAAATTAAACGGATGAACTGATCGCAAAAAGCACGGATGTCAAAATGACTAGAACCCACAGCCATTGGAATTTGTTATTAAAAAAAAAAAAAAAAAGACATCCTTAGATGCTTTATATTAGTTTAAAATTAAATATAAAGAGGATAAAAACATATGTAATATATTGTTCAAATTTCTATTGTAATTTATAACAGAAAATTGATTTACTCGATTTATTACATTCGATTTTTCCCTCTTATATATAAAATTTTAGTCTATTTAAATTAAATGTAGGAACTGATCACAAAAAGTACGGATGCCAAAATGACTAGAACCTACAGCCTTTCTAATTGGAAACAGACAACACGACAACAGAGCTAACCAGTTCACGTACCGAGGAATCTATTTAATCTATTTAAATTAAACGGATGAACTGATCGCAAAAAGCACGGATGTCAAAATGACTAGAACCCACAGCCATTGGAATTTGTTACTAAAAAAAAAATATCCTTAGATGCTTTATATTAGTTTAAAATTATATATAAAGAGGATAAAAACATATGTAATATATTGTTCAAATTTCTATTGTAATTTATAACAGAAAATTGATTTACTCGATTTATTACATTCGATTTTTCCCTCTTATATATAAAATTTTATTCTATTTAAATTAAATGTAGGAACTGATCACAAAAAGTACGGATGCCAAAATGACTAGAACCTACAGCCTTTGGAAACAGACAACACGACCACAGAGCTAACCAGTTCACGTCCCGAGGAATCTATTTAATCTATTTAAATTAAACGGATGAACTGATCGCAAAAAGCACGGATGTCAAAATGACTAGAACCCACAGCCAATGGAATTTGTTATTAAAAAAAAAAAAAAAAAAAGACATCCTTAGATGCTTTATATTAGTTCAAAATTATATATAAAGAGGATAAAAACATATGTAATATATTGTTCAAATTTCTATTGTAATTTATAACAGAAAATTGATTTACTCGATTTATTACATTCGATTTTTCCCTCTTATATATAAAATTTTAGTCTATTTAAATTAAATGTAGGAACTGATCACAAAAAGTACGGATGCCAAAATGACTAGAACCTACAGCCTTTGGAATTGGAAACAGACAACACGACCACAGAGCTAACCAGTTCACGTACCGAGGAATCTATTTAATCTATTTAAATTAAACGGATGAACTGATCTCAAAAAGCACGGATGTCAAAATGACTAGAACCCACAGCCATTGGAATTTGTTATTAAAAAAAAATATCCTTAGATGCTTTATATTAGTTTAAAATTATATATAAAGAGGATAAAAACATATGTAATATATTGTTCAAATTTCTATTGTAATTTATAACAGAAAATTGATTTACTCGATTTATTACATTCGATTTTTCCCTCTTATATATAAAATTTTAGTCTATTTAAATTAAATGTAGGAACTGATCACAAAAAGTACGGATGCCAAAATGACTAGAACCTACAGCCTTTGGAAACAGACAACACGACCACAGAGCTAACCAGTTCACGTACCGAGGAATCTATTTAATCTATTTAAATTAAACGGATGAACTGATCGCAAAAAGCACGGATGTCAACATGACTAGAACCCACAGCCATTGGAATTTGTTATTAAAAAAAAAAAAAAAAAAAAAAAAGACATCCTTAGATGCTTTATATTAGTTCAAAATTATATATAAAGAGGATAAAAACATATGTAATATATTGTTCAAATTTCTATTGTAATTTATAACAGAAAATTGATTTACTCGATTTATTACATTCGATTTTTCCCTCTTATATATAAAATTTTAGTCTATTTAAATTAAATGTAGGAACTGATCACAAAAAGTACGGATGCCAAAATGACTAGAACCTACAGCCTTAGGAAGTGGAAACAGACAACACGACCACAGAGCTAACCAGTTCACGTACCGAGGAATCTATTTAATCTATTTAAATTAAACGGATGAACTGATCGCAAAAAGCACGGATGTCAAAATGACTAGAACCCACAGCCATTGGAATTTGTTATTAAAAAAAAAAAAGACATCCTTAGATGCTTTATATTAGTTTAAAATTATATATAAAGAGGATAAAAACATATGTTATATATTGTTCAAATTTCTATTGTAATTTATAACAGAAAATTGATTTACTCGATTTATTACATTCGATTTTTCCCTCTTATATATAAAATTCTAGTCTATTTAAATTAAAGGTAGGAACTGATCACAAAAAGTACGGATGCCAAAATGACTAGAACCTACAGCCTTTGGAATTGGAAACAGACAACACGACCACAGAGCTAACCAGTTCACGTACCGAGGAATCTATTTAATCTATTTAAATTAAACGGATGAACTGATCGCAAAAAGCACGGATGTCAAAATGACTAGAACCCACAGCCATTGGAATTTGTTATTTAAAAAAAAAAAAAAAAAAAAAAAGACATCCTTAGATGCTTTATATTAGTTCAAAATTATATATAAAGAGGATAAAAACATATGTAATATATTGTTCAAATTTCTATTGTAATTTATAACAGAAAATTGATTTACTCGATTTATTACATTCGATTTTTTCCTCTTATATATAAAATTTTAGTCTATTTAAATTAAATGTAGGAACTGATCACAAAGAGTACGGATGCCAAAATGACTAGAACCTACAGCCTTTGGAATTGGAAACAGACAACACGACCACAGAGCTAACCAGTTCACGTACCGAGGAATCTATTTAATCTATTTAAATTAAACGGATGAACTGATCGCAAAAAGCACGGATGTCAAAATGACTAGAACCCACAGCCATTGGAATTTGTTATTAAAAAAAAAAAAAAAAAAAAGACATCCTTAGATGCTTTATATTAGTTTAAAATTATATATAAAGAGGATAAAAACATATGTAATATATTGTTCAAATTTCTATTGTAATTTATAAAAGAAAATTGATTTACTCGATTTATTACATTCGATTTTTCCCTCTTATATATAAAATTTTAGTCTATTTAAATTAAATGTAGGAACTGATCACAAAAAGTACGGATGCCAAAATGACTAGAACCTACAGCCTTTGAAATTGGAAACAGACAACACGACCACAGAGCTAACCAGTTCACGAACCGAGGAATCTATTTAATCTATTTAAATTAAACGGATGAACTGATCGCAAAAAGCACGGATGTCAAAATGACTAGAACCCACAGCCATTGGAATTTGTTATTAAAAAAAAAAATATCCTTAGATGCTTTATATTAGTTTAAAATTATATATAAAGAGGATAAAAACATATGTAATATATTGTTCAAATTTCTATTGTAATTTATAACAGAAAATTGATTTACTCGATTTATTACATTCGATTTTTTCCTCTTATATATAAAATTTTAGTCTATTTAAATTAAATGTAGGAACTGATCACAAAAAGTACGGATGCCAAAATGACTAGAACCTACAGCCTTTGGAATTGGAAACAGACAACACGACCACAGAGCTAACCAGTTCACGTACCGAGGAATCTATTTAATCTATTTAAATTAAACGGATGAACTGATCGCAAAAAGCACGGATGTCAAAATGACTAGAACCCACAGCCATTGGAATTTGTTATTAAAAAAAAAAAAAAAAGACATCCTTAGATGCTTTATATTAGTTTAAAATTAAATATAAAGAGGATAAAAACATATGTAATATATTGTTCAAATTTCTATTGTAATTTATAACAGAAAATTGATTTACTCGATTTATTACATTCGATTTTTCCCTCTTATATATAAAATTTTAGTCTATTTAAATTAAATGTAGGAACTGATCACAAAAAGTACGGATGCCAAAATGACTAGAACCTACAGCCTTTCTAATTGGAAACAGACAACACGACAACAGAGCTAACCAGTTCACGTACCGAGGAATCTATTTAATCTATTTAAATTAAACGGATGAACTGATCGCAAAAAGCACGGATGTCAAAATGACTAGAACCCACAGCCATTGGAATTTGTTACTAAAAAAAAAATATCCTTAGATGCTTTATATTAGTTTAAAATTATATATAAAGAGGATAAAAACATATGTAATATATTGTTCAAATTTCTATTGTAATTTATAACAGAAAATTGATTTACTCGATTTATTACATTCGATTTTTCCCTCTTATATATAAAATTTTATTCTATTTAAATTAAATGTAGGAACTGATCACAAAAAGTACGGATGCCAAAATGACTAGAACCTACAGCCTTTGGAAACAGACAACACGACCACAGAGCTAACCAGTTCACGTCCCGAGGAATCTATTTAATCTATTTAAATTAAACGGATGAACTGATCGCAAAAAGCACGGATGTCAAAATGACTAGAACCCACAGCCAATGGAATTTGTTATTAAAAAAAAAAAAAAAAAAAGACATCCTTAGATGCTTTATATTAGTTCAAAATTATATATAAAGAGGATAAAAACATATGTAATATATTGTTCAAATTTCTATTGTAATTTATAACAGAAAATTGATTTACTCGATTTATTACATTCGATTTTTCCCTCTTATATATAAAATTTTAGTCTATTTAAATTAAATGTAGGAACTGATCACAAAAAGTACGGATGCCAAAATGACTAGAACCTACAGCCTTTGGAATTGGAAACAGACAACACGACCACAGAGCTAACCAGTTCACGTACCGAGGAATCTATTTAATCTATTTAAATTAAACGGATGAACTGATCTCAAAAAGCACGGATGTCAAAATGACTAGAACCCACAGCCATTG
Source organism: Amaurobius ferox (assembly GCA_951213105.1). Lineage (NCBI taxonomy): Eukaryota > Metazoa > Arthropoda > Arachnida > Araneae > Amaurobiidae > Amaurobius > Amaurobius ferox. The sequence continues at coordinate 84,946,529 of OX578152.1, read as the reverse complement.
GAATTTGTTATTAAAAAAAAATATCCTTAGATGCTTTATATTAGTTTAAAATTATATATAAAGAGGATAAAAACATATGTAATATATTGTTCAAATTTCTATTGTAATTTATAACAGAAAATTGATTTACTCGATTTATTACATTCGATTTTTCCCTCTTATATATAAAATTTTAGTCTATTTAAATTAAATGTAGGAACTGATCACAAAAAGTACGGATGCCAAAATGACTAGAACCTACAGCCTTTGGAAACAGACAACACGACCACAGAGCTAACCAGTTCACGTACCGAGGAATCTATTTAATCTATTTAAATTAAACGGATGAACTGATCGCAAAAAGCACGGATGTCAACATGACTAGAACCCACAGCCATTGGAATTTGTTATTAAAAAAAAAAAAAAAAAAAAAAAAAGACATCCTTAGATGCTTTATATTAGTTCAAAATTATATATAAAGAGGATAAAAACATATGTAATATATTGTTCAAATTTCTATTGTAATTTATAACAGAAAATTGATTTACTCGATTTATTACATTCGATTTTTCCCTCTTATATATAAAATTTTAGTCTATTTAAATTAAATGTAGGAACTGATCACAAAAAGTACGGATGCCAAAATGACTAGAACCTACAGCCTTAGGAAGTGGAAACAGACAACACGACCACAGAGCTAACCAGTTCACGTACCGAGGAATCTATTTAATCTATTTAAATTAAACGGATGAACTGATCGCAAAAAGCACGGATGTCAAAATGACTAGAACCCACAGCCATTGGAATTTGTTATTAAAAAAAAAAAAGACATCCTTAGATGCTTTATATTAGTTTAAAATTATATATAAAGAGGATAAAAACATATGTTATATATTGTTCAAATTTCTATTGTAATTTATAACAGAAAATTGATTTACTCGATTTATTACATTCGATTTTTCCCTCTTATATATAAAATTCTAGTCTATTTAAATTAAAGGTAGGAACTGATCACAAAAAGTACGGATGCCAAAATGACTAGAACCTACAGCCTTTGGAATTGGAAACAGACAACACGACCACAGAGCTAACCAGTTCACGTACCGAGGAATCTATTTAATCTATTTAAATTAAACGGATGAACTGATCGCAAAAAGCACGGATGTCAAAATGACTAGAACCCACAGCCATTGGAATTTGTTATTTAAAAAAAAAAAAAAAAAAAAAAAGACATCCTTAGATGCTTTATATTAGTTCAAAATTATATATAAAGAGGATAAAAACATATGTAATATATTGTTCAAATTTCTATTGTAATTTATAACAGAAAATTGATTTACTCGATTTATTACATTCGATATTTTCCTCTTATATATAAAATTTTAGTCTATTTAAATTAAATGTAGGAACTGATCACAAAGAGTACGGATGCCAAAATGACTAGAACCTACAGCCTTTGGAATTGGAAACAGACAACACGACCACAGAGCTAACCAGTTCACGTACCGAGGAATCTATTTAATCTATTTAAATTAAACGGATGAACTGATCGCAAAAAGCACGGATGTCAAAATGACTAGAACCCACAGCCATTGGAATTTGTTATTAAAAAAAAAAAAAAAAAAAAAGACATCCTTAGATGCTTTATATTAGTTTAAAATTATATATAAAGAGGATAAAAACATATGTAATATATTGTTCAAATTTCTATTGTAATTTATAAAAGAAAATTGATTTACTCGATTTATTACATTCGATTTTTCCCTCTTATATATAAAATTTTAGTCTATTTAAATTAAATGTAGGAACTGATCACAAAAAGTACGGATGCCAAAATGACTAGAACCTACAGCCTTTGAAATTGGAAACAGACAACACGACCACAGAGCTAACCAGTTCACGAACCGAGGAATCTATTTAATCTATTTAAATTAAACGGATGAACTGATCGCAAAAAGCACGGATGTCAAAATGACTAGAACCCACAGCCATTGGAATTTGTTATTAAAAAAAAAAATATCCTTAGATGCTTTATATTAGTTTAAAATTATATATAAAGAGGATAAAAACATATGTAATATATTGTTCAAATTTCTATTGTAATTTATAACAGAAAATTGATTTACTCGATTTATTACATTCGATTTTTCCCTCTTATATATAAAATTTTAGTCTATTTAAATTAAATGTAGGAACTGATCACAAAAAGTTCGGATGCCAAAATGACTAGAACCTACAGCCTTTGGAAACAGACAACACGACCACAGAGCTAACCAGTTCACGTACCGAGGAATCTATTTAATCTATTTAAATTAAACGGATGAACTGATCGCAAAAAGCACGGATGTCAAAATGACTAGAACCCACAGCCATTGGAATTTGTTATTAAAAAAAAAAAAAAAAAAAAGACATCCTTAGATGCTTTATATTAGTTCAAAATTATATATAAAGAGGATAAAAACATATGTAATATATTGTTCAAATTTCTATTGTAATTTATAACAGAAAATTGATTTACTCGATTTATTACATTCGATTTTTCCCTCTTATATATAAAATTTTAGTCTATTTAAATTAAATGTAGGAACTGATCACAAAAAGTACGGATGCCAAAATGACCAGAACCTACAGCCTTAGGAAGTGGAAACAGACAACACGACCACAGAGCTAACCAGTTCACGTACCGAGGAATCTATTTAATCTATTTAAATTAAACGGATGAACTGATCGCAAAAAGCACGGATGTCAAAATGACTAGAACCCACAGCCATTGGAATTTGTTATTAAAAAAAAAAAAGACATCCTTAGATGCTTTATATTAGTTTAAAATTATATATAAAGAGGATAAAAACATATGTTATATATTGTTCAAATTTCTATTGTAATTTATAACAGAAAATTGATTTACTCGATTTATTACATTCGATTTTTCCCTCTTATATATAAAATTCTAGTCTATTTAAATTAAAGGTAGGAACTGATCACAAAAAGTACGGATGCCAAAATGACTAGAACCTACAGCCTTTGGAATTGGAAACAGACAACACGACCACAGAGCTAACCAGTTCACGTACCGAGGAATCTATTTAATCCATTTAAATTAAACGGATGAACTGATCGCAAAAAGCACGGATGTCAAAATGACTAGGTTGGGTTCCGGTCTAAATTGGGTGAATAAAAAGAAAGTTATGAAGAATATCGCGGAGGGTGAAGTACCCCAGTGGTTAGTGCGCGGGATTTGCACTTGGTAGGCCCGGGTTCGATTCCCAAAATTGCCGAATAAAAATAAAGTTATGGAGATTGTCGCGGATGGCACGGTAGCCCAGTGGTTAGCGCGCGGGAATTTCACTCGGTGGGCCCGGGTTCGTTTCCCGCCGTTGCCAAAACTGCTGCCGTGTTCACGCGGAGTACGATCACGTTAAGCGTGTGGGACTGCAAGTCCTTCCGAGAGGTTTGTGGTAGGGGAAGGAGGGTACGGTCTCTTTGGATGCCTCCCCCATTGGGTTCCGGTCTAAATTGTGTGGCACTTCCTGGCCTTCCAAGCAGTTACCTTACACCTTTCTGGTAGGTCGCGCCAACGAGTTTGCCACGGTCAGAATTTTCAAGGGTAGCGAACAGGCTGGTCGCCAAAGGCGGCTAGTAAATAATAAAAGGCAATGTCTGTGTGTGTGTGTGTGTCTGTCTTATACACTATACGTTTCGCGGCCGCGCGTCGGAGAGCTACGAAATTTGGCAATCGGAGACCTGGGGGGGAGGGAAGGGGACACGTGAAAACCGATTTTCAAAATTCTAATTATTTTTTTATTTATTTAATGTTTTATGCGATTTCGACCTTTTTTTGCCCTTTTTGCCCTTTTTTCTCCACGATCCAGACGTCGTAGAAAAATACAACTCACACCATCGGAAAGAGCAGACAATTGCGAGTAAAAATATATCAATTTAAAATCTCCATTTCGATTTCTAATATTTTTTAAAGATTTTAAAACAAAAGTCACTTTTGGCTCAAAAAACGATTTTTGGTTTTTAAATTCTCGCATAGTAAAAAGTACTCATAATTTCGACTAATAATTTACATTTTTAGAAAGCTGAAATATCTGGCATTCTTACAAGTCTAATCTGGTCCAGAAATAATGAAAATTGCCTTCAGGATCGCAATTTTAAAGACGTCATGATTTTAAATTTCTCGGCGTTCCGCTCGGCGTGCCTCTTCGTTTCTCCCCCGCTGAAGCAGGGAAGGTGGTGGGTGGGGACGTCAAGGTGGAGGTGACGTCACGGTTCTGAATAGAGCTCCTTTGCTCTATATAAATTATTATATTTATATTTTAAATGATGGGACGATATGGATTTTTTAAATGTATATTTTAACTTTTGGATATTTTAAATGGATATTTTAATTTTATGGATATTTTAAATGATGGAACAATGAAACAATGGAATGAGGATGATGGAATTAAGCATATGGTCATTTTAAATTGCAAATTAGCGCGCGGGAAGTTAGCGGTAGGCCCGGGTTCGATTCCCGCCACTGCCAAAACTGCCGCCGTGTTTACGTGGAATACGATCACGTTAAATATGTGGGTCCGTAAGTCCTTCCGAGAGGTTGGTGGTAGGGGAAGGAGGATACGGCCCCTGTGGATGCCTCCCCCACTGGGTTCCCGTCTAAATTGGGTGAATATGTAGAAAGTTATGGAGATTGTCGTGGAGGGCGCGGCAGCCCAGTGGTTAGCGCGCGGGAATTGCACTCAGTAGGCCCGGGTTCGATTCCCGCCACTGCCAAAACTTACGCCACGTTCACGCAGAGTACGATCACGTTAAACATGTGGGTTCGTGAGTCCTTCCGAGAGGTTGGTGGTAGGGGAAGGAGGGTACGGTCTAAATTGGGTGAATAAAAAGAAAGTTATGGAGATTGTCGCGGAGGGCGAAGTAGCCCAGTGGTTAGCGCGCGGGAATTGCACGCGGTAGGCCCGGGTTCGATTTCCGCCACTGACATGGAGTACGATCACGTTAAACATATGGGTCCGTATGTTTTTCCGAGAGGTTGGTGGTAGGGGAAGGAGGGTACGTTCCCTGTGGATGCCTCCCCCACTGGGTTCCGGTCTAAATTGGGTGGCACATCCTGGCCGTCCAACCAGTTACCAGGCCCGGGTTCGATTCCCAAAATTGCCGCCGTGTTTACGCGGAGTACGAGCACGTTAAACATGTGGGTCCGTGAGTCCTTCCGAGAAGTTGGTGGTAGGGGAAGGAGGGTACGGTCTAAATTGGATGAATAAAAAGAAAGTTATGGAGATTGTCGCGTAGGGCAAAGTAGCCCAATGGTTAGCGCGCGGAAATTGCACTCGGTAGGCCCGGGTTCGATTCCCAAAATTGCCGCCGTGTTTACGCGGAGTACGATCACGTTAAACATGTGGGTCTGTAAGTCCTTCCGAGAGGTTGGTGGTAGGGGAAGAAGGGTACGGTCCCTGTGGATGCTTCTCCCACTTGGTTCCGGTCTAAATTGGGTGAATAAAAAGAAAGTTATGAAGAATATCGCGGAGGGTGAAGTACCCCAGTGGTTAGTGCGCGGGATTTGCACTTGGTAGGCCCGGGTTCGATTCCCAAAATTGCCGAATAAAAATAAAGTTATGGAGATTGTCGCGGATGGCACGGTAGCCCAGTGGTTAGCGCGCGGGAATTTCACTCGGTAGGCCCGGGTTCGATTCCCGCCATTGCCAAAACTGCAGCCGTGTTCACGCGGAGTACGATCACGTTAAACGTGTGGGACTGCAAGTCCTTCCGAGAGGTTTGTGGTAGGGGAAGGAGGGTACGGTCTCTTTGGATGCCTCCCCCATTGGGTTCCGGTCTAAATTGTGTGGCACTTCCTGGCCTTCCAAGCAGTTACCTTACACCTTTCTGGTAGGTCGCGCCAACGAGTTTGCCACGGTCAGAATTTTCAAGGGTAGCGAACAGGCTGGTCGCCAAAGGCGGCTAGTATGTAATATATTGTTCAAATTTCTATTGTAATTTATAACAGAAAATTGATTTACTCGATTTATTACATTCGATTTTTCCCTCTTATATATAAAATTTTAGTCTATTTAAATTAAATGTAGGAACTGATCACAAAAAGTACGGATGCCAAAATGTCTAGAACCTACAGCCTTTGGAATTGGAAACAGACAACACGACCACAGAGCTAACCAGTTCACGTAGCGAGGAATCTATTTAATCTATTTAAATTAAACGGATGAACTGATCGCAAAAAGCACGGATGTCAAAATGACTAGAACCCACAGCCATTGGAATTTGTTATTAAAAAAAAAAAAAGACATCCTTAGATGCTTTATATTAGTTCAAAATTATATATAAAGAGGATAAAAACATATGTAATATATTGTTCAAATTTCTATTGTAATTTATAACAGAAAATTGATTTACTTGATTTATTACATTCGATTTTTCCCTCCTATATATAAAATTTTAAATTGAAATGTTGCGTTTCAGGTCTTTTTTTTTCTGTTTCTGTTTCTTTTCCATGATGTGCAGTATGCTCAAGGGAATGTGGAAAAAATATATTTTAACCGGATATTCATCCAAATTAAGACAAGCGGGTGATTACTTTCCCTGCAATACATGGTAATGTATAGGGAAAGTATTGGAATCATGCCGAAAATCGCAAATCGATTTTCCGACGGATCTACGCGTTTTAAAATCTCTAGAACACGAAAAACTATTTTTAGTATGATGTCTGAGTGTGTGTGTGTGTGTGTGTGTGTGTGTGTGTGTGTGTGTGTGTGTGTGTGTGTGCCTGTCTCTGCAATGTATGTATCCACTCTAACTGAAAACAAATTGACCAAATTTCATAAAATTATGTAAGTTACTTATGGATGACTCTAGTGCTGATTAGATTTCGGTAGGATTCGGGATAAAAATAACCCGCCTGTTTTTGCAAAACGGCACTCAAAAATCGCATATATCCACTCTAGCTAAAAAACTTATCTTCCAAATTTCACAAAATTTAGTAGATAAGTCACTTGTAGGTTACTCTGGTTCTGATTAGATTTTGGTACGACTCGGGAAATCACAACTTTTCTTCTTTTTTTTGCAAAATGACTCGCAAAAATCATTAACATCTATAAAACATCGGATGTGGGCAGCACATGACTTTCCTTATATAATGCATACTGCAATGAATTTACTCCTTTTACAATAAAAAAATATTTACCATAAGGTCCACGGTACTTTGTTTTTAATGTTGAATTGTACATTTGGCAATTCTCCGGATGACAAAATGTAAAACTATTTCAAGGTACCGAATTAACTTATATTTCGCGCAACTCTAAATAAACAATTATCAATATTGATAGCATCCTCAATAAACTATATAGTCCATGTATTAAAATATTTTAACAATTAATTCATCAATTAGGCGTTATTTTCATTAATTTAGTGCCATTTTTGTAATTTTGTTGATACTTTCGTCAATCTGGGACGAAATATCGCCAAGTTCGAGATGCTTTCCTAAATTATTCACTAAGTTCATAAAATACATCAGCAAGGGTTATTGACAAACGGAGAAAAGAGAATATATACTTTAGAAGATATGCCTGTCATATGGCGGAAATCTGAATTTGCTAAACATTACTTCTCATCTGGAGTCATATTTATCAATTTGACAACATTTTTGTCATTTTGGCAACATATAAAATAGTCGCCAAATTGGTGACGTTCGACTAAATTTCTCACCAAGCGTTGTGGACGGACGGAGAAATGGGTTATTTTTATGTTATTTCCAAGATATTGAACTTTCATCAATTAGTCGTCATTTCATTGATTTAGAGTTGATTTCATCAATTTAAATAATTTTTATTAATTGGGTGACATTTTCGTCAATTTGGCAACATTTAAAAAGTCAGCAAGTTGAAGATGGTCCGACAAATTCGTTACTAAAATTTTGCCAAATGTTACAGACGGAAAAATAGGTTATTCTTATAGTAGACTAGCAGCATACCCGTTCTTCGTACGGAGTATATAATATAAAGAAATTTATAATTCGCAATTATGTGCAAATTCTGTTAATATATTAAATTCATTGCTCATAAAGAGAAGTTTAAGAATATCTGTTCTCACTATGCAAAATTATCTTCACGGGCAGATCTGAAGAATAAAACACCCTGGCCCCTTTTGTAAGCAAATTTAAAAAAAAACAAGAAAGATCAATCATGCTTAAAGCATTGATTATGAAACACTTTCCAACTTCAATGCAATTTTATTTAAAAAAGTCGAAAATGCAATACATTCCTCGGTAATATTTAGAAACTTATCACAATACTACATTGATTTATTATATTTGAAAACTTAAACCTTCATCGAAAAAAATGAACTTCATTCAAATGACGGCATTGAAATATAAATTGCCTGGTTTAAATATCTCTAAAATGCAATACATTCCACGGTAATATTTTTAAAACTATCATAATACTACGATAATTTATTATATTTGAAAACTTCATCAAAAACAACTGAAATAAACTCTAATGACGTCATAGAAAAAATAACACGCCTGGATCTCTCTATAAAAGCAGGATTTCATTCATAACTTTCTCCATTTCATTCATCACAATACTATAATAATTTGTTTTATTTAAAAATTAAGACCATGGAGCTACAATTCATAAACTTTATGCTTAAAACTTCATCGAAAAAAATCGTCCTTCAGTTTATAAAATCAATTAATATTTCATTCATATCAGCCATGCAGACTCCATGGACTGAATTATTTTGTGTTAAAGAAATACAGTAATTGTAATACAACTCATTCTACATATTTTGCTGTTTACATTTTACATAGGTGAAAAATAGGCTTAGTTGTAGAAATAATCAAATTTGAATACGAATTTAAACTCATATATATTGTCATTGTGTTGTTTTAGTATGTAGATGCACAGAATTTAAGCAAAAATAAAGTAGTTTTAGGACGGATACAACACTCAATATGAATTAAAAAGAACTTTAAAAATCACGATTTTGACACAAAATGGATGCCATATATCATTTTGAAGTGGGTCATGTGATCGTTTCATATCATGGTCACGTGATCGTTTCATATAAGATGTGTAATTATTATTTTAATTTTTTTTTAAAAAACTACTGAATATATTTCGCTGAATTTTTTTTTATATATTTTATGGAACAATATGACTATTACCTAAAATTTTCGAAGCAATTTGTGAATTTTAAATCCGCTTAAAAAATGTTTGAAAAATTAGGTCCCATAGGGCTCAATGTATTTCATTTTTTCAACCAGGGTTCAATCCAAAACTAATTGGGTGATATTATTCATTTACATTCCCATAGGTCCTACAGACCGTCTGAACAACATACTAAAATTTCATTTTGATTAAGTCATTTTTACGGCAGTTATCGTGCTAACGGACAGACAGACAGACAGACAGACAGACAGACAGAATGAACAAAGTAATAAACACTTTTCAACTTTGTTGTAAAGTGTTAAAAAGGAATTGAATCAATATATGCAACCTCGTACTACTTATATTGTCGCAGATTAGAAAATATGCCAGTGTGTTAGTAGAAGCTTACCCGTATTGCAATATGAGTCTCAAAAATATTTGCCAAAATAAAAGAGATGACATAAAAAATTGAAAGTATCAAAAATCCCCATAATCTTAATACCAGAAGGACGTAATTGATTCCAATATATGCCATTATATATCAAAATATATGCCAATATACCTGCACTACTTATATTCTCGTAGATTAGAAGATATACCCATGCATTTGTAGAAGATTACTCGTACAACGTACTATATATGATTTTCAACAACTTTCGTCATAATAAAACAATTCCATAATAATTTGAAAATATCAGTAATCCCTGAATCAACAGTCCCCGAAAATATCAATAATAATGATGTTTAAAACTGAAGACCGTAATTGATATTATCCAGTCAAAAATTCAATGTCAATGAAATTTATTTTATATACATATTTTTATTATTCAAATCGGAAAAGATTTAATAAAAATCGTATGCCGCATAACATATTGGATCCGTTGCTAAGCGACATGATATAATTTGCTTTAAATAAATTGATGGAAATCATATCATCTGAATAATGCAATCTCCATGGAAGGTTTGGAGACATTTTCGTCGATTTAGCGATAACTTAAAAAAAAAATTTATAAAATTTATAGCCAAGTGGTACTGTAGAACTGATAGTCCCATTTTGCGACAAATTGACGAAACATCATCGCAATACTATCCCCTAACAAAACATAATTAATTTCATTTATAAACGCAATTTTATCAATTTCATGATATTTTTATGGATTTACAAATATTTTTATAAATTTGGTGATATTAAAAAAATTCGTTAAATGTGTTACTAAGTAGGATGGATGGATTGACCGACAAATGCTGCAGAAACATCATTTCAGTACTTTATTCTAAAAAAACAAATTTAATTTCATTGATTTGGGTCATTTTTATCAATTTGGAGACATTTCCACTAATTTGGTAAAGTTTAAGAAATGTTACCAAGTTATTTAGAGATATTCCTCTAAATTCGTAGCTCTGAATTTGCAGATCTGAAGAATAAAATATCCTGATCCCGTTTGTATATACTAAATGAAAACACTAAAATTGTATTAAAAGATACATACACCCGTTCTACACTTTTTCTGCTTCAACAATTGGCAAAATGCATTTATTGAGTAAACACGATATATGAGTTTATTAGCTAAACACAATATATGAGCTTGAAACCTCTTTGCTAAAATAAATGAAAGTGATGTACGCAGTCCGAAATATATATAATTAAAAGAACAATCAAACCGTTCATTTATAAAATATATTTTTACATCCATTTATTTATTATACAAATAGAAAAAATAATAATAAATATTAACAACATATTTAATTTCATTCCGTTGCCGAGCAACAGGATATAAGATAGAATCTTCCTCATAAAATGCGAAATTAAATAACCATTTTGATCTCTTTATACTTTACATCGTTAAGCTTGTGAAAGATGAACCATGGAGGTAGATTTTTCCATTTAAATTCATGTTTCAAACAATTCATGTTTTCCTATATTGACTAATTAATGCAAAAATCCTGCACCAAACTCGGAAATAAAGTTTTATTTCATTTTGGCGTTTTAAACAAACGATTTTCATCCTTTCCGTTTGGATAAACCACGGAGTTGGAGAGTAGATCTCCTAAGAAAAAGTTCCGTCTTTCATTAATATCTCGACAACCCCTGGTCTTAGAAACTCGAAACTTGGACAAAATTTATGGGGGGCTATATCAAGGCTATCCACAAAATTTCATTAAATTCGGTTCAGCCGTTTTCCCGTGATGATGAGACAAACGAAAATTTCGTTTTTTACTAATATCTCAAGAACCACTGGTCATAGAAACTCAAAACACAGACTAAATTTTAAGTGGGGCTATTTCTAGGCTACCCGCAAAATTTCATCAAATTCGGTTCAGCCGTTCTCCCGGGATGATGGGACAAACAGACAGACAGACAGATTTTCAATTTTATTTATATAGACTAGCAGCATACCCGTTCTTCGTACGGAGTATACAATATAAAGGAACTTATAATTCGCAATCATGTGCAAATTCTATTAAAATATTAAATTTATTGCTCAGAAAGAGAAGTTTAAGAATATCTGTTCTCACTATGCAAAATTATCTTCACAGACAGATCTGAAGAATAGAACATCCTGGCCCCTTTTGTCAGCAACTTTACAAAAACAAAAGGAATTGAATCAATATATGCAACCTCGTACTACTTATATTGTCGCAGATTAGAAAATATGCCAGTGTGTTAGTAGAAGATTACCGGTATTACAATATGAGTCTAAATATTTGCCAAAATAAAAGAGATGACGTATTAAATTGAAAATATCAATAATCCCCGTCATCTTTATACCAGAAGGTCGTAATTGATTCCAATATATGCCAATATATATCAAAATATATGCCAATATACCTGTACCACTTATATTCCCGTCGATTAGAAGATATACCTGTGCATTTGTAGAAGATTACTCGTACAACGTACTATGTATGAGTTTCAACAATTTTCGTCATAATAAAACAATTCCATAATAATTTGAAAATATCAATAATCCCTGAATCAACAGTCCCCGAAAATATCAATAATAATAATGTTTAAACCTGGGGACCGTAATTGATATTATCCAGTCAAAAATGCAATGCCAATGAAATTTATTTTATATACATATCTTTATTATTCAAATCGGAAAAGCTTTAATATAAAATCGTATGCGGCATAACACATTGGATCCGTCGCTAAGCGACATGATATCATTTGCTTCAAATAAATTGATGGAAATCATATCGTGGGACTGTAGAACAGATAGGCCCATTTTGCGACAAATTGACGAAACATCATCACAATACTATCCCCTAACAAAACACAATTAATTTCATTTATTAAGCCCATTTTATCAATTCCATGATATTTTTTTGGATTTGCAAATATTTTTATCAATTTGGTGATATTAAAAATATTCGTTAAATGTGTTACTAAGTTGGATGGATGGATTCATCGACAAATGCTACCGAAACATCATTTCAGTACTCTATTCTAAAAAGCAAATCATTGATTTACGCCAATTTTATAAATTTGGAAACATTTCCGCTAATTTGGTAAAGTTTAAGAGAAGTTACCAAGTTATTTAGAGATATTCCGCTAAATTCGTAGCTCTGAATTTGCAGATCTGAAGAATAAAATATCCTGATCCCGTTTGTATATAGTAAATGAAACACTAACATTGTATTATAAGATACACCTGTTCTAATCTTTTTCTGCTTCAACAATCGGCTAAATGAATTTATTGGGTAAACACAATATATGAGTTTATTAGCTAAACACAATATATGAGCTGGAAACCACTTTGCTAAAATAAATGAAAGTGATGTACGCAGTCGGCAATTTATATAATTAAAAGAACAATCAAACCGTTCATTTAAAAATATATTTTTACATCCATTTATTTATTATTCAAATAGAAAAAATAATAATAAATATTAACAACACATTTAATTTCATTCCGTTGCCGAGCAACATGATATAAGATAGAATCTTCCTCATAAAATGCAAAATTTAATAGCCCTTTTTATTTCTTTATAATTTTCATTTTTCAGTAAAAGCTTGTATAATATAAACCAAGGATATAGATTTCCCATTTAAATCATGTTTCAAGCAATTGATGTTTTCAGAAAGTGTAACTATCGTGTAAACTATCATGTAACTATCACAGCAAATAAATACTCAACTAATTTCACATAATAGCCACTACTATTCTCAAACCATTGACGATTATCACAGTCTAGTTTAGCTCGTATCGCGTCTACTTCCCTCTAACTTAGTGATGCGTTCTTTTTTAGACACTCTACAGAAACTTCTAGAAATCTGTTATATCTCGTAAAATATTCGTTATTTTGAGGTGTTTCTCGATCCTTTGAAAATGTGCCGAATGTCGTCAAATTGGCGACAAATAGCCAAATCTGGAATCCTACTTCGAGTTTCCGCATAGCGCAACCTTAGATTCACGCCATAGGAAAGTTTGCCTGTAAGGGTATTTTCTCCGTCTGGTTTTCAAAATAGACTCCAGTGAGAGCATTTTGCACTTTTGTAATAATATTCACTAAGATGTCTTCTGTGGCGATTAACTGCCATCCAGAATTAACCTTGTTGTCTCGTTCAAGCAGAAAAAAAGGAAAAGTTTCAATTCTGTTTAAAATTAGCTATACAATAGACACATAAGGCGCATTCATCCATCTCATCTCAAATCCACTTAAAAGACAGAATTTTCCAACCACGTAATTAAATATAGTGCATAGTTTGGTATATGTTATGTTACTTTATTCTTCAATCATTCATTGAAATTATCTTCTCAAATAGTTTGAATGAAATTCGGTATACAACAACCGGTAAGAAAAATTCTACGTTATTCATTTAAGATTAATTATTTTGCTGCTCTGATTCTGCGATAGCGTTCAACACCTTAAAGGGGGGGGGGAATGCTGCCTTTTCCATCAGTCATCATCCCCCATGTTTAAAAGAGTAATTAAGAATTGAAAAGTCATTTACGAATTGTCAAATAATAGGCACTACTAAAATGTGTACTCAGTGTCTAGTACTATTTTAATTATTTTAATAATATTTTTCATAATGTAAAGTTAATAATACTATTCTAATTAGTTTAATAATTCTCTTTCATAATGTAAAGTTAATACTATTTTAATTAGTTCAATAATTCTCTTTCATAATATAAAGTTTTAGAGATTTTGAACTTATCGATGCAGCTGCATTTATTCACGTGTATGTCTATATTTCTGTCCTTTATGTCAAAAGCTTCAAGTGGCTCTATTTTTGATACATGAGTGAAAACTGTAAGTTGAGTAACTGCTGATCTGGTCTATCTTCCTTAAAAAGTTACTCACTTAGACGCATAAGCCACTGAGCAGCAGTACATAATTTAATTACCTGCCAATTCGTTAATCTACATTTGGGTATAACTTTTACCCAGGCAGCAAATCAATCTAAACATGTACCTGAAAAATGTTTTCAAGCAAGTTTAATATAGTTTAAATAGAGCGAATTAAAGAAACAAACTGCTGAATAGATCTACGTATTATTTGCTATTATTTGCTAATTTGTTAATTTGCATTTGGATAAGGCTTTTACGCAGGCAACAAATCAACCTACACATATATTAAAAAATCTGATGTGGGCAACACTTGACTTTCCTTATATAATGCAATGAATTTACTACTTTTACAGTTAAAAAAAACATTATTCTTACAGTAAATACTTACATCCTTTCAAAGATGCTGAATTTTCTTGAATTACTCGTCATTTTTATTGATTTAGCGTCATTTTTATTCATTTGCCGAGATTTTCGTTAATTTGACTACACTTAAAAATGTCGCCAAGTTGGCGACATTCCGCTAAATTCGCCGTCAAAATCTTGCCAAGCGTTATGGACGGAGAAATAAGTTATTCTTACAGCAGATAAATGACTATTGGCGTTCAAATACAAAAGTATTACTCTAAAGTATCTTTTCTCGTAAATGGAATGAGTTAGATCCACGAGAATGATGTCACCAAATTTATCGCATGATATTACATATGAAAAGTGAACATGTTTCTTAAGAGTTAATATTTTTTTTTAATTTATGGGACTTTTCATAAATTTATTTGAAAAATGTGCAATATCTCGAGAACAGTTCATGCATTCTAAGATTCATATCAATCGTTTTCTAAGGAAAAATTACATAAGAAATGTCTGTTTGCTTAATTTTATTAAAGGTTTTAATTTTTCGATGATTTTTTCAAAATTTCACTCGAAAATTTAGGAGGGTTCTGAACAGTCTATTGTGTTTTAAAACAATAGGCTTCCAGTATTCATGGATTGTGATTTTTGTACCAAATTTCATTCGAATCGCTCCCATTCGTTCGTGAGATATCGTCTCCACAGACTCACTGTCACACACACACACACACACACACACACACACACACACACACGCACACACACACACACACACGAACACACACGAACACACACATACTTTCACACACACTCACAGACATCACCTTAAAAATGTTCGATTCGCGATCAAGGATGCTTGAAACGTGTTCTCCCATCGGAAACTCGAATTCGAAATTTCGATCCCCTCACAATACTGTCCTTATACATTATGTATATAAGGAAAGTAAAAAAAAGGCTTTCAAGCAAGTTTAAAATTATTTAAATAGACCGAATTAACATAACAAACTGCTGAATAGATCTACGTGTTTTAAGCATCAACAAATCAACAACTTTTTCAACAATGCTTTGTCTGTTTTTGAAGTCGATAACTCTCGAGGAAATTGAAATAATAACTTGAAATTTGATGCAAGTTTTGCATGCTTTTAACGTAAGAGGCACATACATACTAATTAGGCAATATTTTACAGCTTTGGATCGGCTTTTGTCGTTTATCTCTCTGTGTTGCCGAGCCCGTTATCGTAACGCCTTAAATCCCCCAATTTCTTTTGAAAGAGTGCTGCAATTCTTTTTATTCCATCATGTATTTGTACTTTACTATACAGAGGGCATAAAACTCATGGGCCTTTACATACAAAATTATTGGCGTGCTTGAAGAATTTCCTAGGAATTTTCCTCTATCTGATAAACATGATTCACATATTAACTAAAATATCTTCTGTGATAGTTATATTCCATCCAGAATTACCATAATTGTTTTGGTAAAACAGAAAGAAAATATAAATTTAATTTTGCTTAAAAATAGCGATAAGACTCACACATCAAACGCATTTATCCATATTATCTCGAATACATTTTAAATATAGAATCGCCCAGTGATATAATTAATTACAGTAACCTGGTCTAAATTATTTTACTTTATCTTCGATCATTCGTTGATTTTTCCACCTCAAATAGTTTTGAATGAAATTTGGCAAGAAACGTACCCTAGGAAACATTTTGCGTTATTCATTAAAGATTAATTGTTGTACTTCACTGAGTTTAGGATTCTTCTTCTTTTCTTCATAAATATGCATAAAACAGGCATAGACTTGAAACAATTGAGCATACGTATTCTCTTATTTTAGATTTTGACGATATTTCTCAAAACAAGGCAAGGTCTCTTATCCCGAAACGTGCTAAAATCTAATCAGAACCAGGGTAGATCCAAAGTTCTGAAATTTTGTTAATTAGTTTTTGAGTTAGAGTGGATACCTTCAATACTCAGATCGATATATGCAGACATACATATAGCCGCTAACTTATAGACAGTTTTCGTGTTCTACATGTCCTAAAGTGTGTAGATCTGTCGAAATCTTGCGAATTTTGACTCGATTCTAGTACTTTCCGTATACATTACCCTGTTTTATAAAGAAAGTAAAAATCTGATGTCAGCAACACATGACTTTCCCTACAGACTCTTATTCATTTTCATATTTTTTATTTCCTGATGCATTAAATTGGGTTTTATTGTGGAAAATAACATGCGTACTTTTCTTATGCTATATCTAATTTACATTTGTAAGATATTTTTGTTTCATTTGACAACGTGTAGAGTCCACTTCGACAAGATGAGCGTGATATTTTTTCAAAGTTGCCTAATGATAGAGCGTCAGATGACCAGTACGAAGGTCCGTGGTTCGAAACCCGGGTGGCGCAGCAAGACACTTTAAAATCTTTCAGTTAACAAAATTAAAGAAAACCAAAATATCTTGAGTATAGTTCATCTTAGAGTTATGGGATTAGTGTCATTCGCTTTTCTTTAAAAATTTGTACGAAGAACACGCACTTAAAATTAATATATTTCAGCAATTGTAGTCATTTATTTTAGATCTTTGATCTTTTACGGAGCATTTCGCAAAAAAAGGTTCGATTATATTTCCCAAATCATGCCAAAATCTAATGAATATCAGGACAACCCTCAAGGGACATAACTACTAAATTTTTAGACATTTTATTAAATAGTTTTTAACTACAGTAGAAAGCGCCCTTAGTTCCTCAAAATTAAAAACTTTAACCATCTCGAGAATGGTCCATCTTAGAGATATGGTCTTATTTTTATTGTCGTCAAAAGTGACGTATAAAACAAGCATTTAATTGATATATTTTTAATATTTTATTTTAGATCTAGAACAGTTTTGCGGTCCATTTCTCAAAACAGGCATTCTTTTTGTTTCCTAATCGTGCCAAAATCAAACCAGAATCACGGTAACCCATAAGTGACTTATCTACAAAATTCTGTGAAACTTGATTCATCAGTTTTTGAGATAGAGTGGGTACATATAGTTTTTGCGGGCCATTTCGCAAAGGACTGCAGGTTCCTTTTTACTGAATCGCACCAAAATTTAATGAGATCCCACAATTGACTTCCCTATCAAATATTCTAAAATTTGGTCAATTAGTTTTCACCTAGATATATACGGTTTTTGAGGGCCATATCGTAAAAAAGGGTTTTTACCTTTATCCCGAATTGTACCAATAACCAGTCAGCACCAGAACCATCCCTAAGCAACTTACCTACCAAATTTTATAAAGTTTGGTTAGCTGAATTTTGATTTAGAGTGATTACATTATATGTAGAGACAGACAGACACAGAGATACATAAACTCACAAACACTCACTGACGTCACGTTAAAAATAGTATTTTCGTGTTCTGGGGTACTCGAAACGTGTGGATCTGTCGCAAATTCGAGTTGCGATTTTCCAATACTTTCCTTAAATTTTAATTACCATGCACTGAAGGGAAAGTAACAATTGATCACTGTTGCATCACGCTTCCAAGGTTCACAATTTGATTTCCTGAAAAAAAAAAGGGTTTTTGCCTTTTTCCCCAATTGTACCAAAATCCAATCCGCACCAGGGCCACCCCAAGTATCTTACATAAATTTGGATTTTTAGATTTTTTTTAGATTTTTAAAGTTTAGTTTACTCGACTTTAATTTAGAGTGATTACAGTAATTGCACAGACAGACACACAGATATACAGACTAACACACACACACTGACGTCACGCTAAAAATAGTAGTTTCGTGTTCTGGGGCACTCGAAACCTATAGATCTGCCGCAAACTCGAGTTGCGATTTTCCAATACTTTCCTTAAACTTTACCATGCACTGTAGGGAAAGTAACAAAAGATCGCTATTACATCACACTTTCAACTTTCACAATTTGAAATGTAATTTTTTCGTCACTTTCTCACAGTTGAATGGAACGATTTTGATTGAGTTGTGCAATTCAGAGCTTACAGTAATTGCTTCTTCCACTTTCACAATTGAAGGCCTGCTGCCCGTCATATGCGTGTAAGAAATGAATTCTGAAAAGACTTTTCTGTATTGTAGTGATTATGGATTTATTGGGTGTGGCTGTAAGTATATTATGTTTAATTATAGTTATGAGAGGGGGGGGGGGGGTATCGATGAAGATATACTGATGTATGAGGATTTTATGATACACGGCTAACTCGCATCGATACATTTTTATACAAGTACTGCTCAACTCATCGATAGCGATCTGCCCAGTCGATCTTCATGGCTTGTCAAGTCGATCTTTGGATTAGTTTAGGGAAAATTAAGAGTTTTACATTGTCCTTTACGTGAACAAAAATCAAATTTTGTCTTAAATCTATCATTAAGGAAACAAGTGAAGTTAAATATAGTTATATTTTGATAAACATTTCACTTTAAGTGTAGTAAACAGAAATAATTAAAATATAGTTTGAAAACAGTTTATAAATATATTAAATTAAATAAATTTCTTTAATTTCTCTCTCTTTCTCTTTTGTTCTATTTTACTCTCTCTCTCTGCATTTCACTCTATATTTCACAATCCCTCTCAAATCCCATGACACATCGTTATCTCGTATCGATACAGTTTTATACAAGTGATTCTCAACGCGTCGATAGCTATCTACCCAATCGATCGGTAGGGTTTGTCAAGTCGATCTTTGGATTAGTTTAGGGAAAATTAAGAGTTTTGCATTGTCCTGTACGCAAACAAAAATCAAATTTTGTCTTAAATCTATCATTAAGGAAACAAGTGAAGTTAAATATAGCTTTATTTTGATTAACATTTCATTTTAAGTGTTGTAGTAAACAGAAATAATTAAAAAATAGTTTGGAAACAGTTTATAAATATATTAAATTAAATAAATGTATTTAATTTCTCCCTCTTTCTCTTTCGTTCTAAATCACTCTCTCTTTCTGTATTTCACTCTATATTTCACAATCCCTCTCAAATACAATCTATTTCATAATCCCTCTCATGATACATCGATATCTCGTATCGATACAGTTTTATACAAGTGATGCTCAACTCGTCGATAGCGATCTACCCTGTCGATCGTGAGGGCTTGTCAAGTCGATCTTTGGATTAGTTTAGTGAATATGAAGAGTTTTGCATAGTGCTTTACGGGAAAAAAATGTAATTTTATCTTATATCTCTCTTTAAGTGAACGGGGGAGGTTAATTATAATTATATTTAGATTAACTTTTCATTTTAAGCGTTACAGTAAACAGAAATAATTAAAATATAGTTTTTAAAGAGTTTAACAATGCATCTTCTATGCACCCCTGTTTCTTTTTCTTTCTATTTCACACACCCTCTTTTTCTTTTCACTGTCCCTCTTTATTTTACATCCTCTCTTTATTTCATTTCCCCTCTCTCTCACTCTCTATATCACTCCTCTTGAAAATTTTCGGATTAGGGGGTTGAGTTCTTCATCTACCTTAAATACGCCGCTACTGATATGTATGTTAAATATAGATCGAAGCCGATCTTAAGCTTAATTGCATGCTAAAAGTTAATCTCGATGTCCTGAAGGTTGGGAACCACTTGTTGCATTTGATAAATTTTATGTATCGAATATTACCAGTGTAGCTTTTGATACTTATCGTATAAACGATTTTTCTGAATTTGCGATCCAATTTTATTCTCAATGAATTTGAATTTTAGAAAAATTATAAGGAAGAATTTCATCCTACGTACATAAACAAATTATCATTTTGTTAAACGGTATTTTACGGAACCTTATAGCTTGTTTTGGAAACGTTGAAAATGTGGACGTTTTTAAGATATCTTAACAGAAGAAAATACGATGATTCTTTTTACTTTCCTCATATACTTAGTATAATGTATAAGGTAAGTTTTGTGACGGGGTTGAAAATTCGAATTCGAATTTCCGCTGGGAGAGCACGTTTCAAGCATCTCTAAACACGAATCGGGCGTATTTGATGTGATGTCTGTGTGTATATGTGTGTAAGAGATACTTTGGAGACGATATCTCCGGAACGACTAGAGCGATTGAAACTAAATTTGGTACAAAATTTACATCCAGTCAATACTGGTAGCCTATCGTTTTTAAACGCAATATCATGTTCAGAATAACCCCAAATTTTAAACTGAAATTTTGAAAAAAATTATTGAAAAATCAAAACTTTCAACAAAGTTAAGTATATAAACATTTCTTATGTAATTCTTTATTAGAGAACGACTTTAAAACTCTGGAATGAACCGTTCTCGAGATATTGCCCATTTTTCATATCAATTTACAAAAAAATCTCATGATGTATTAACTATTTTGAAATATGGTCCCTTTCATATGTAATATCTAATATTATTTTTGTTAATATTATTTTCGTGGTTCTACCTTGTTCCATTTACGAGAGAAGATACTTTGGGAAATAGTTTTGTATTTGGACAACAAAGGTCATTTATCTACCATGAGAATAAGCTTTTCTCCATTCAAAACGCATGGCGACACTTTGGCGATGAATTTTGCAGAATATCGCCAACTTATCAACAATTTTTTAAATCATCAAAAAAATCAAAGCTATCAATAAAGTTACGCAAATAATCAATTCTTATATAATTTTTGATTAGAAAATGATTGACATAAAAATGATCGACACATTTTTCCAATAAATTTATGAAAAAATCACATGAAATTAAAAAAAGTATTATTAACTACTTCGAAATATATTCACTTTTCATATGCAATATTATGTGATAAATTTGTTAATATTGGATTCGTGGATCTAACCATTAACGGGAGAAGATACTTTGAGTAATAGTTTTGTATTTTGACGCCAATAGTCACTTATTTATCTACTATAAGAATAACCAATTCCTCCGTCCATAACGCTTGGCGATATTTTGGCGACAAATTTGGCGGAATATCGCCCACTTGATGACTTTTTTTAAATGTGAAATTATCTAAAATGTTGCAACATTGATAAAAATATTGCCAAATTGATAAAAAATGACGCTAATTCAATTAAAATGACGACTAATTGATGAAGATTCAATATCTTAGGAAAGTACAAAAAAATCGACTATAAGAATGGCGCATTTCTCCGTCCCTTCGTTCGTAACGCTTGGTGAAAAATTTGGTTCGATGTTGCAAACTTGGCGACATTTTTAAATGTTGCAAATTGACAAAAATTACGCCAAATTGATAAAAATGACGCCAAACGGTCGGTAATGTTTTGAAAATTTAGAATTCCGTCATATGACGGACTTCTATTATATAAGAAATGCTTTTCTCACTGTTTCTCTGAGTAATATCTATACGCACGTCCGAGCGCACATATTCTTTATACACTAAAAATATGATTTTATAGCTTATTTTATCTTTGTTTTATATAAAAAAAAGGGCTCGATCCATTTTAATGTTAAAAACATGATTTTTATAGCTAAAAAGGTGTATATATACCTTTTTATACATTTAGACCAAATTTTAACAGTGAACTTATTTTAGATGAAAAGCTAGACTCTTATACATATTAACTGTATGATTTCACAGTGAATTATTTCAAATAAATGCGTAAAAACCTCCAAATGAATGGAAGTCCTCTAATATATTAAAAATCTGTATATATACCTTTTAACAGTGAACTTATTTAGTTAAAAAGCTAGACTTATACATATTAAAAGTATGATTTCACAGTGAATTATTTAAAATAAATGCGTGAAAAAAGAGGACCTCCAAATGAATGGAAGTCCTCTGTTTTTAAAGGGTGGGGTTGAGACCCCCCTCATATATATAATAGAAAAACTCAAAATGTTTAACTAAATCTAAACATTTTTTATAAAATTAAAAAATAAAAATAAAATCATTACAAAACATATGTTAGACATGTAGTGGGGGGTGACGCCCCCCCCACTGAAAAATGATTAAGCTTTCTCTAATTCATATTCGTATTTATCATCAATCATACCCGAATACTTAAATATATATCTTCCTTTATTGATTTTATATATTGATTCATCAGAAAGTTTACCGTGTTTATTCGCAAGGTAATATTCTTTTTCTTCAACTTCCACATCTAACTTTACGATTACTGAATCTCCATATTTAGTTTTAATTTTTCTCGATGATATCAGATCATATTCCCCAGGATATAAATCATTTAATTTAAACGTTTTGGGATAACCTCTCAGTCTATTGAATTCTTCCATATATTAGTAAACATTTTTATAAATATAAATTTATCCATTCTTCATAATCTGTAAAACCTCTTTCTTCCATCTCTTTTATAAGTTTTTCTCTGTATTCTTCATCAGACTTTGACTCTCTAAATATTTTTTCAGCTATAATATTTTTTTGTTCATTATCAGAAATAGTAATAGAAACATATCAAGATCAAATCCATTTAGTACATTAATTATTCTAGTTACTTTCCCTACAAAACATTTATCATCACCCTCTTTTAGTTCATATTTTAACACTTTTATTATTTCGATTTTATTCTCATTTTTTAAAATTCTATTAAACACAACAACTAATATCTCTCTAAATTTAATATTATGGAATTCTTCCTCCAGTAAGTGTCTTTTAATTTTTATATCTAATTCTTTAATGCATACATCTAAATCATATATAATTTCTGTATTTGATAATTTTATGATTGTCTCTCTCAAAGAATTTTGAATATATGTATTATGCACATTTTGAGAGTCATTATATACATTATTATGAAATAATCGTCTTCTTAAAATCGGGGGTAAATTTATTTTATCATACCATACTTTACATATTCTAGGTAGAAATATTAATTCATTTAGAGATGTAATATCATTTTCTCTACAATCTAATAATACTAAATTTATTAAATTTTCTATTCCTTCAAGTGAAGTTAATTTATTTTTTCTACAATCTAATTCTTTTAAATTTATTAAATTTTCTATTCCTTCAAGTGAAGTTAATTTATTTTCTCCACAACATAATTTTTCTAAATTCGTTAAATTTTCTATTCCTTCAAGTGAAGTTAATCTACACGTCATACAATATAATTATTCTAAATTTATTAAACTTTCTATTCCTTCAAGTGAAGTTAATTTATTTTCTCCACAATATAACTCTCCTAAATTTGTTAAATTTTCTATTCCTTCAAGTGAAATTAATTTATTGTTTCCACAATATAATTTTTTTTAATTTATTAAATTTTTTATTCCTTCAAGTGAAGTTATTTTATTTCCTTCACAATATAATTCTTCTAAATTTATTAAATTTTTCATTCTTTCAAGTGAAGTTTAACTATTCCAAGCATAATCTAATTTTTTCATTCCTTTAAGTAAAGTTAATTTATTTTCTCTATAAACTAATTTTTCTAAATTTATTAAATTTTCTATTCCTTCAAATGAAGTATGAAATAATACAGAAATAGATATCACTTCAGTAGGATTCTCTATATTTAAGAAAGATATAAAATCTTTTCTTATACCATTATTATATATAACATACATTTATTTAGAAACATTTTTATAAATTATTTATTTTTTCATTTTTGTTAGTTCTCAAAAGATAAACACATTCTCTCAAGACTTTTTTAACTTCACAAATCTCATCAATAATTTTTTCTCTATAAGATTCTTCTTCATAATGACCAAACTTTTTATTTAATTCACTCATCTGTATAGCTTGTATTTTTTCGAATAAATATTAAAAAAATGATCAGGTAATAGATCAAATTTGTATTTAATCAAATATCAAAAATCTAATTTATGCATAAATTCTTCTATAAAATTTTCATTAAGTGTCTGATATTTAGGTATATACATCCAATTTAAATCATCTTTTAATTCTCTCATGATATCTTCTGAAAGATTTTGAAACATTGATACTTTATATACATCTAAATTATCAGAAAATTTTATGATAAATTCGTTACTTAAAGTTTGATATTGAGAAATGTTTACCCAATATACTTTACATTTTTCTATTAAATATTCTGATAATTTTTGATATCTAGAAATTTTAGGCCAATCATCAGGTTGAGCAAATTCTTCAATAAAAGATTCAGACAGTGTTGAATATTGTAAAACTAAATCCCAATTTACATAATCTTTCAGATTTCTAATTACATCTTCAGATAAATTATTTCTAGAAAATTCATTCCAATCAATATCCATTTAATGATGAACGTATTTTAGAAAGGGATTTTTTCAATATGCATATAAAGTTTTAAAGTGTTTGATTTACCGTCGGATTTTATCAATAATGTGATGATATCATCACGTTTACCATAAGCAAAACAGGTTACTGTATCTGTATTAGCATCTAAAATTTCCTTACCATTGATTTCTAGTGATATCAGTGGACTTTTATCATATATATATATTTACTATCTACTGTATCATATATAGCTATATATATGGAAATTTTCATATACATATATGTAGTTAATCGCATCTCTTGATCCAGTAATTTTGAACTCATCATGTTGAAATTTACTTTTGTAAATTCTCCATCTGTAAAAATAAGAAAATCATTTTCTACAGTAACCCAGATATCTCTATTATCTAAATATATTTTATTGACGACATCTTTATCATATTCAGGGCCTGCTACATTACCTATTCTTCTTCCTTTTGCATCAAATTTATCATTCTGTAATATTAACGAATTTTTTTCAAAATATCTTTTATTCACAACATTTTTAGGTTCTATAGGATCTGCAACATATCCTATTCCTTTTGCTTTTGCATCATAAGCTTTTCCTTCTAAAGAATGTTGTTGTTGAAACCCAGACCGTCCGACCTACCAGAAAGGTGTAAGGTAACAGTTTGGACGGTCGGGAAGTGCCACCCAATTTAGACCTTCAAAAGAATTCCTTCTAAAGAAGACCTTCTAAAGAATTTTCCTTCTAAAGAATGTAAAGTTGTTTCATGTAATTCTTTTATTCTCTTACCTGTTTCTTCAGTAAAGGATAAAAAATCTTTATCATATTTGGTTTCTATAAGATCTCTCAATTAAAAATGATTATTCTCTATTTTATTCAAAACGAAACTTTTAGTGGTTAAATCTAAATCATCTATAGAACTTTCACAATTTTTAAAAATTCTAATTTCCATATCATAATTTCCATCATCCATTAATTAAAAACCTATACCAGGAAGTCCAATAGGCCCTTCTTTCATTTGATCATCATAAGGTGGATAATAAGCACTCATTTATTATAACATTAATTTTATGATTTTAAACTCTTAACCATTGTTATAGTTTTATTTTTCAAATTTATAAAACATCTCTTTCTTTCTTTAAAAATAATATAAAACTTATATTCCTTTTGAGTATTCATTAATCTCTCCCAATTAAATTCGATATCTAAATTATTTAAATCAGTATAGTTTTCATGATTTGAGAAGTCAAAATAAAAAATAGTATACATATCTTCAAAATTATTCTTATTTATCAAACATCCTGTTTCTGTATTAATATCATTTAATCCTGCATGTAAAAGAGCTTCAACCCACTCTATTATAATCTTTATCAGCAAAATTCGTTTTGTAACGCATAAGAGGAATTTGTTTATTATTAATCATCAACCAGCATTCAGTCATATCTATATTATCAAATATCATATTATTTTTTTCATAATTATCATCTCTTTCAACGTACTGAGGAATAACATAGCCACCTAAAACTTCATAAGAGGCTGTTGTAGCTGTGACAGATCCACTATTACTTTTATAAGGACCTACCATCTTAAATCTATATCGATCCCAATTTACCTCTATATCTTTATCAGTTAAAAATTGATTCCATAAAAACGCTTTCTCCAGAATTTTTAAATTCTATATAAGGTAAATGCAAGGTTAAACCTTCAACAACTACCTTATAATTAACATTTTCGACATCAGTATATCATATTCTTATTTTCATTTCTTTGAATTTCTATTTTCACTTCAAAACCAGAAATTACCTTTTCATATTCTCTAAAGAAATCGATTATATCTTTTAAAGGTGTCCATATTTTAATGACAATCTTTCGTTAGTTCACATCTTTTTGCGAATCCTTCGTTATAATCTTTATTCATTTTCAAATTATTAAAAAAATCAGTTATTTTAGTAGTTTCTTGTAAATTACCCTCATATTTTAACTCTTTTCGGTCAGCTGAATCAGCTGTATCTAGATAAAAAAATTCATCTTGAGTTTGTGATGTTACATAATCAGGAGTATAATGAGTTAATCTTAAAGCATGATTCATGATTGAAAAATTTGACTGTGTTATTGATTCAATTTTGGTATCTCCTATATGTACTTTTAAAGTTTTGATAAAACCACCGCCATTTACCAGACAAACATTTTCGTTTGCAATGGATGTTTTATCATGTTTTGTAATTTTTAATTTTTATTCAAGATATCCTCTAGAATATAAAATTTTTGCTTTAGTATAATTAATATGAAAAACATAGGTGGCATTCTCATCTGAACTATGTTCTTTTGGATGAATTTCTCTTAATTCAGAACTTTTAATATGATCATTATGATAATAATGAGTATCACTCAAATCATAAATCTTTTGCATTTATTTAGGAAGAATTTTTAAACCACCTGCTTTCTTTTTCATAAAAAATATTTCATTTAATTTATTCTCAGTTTTCAACAAAACCTTTAAAAATCCTTGTATTTTTTTACTTTTTCTATATAATCTATGTTTATTCATTTATTTAAGAAGAAAAAATAGGAATAAAATTAAATTCTACAGCTCCTTTATTTAAATCTATTAATTCACCTTTTTGATTAGTAATCCTCATTTTTATTCTTTCAACAGGAACTGTTTTAACAGGAAAATATATCCAATTATTAAATTCTTTTGAAATTATACTACCTGGTGGGTTTTTATTAGTGAAAGAATATATGACTTTTGAATTATATTGATTTATTAAAGATCCTTTTACAACATCACAGTGAATATAAATATTATCATTTCCATTGGATATATCAGCTATATGTTTGCCTTCTACCTATGGTTCTTCCTCATAACTTTCATATGTCGGTTTTAAAAAACCTATAATTTTATGAAAGTAACTTTTTGTAAAATCTATTACCCAACCTTTTTTCAGTTTAATAGATATTCTTTGTCTTGCTTCAATAATACCAAATTTGACAGATGGATCCTTGTCAAATATTTTCATCATATACTTATTTAAACCTCTTACAATATAATTACCATTTGAGATAACAATTGTTATATCTGTGCCTAATTTATACAATCTAAATATGTTATTTCAATAATTCTTACTTATATTAAACCAGGAAACTTCCATAGAAAACGACTGTAAAGCTAATTTTTTTAATTTAAGAGGTGTAATAAAATTTACAGTAAATTCCTCTGATTTCTCATGACCTTCAGATTTTAATATTATCATTTATACAGAACAAAATTTTCATTATAGTCACTGGGTTTTTGTGTAGGAAATGATTTGAGAACATTTTTAGGTGATATATCTTTATTCCTTTCTCTGATATATTTCATACAAAATAAACCACATTTCACAGATGTGAGTTTCTGTAAAAAACTATCATTATGAGCTATTTTTGGTTTTTTATTCGATGTAACAAGAAATGATTTAATATTTTTAGGAATATAGTCTTTCTTCATATTGTCACATTCACCAAACGGATCAAAATATTCCACATATTTATATTTAGGATCATTATAATAACAAACCCAATGAGTTCCGGGACCTGTTGATACATCTAAATTAATGATTCCATTTTAAAATTTTCCTATTGTTTTAGGTAATAAATCAGAGGTAAATACACGTCTAAATCCTTTTTTTTTTCATATTTTCTTCAATCATTTTGTTACTAATTCCTAAGGTTGATATATACCCTTTCCACGTTTTTTTTTCCAGACCCCTTTTTTTGTACAGCTGAACTAGCTAATCCTGATAAAGCACCTGTTGCTAATGCTGGAACTGCAAATTTAGCAGCTTTTATTAAAGAGGGTATAAGTGCTGCTAGAAATGGTAAAAATCCTCCATTTTTATCTTATTTGCTTTTTACTGATAGTAATTCTTTTTCCATCATTAATATGATTAATTTGAGTTTTAGTTAAATACATCTCATGATTAGGAGTTTTAGATTTATCTATTTATAATGTTAGTTCTTCTTTATTTCTAAAAGTTGATTTAAGTTTATTTTTCTGACCTTCACTCAAATAAACTTTATTTTTTATCATTTATTATGGGAGAAATTGTTTATAATATCGTTGTACATCATTATAAGTCATTTCTCCATTTTTTAATAACATATCTAACAATAAAACTACTTGATTATACAATTTCTTTGATTTACTTCCATTACATATTTTATCTGTTAAATTTGATAATACATCCAATCCTATACCCACCTTCATATCTTCACTACCTCGAGTCATCTTTAATCTATCCATAATTTTCCAACATATTTTCTTTATATTCAATTTCTTCTATTTCGTTCTTTTTCTGATTTAATACCTCCTCTGACATATTTTTAGCCCTAGTAATTGAACTACTTAAGTTGCTCCTTTTCCTCGATAATCCTATTTTTAGATTTTTAACTCTTGCGTACATCTCCTCTAATTTTTCTTGATCGTTTAAAAACACTGAAGGTTTGTATAATATCCACTCTTTTAAATATTTTAAATTTAAATTTAGATCGATATCATAAGTATTAGATAGTAATTTTTTCACAGCTTCAATAGGCTTTTCTATAGATGGTAATGAAATATTTTCTACAGCATTTTGAATACTTTTTACAACCTCTTTATTTGATTTTTCATATTTTTCAATTTCTTGAGTGACTGGTTTATGAAATTCCTCTAAGGTCCTTTGAATACCTAATTTTTTTTAGTTGATCTTCACTATTCTTTCTTATTTCTTTTTCTAATTTTACTAATTTAATTGAATCTTTTATTTGCTTTATAAGCTTGTGTTTTCGTTCTTTTTCTAATTTGTTCCTTTTTATAATATTAATTTTTTTACTACAGTTATTTTTTACTGCAAGTACATTGTTTTTTACTGTTATATAAATGATAAAAATTAAAGATTACACGGAACCAGATGAGTTACCTGATCCTAAACAACATCCTTTGTTACCTAAACATCCATTTAGATTTCTTATAACAGGACCTTCAGGTTCAGGTAAAACAAAATTACTGTTAAATATGATTTACGATTTTTTAAATTTTGATGCACTATATATATGTGCAAAAAATTTATACGAACCTAAATATTCTAAATTACAAGAAAAATATACAATGTTTGAAGATATAGAAAGAGAACATATTTTGAAATGTAAAAATATAAAGAATAAAAAAACATTATTAGAATTATATGATAAATACAAAAAAGAAGTGTTCTTTTCTTCATATGATTTCATTACTGTAGATCAGTGTTCTTCAACCTATGTTCCGCGGAACCCTAGGGTGCCACTCAAACGCTTTAGGGGTTCCGCGAGTCGACACTACAATTCGTTGTTTTTGTTTTGTTTTTCTTTGTTTTCAATTTCATATGACATATATATGTATAATACAAATTCTTTATATGAAATATTTATCTTCTTATTTGAATTAATGCAAATTTATATCTTATATAAAGTTTTTATAACAAAGGCAGATACGCACCTTGTTCATAACATGTAATACGTAATATGACACATCCCCCCTAAAATCAAATCTGGGTGTGCTACTGAACGAAGGGTTCCATAAAAAATATCTCAAAAAAAGGGTTCCGCGAGATGACAAAAGTTGAAGAACACTGCTGTAGATGATTTAAATCCTACATTAAAGAATTTAGTCATTTTTGAGGATTGTGTGACAGAGAAAGATCAGAAAACCATTCAGGAATTATTTATCAGAGGTAGAAAGAAAAACACATCCATAATATATTTATCGCAGTCTTTTTATACAACACCTATCAATATAAGAAAGAACTGTAATTACTTTATATTTTTCAATCTACAACCAAAAGAAATGCAACAGATTATAAGAGAGATAGATGGTAAATTAAGTACTGAAGAATTCAAACAAATATATAATAAAAGTGTTCAAAAACAATACGATTTTTTAATGTTAGATTTTGTGAATCCGAAAATGAGATACAGAAAAAAATTTGATCCTATATAAATGATATGGAAGAATATTTAGAAAAAAGATTGTATGTTTACAGAAAGAGTAGAAATTTGTATCAAAAGATAAGTATTTCATTATCAGTAAGTAAGGTAATTCTAAGTGGTACGGGTTCATCAGCAATAGCCTTTCTTCCGCTTGCTTTTTTAAGTTTATCGGTTGGTATAGTAGAAGCTATTGATCTTGCATTAAAAATATCAGAAAGAAAAGAAGAATATAGACATTGTTATAATTTTTATAAAGAACTCATTAATTCGTTTAAAGCTAAGGATATGACAGAAGAAGAAATTTATATGCGAGAAAAGGATTTCATTAAAAATTTAAAATTTAATCCAGTTGAAAAATATGTAAAACAAATGCAATTGAATGGATATAAATTTATTCATTCTAAATAAATGAAAGGCGGTGATATTGTTGGATGGTTACAAGATAAAATAAATCCTCCAGAAATGCATTTACCAGGATATCAATTTTGTGGTCCATTTACAAAATTAGAAAAATATTAAAAAGAGGTGATCCTGGTATAAATAGAGTTGATAAAGCTTGTAAAAAACATGATATTGAATACAATAAAACAAAAGATACAAAAAAGAGACATGTTGCTGATTAAGAATTAATAGATGATTTGAATGCAATACAAGATCCAACATTACGAGAAAGAATAGATAGAGGATTGTTTAATAAACCTATTATTAAAGCTAAAATAAAATCTGGGTTACGAATTTCTACTTCTATAAATATGTATTGTGTCAAGTGTTAAAAGAAAACCAAAACTAAAAATTATCATGAAACTACTTCTAAAAATAATAAACCAGTCGGTAAAGGTATTTGTACAATTTGTGGAAGTAAAAAGAATACTTTTTTAGGAATTTAAAAGAAACATATTATAATCCAGAAACAGGTTATTGTGGTATTCAAGAATTGAAAAGAAAAACAGGATTACCTAATGTTGAAGAATTTTTACATGAACAAGATATATATACTAGATATAAACCTGTCATTCGTAAATTTAAAAGAAGGAGAGTTTATGTTCCAAACAGTAATAATCAATTTGACGCTGATTTGTTATTTATAAAAAATTATAGCAAATATAACGATGGAACTAATTATTTGTTAACGGTTATAGATGCTTTTAATAAATATGCTTGGGCTTTCCCTATAAAAAGAAAAACATCTGAAGAAGTCGTACAAGCTTTCAAAGAAGTTTTTAAAGAAAGAAAGCCAAAATTCATTTTGACAGATGAAGGTACTGAATTTGCAAGAAAACAGACCCAAAAATTATTCAAAGATAATAATATACATTGGTTTACGACTTATAATA
This sequence comes from Amaurobius ferox, assembly GCA_951213105.1. Classification (NCBI taxonomy): domain Eukaryota; kingdom Metazoa; phylum Arthropoda; class Arachnida; order Araneae; family Amaurobiidae; genus Amaurobius; species Amaurobius ferox. The sequence continues at coordinate 84,914,264 of OX578152.1, read as the reverse complement.
AAGAAATAAAATCTGCAATAGCTGAGAGATTTAATAGACGTATAAGAGAAAAAATTATAAAATATATGCATTCTAACAATACTAAAAGATATATTGATGTATTACCTAAATTACTTATAAATTATAACAATTCATATCATAGATCAATAAAAATGACACCCGTTGAGGCTAGTCGAGACGAAAATGAATCTCAAGTTTATAAAAATTTATATACGAAAAAGATCATAAAAAACCTAAATTTAAGATAGGGAATAGTGTTAGAATATCAACAATTAAAAAAACATTCAGGAAAGTAGATGATTCTACATTTACTGAAGAGATTTTTATAGTTTCTGAAGTATTAAAAACAAATACAATTACTTATCGATTAAAAGATTTAAACAGTAAAGAAATTGAAGGAACTTTTTATGAAAATGAAATGGTAAAATATAATAAAAAAGATGATGTATATAAAATTGAAAAAATCATAAAAAAGAAGGGAAATAAATATTTTGTAAAATGGTTAGGATATCCAGATGAATTTCATAGTTGGACATCTGATTTATACAATGTTTAAAGATAGCCTTGGGAATGATTTAACGGGATAGGATCTATCACCCTCCCGATAAATACGTAGTAAATAAATGAATGTTAACTTTTTTGACGGTGTTGAAATGGTTGAATCGATTGATATTTTAGATAATGAAGTTTCAGATAATAAAGTAGCGCATAATTTAAAGATAAAATTAATCTATGATTCTTCAGAAGACGAAGAATATTTTTATGTTATAGACTATGAGAGTTTAAAACAAAGATATAAGAGTAGAATTAGTTATTTTAATCGAATAAAAAGGAGGTATAATATTACTCAAGAAGTTGAGGATATGTTTTTTAAATTTTTAAATTTTATGTATTATGAGAAATCAGTTAATTATTATTATTTTATGAAAAAGATTTGTGATATTTTTGAAATTGAAAATAATATAAAGGTTCAAAGACTTTGTTACAAAGCCAAAAAGAAATATGAAAAAATCTGGAATGATTTCTTACAAAAAAGTTATTTATAAAAATAATTCCTAATAAATGGAGCTCACAAAAAAGTGTATACACTGTTTGACTATGAAATCAGTAAATGAGTTTTACATATATCATAGATATGGAAAAATTAATTTCCAAAGTCATTGCAAATGTTGTGATTCTATAATTAAATATAAAAAAATTAAATGTGAATGTGGAATGCAATATACCTATACACATAAAAAGAGACTTTTAAAAAGTATTTATCACAGTAAGCATCTTCCAGGAAAAAGTATTGCAAAAAATGTTTCCTAATAAATGGAGCTTGCCTTAAAGTCAAAGACTATTGGTGAACTTAGAAAAGTAGTAAAACAATTGAATATTAAACAATGTAAAGGCTGTATAAGAAGGATGATTTAATTAGATTATTAATTAAATATATAAAAGAAACTGGAGAATATAAATATGTTTTAGTAGATTTATTAAATTTAGATATATCAAAATACTTGGAAAAAAAGAAGAAAATATTTATTGAAAAACCTGAAAAACGCAATAAAATTAAAAATTTTTTTTGATTCTTTTAATTTGAAATTTGATAATAAGGAATTTAAGCCAAAAGAAGAAAAAAATATTAAAACAGAAGTGAATCTTAAAAAATTATTTACTCCTGATCTTACAGAACAATTGATACAATTTATTAATGAACCTAAAAACAGACGTAAACTTAAGAATATATTTGATTATTTTGGTTTGAAATATAAAGATGGAGAATTGGTAAAAAAGAAAGAAAAGATAGTATATATAGATCTTGACGATATATTTAAACCTGTTTATGAAATTGATCAAATTAATCAAAAATATGTTAAAAAATATAACACATATAGATATATTTATAAAATTGTAGAAATGAATGAACTTAGACCTGAACAATATCATAATATTTTAAAGGATTTATTTAGAAAAGCTATTGGAAAAGTAGAAGGAAAAGTAGATATTATAGTACACAATCCTGCATTAAGTCAACCATTTCATCCTAAAATGTCAACTAGAGAGGCTTATGATACCTATTTAGATGTTTTAACACATAAAATTGAATACAAAGAATTAGACTTTAAAGAATGTACATTCGATTTTCATGTCATAGAATTACCATATGGATGAAAACATCTAAAAATTCTCAAAGAAGATGATTACGCTAACAAAATGAATATTTGTCAATTAAAAATAACGATAATATATGTTTAGCTAGATCTATTGTAGTTGCTCTATCTATTCAAAATCCTGAACTTTTATGTGAAAAATTAAACTATAGAACATTAACTAAAAATGACATTCTATATATTAAAAAAGGAAGAAAATTACAAGAAACTTTAGCTGAAAAATTACATGAAAGGTGTGAAATTCCTTTAGAAATTTGTAATTTAGAACATGTTAAAAAATTTGAAGAATTCTTAAATATTCAAATTACTATATTTTATAGAGAAAATTATAATGAAATAATATACAGTGGTACTTATAAAACTACTTGTATTTACATTTTAAAAAATAGAAATCATTTTGATACCATTTCATCTGTTACAGGATTTTTAGGAAAAAACAATTATTGTGATTGCTGTAAGGAGAGTTATAAAAGAAGCGATCAGCATAAATGTTCATTAAAATGTGATAGATGTTATTGAATAGAAAGTAATTGTGAAGGAGATGATATTCAGTGTAATGAATGTTTTCGAAGTTTTAAAGGCGAAAACTGTTTTGAAAATCATAAAAAAAAATTTAAAAAAAATTGTCTGTTTGTGGAAGACTATGGAAATGTTTAAAATGTAAGAGAAATATCAACAGAGAAAATAGAGAAACTGAAGATCATATATGTGGAGAAAGACTATGCAAAAATTGTAGACAATGGGTCTTAAAAGATCATAGGTGTTATATGAAAACAAAAAAAAGCTAAGGGTGGTACCTGTAAATATATTTGTTCTACTCAAGATAGGTGTAATATATGTCAAAAATATAGATTTCCTGAAAATTTTATGTATGGTAGAATGTGTGAAAACAAATGTAATTACAAAAGTAATGACAGATATAGTTGGTGTGATGCTTGTAAATATTCAGGATTTACACAAAAATATGTGTTTTTTGACGTTGAAACAAATCAAGAGACAGGAAACCATGAAGTCAATTTAATTATAAATCAAGAATTTAATGGAGAAGAAAACATATTTAAGAATGAAAACGACTATTGTAAGTGGCTATTTGATAAGAAACATGCAGGTTATACCGTATTAGCTCATTATGGGAAAGGTTTTGACTTTCAATTTATATCTAAATACTGTTTTAAAAATAAAATGAAAGTTTTTACAATCTATCAAGGAAATAAACTCATTTTTATGAAGGCTATCAAATATAATATAAGGTTTATAGATTCTATTAATTTTACATTGATTCCATTAATTAAATTTCCTAAAACGTTTGGATTAACAGAATTAGCAAAAGGATATTTTCCTCATTTGTTTAACACCATTAAAAATCAAATTTATATAGGAAAATATCCTGAAAAATACTATTATGGATATGATACTATGACTTTAGAAGATAGAGAATTGTTTAATAAATGGTACAAATCTGTAAAAAATGAAATCTTTGATTTTCAAAAAGAAATTATAAAATACTGTAGGTCTGATGTAGATATTTTAAGAAAAGGATGTTTAGAATTGAGAAGATTATTTTTAGAAATAGCTAATATAGATCCTTTAAATATGTCACTTTAGCAGGTGTTTATATGGGTATATATAGAGATAAATTCATACCTGAGCGTACAATAGCTATAGATGAAGAGAGCATCAAAAAAGATCAATACAGTAAAAAATCAATTGCTTGGTTAGATTATTTATCTCAAAAACATAAAATAAATATACAACATGCTTTAAATGGAGGAGACAAAAAAATAAAATTAGACAACAAAACTTATAAAGTAGATGGATTTTACAATAATACTCTATATCAATTTCAAGGTTGTCATTGGCATGGATGTAATTGTTGTTACAGAAAATCAACTTTAAATAAACAATATCAAATATATATGACAGATTTATTCGAAAAAACAAAAAAGATAAATAATAAGATAAAAGATGCAGGATATGAGTTAATTGAGATATGGGAATGTGATTTTGATAATGATAAAGAAATTAAGAAATATATGAAAAAAGAATGGAAAAGAGATTTTATAGAACCTTTTAATCCTAGAGATGCCTTCTATGGGGGTAGATGTGAACCAACTAAATTAAAATATGAAATGAAAAATAAAGAGAAAGGTCAATATATTGATGTATGTTCACTCTATCCGACTGTAAATTATTTTGATTATTATCCAATTGGGCATCCTAAAAAGATCTATAATCCTAAAAAATATGATGAGAATTGGTTTGGGATGATACAGTGTAAAGTACTTCCTCCTAGAAAATTATATCATCCTGTACTACCTTAAAAAGAAGAAAAATTGATATTTAGTTTGTGTAAATCATGTTCAAAAACATTTAAATGCTACCATTATAAAACAGATACTGAAAAGAAAAAATGTAAAAATTGTTATGAAATAAGAAATAAATTATGTAATCATACAGATGATGAAAGAAGCTTTATAGGTACTTGGACTACGGATGAAGTCAATTTAGCTATAGAAAAAGGATATAAAATTTTAAATATATATGAAGTTTGGCATTTTGAAAAGGAAACAGATAAACTATTTAAAGAGTATGCCAATATGTTTTTAAAAATTAAATTAGAAACAGATGATAAATTAAAAAACCCAAAAGATTTTAAAAATAAAAAAAAATTATGAAACATATATTAATAATTATAAAAAGATTGTCAAAGAAAAATTAGATATTGATTTAGGTGAAATAAAAGAAAATCCTGGAATGAGATTTATAGCCAAAATATGTTTAAATTCATTATGGGGTAAGTTTGGACAGAGAAACAATATGAAACAAACTGAATATGTAATAGAGTTGGAAGATTTTTATAGTATTATATTGAATGATAAAATTAAAGATTTGTATATGATATTTTTAAATGATGATTGTGTACAAATGGATAATAAGATGAAAGATGAATATACCAAGAATAACTTAATACGAATATTTATATAGCAGCTTTTACAACTAGTTCCGCTAGAATAAGATTATATAAAATGCTGGATAAACTAGGAGATAAAGTAATGTATTATGATACAGATAGTATCGTTTATATTGATGATGATACTAATAAAGTTAAAACAGGTTGTATGTTAGGAGAATGGACAGATGAATTAGGAGAAGATAATTATATCACATCGTGGATTTCTGGGGCCAGTAAAGATTATGGCTATATTCTTAATGATGGATCTGTAAAAGGTAAAGTAAAAGGTTTTAAAATGAATTATGAGAGTGAAACTAAGCTCAGTTTCGATGAAAGAATGAAAACAATAACAGGTGAAACTGAACATATAGATGTAGAAAAAAATCAGTTTCAGATACAAAAAGATAGAAATATTAAAGTAAATAAAACGTATAAAAGATACATGTTTGGATATGGTAAAAGGAGAATTTTAGATAATTTTGATACTGCACCATATGGTTATATACCATATGGTTATATTAATAACCATATGGTTATTAATATTTCTATTTAAATAAAAAAAATAGCAAAATGGCCCACCTGGCCCAAGGGGTGATCTGGAAGTCTGATTCCAAAAGCTGTTTTAGAATTCTAGAATCAGAGTTCCAGATCACCCTATGAACCAGGCCCACAGGCCTAAGAGAAGGACAATACGAACATATAACACACAGGACATAGATAATCCACCACTTATTATAAATCGGTGAGTGTTGCTCTATTGGGACAAAGGCGAGAGCAACTGACATGTCATTTTATGGCTCCGACCATCAACCCCTTATTGATTAACAACCAGGGAGAGGTCGGGATTCGAACCTGGGGCCTAGATGTTTATAGCCCAGTTCTCTACATTTGAGCCATGGGTACACAGCATTTGAAGAACTATTCATTAATATAACCTTTACATTGAAAACTAAATACGAGTCATTTTTCAAGCGAGAATACTTTAAAAGATCAATAGTTTTAAAAAATAGCGAAAATAATGTTTATAAAATGTGATAAATACTTTAAAATGAGACATATATCCGATAGCCGTTGAGCCACCCGACATATGAAGTCATTAATATAACCTTTACATTGAAAACTAAATACGAGTCAGTTTTTCAAGCAGTATGTGAGAATACTTTAAAAGATCAATAGTTTTAATTTATCTGATTTAAAAATAGCAAAATAATGTTTATAAAACGTTATAAATACTTTAAAAATGAGACATAAAAATACTATCCGTTTGGTGCTGCCATCTAGCAAAACAAATCTGCAACAAGTTAAATAAATATTATTTTCTCTTCATACGTAATGAAGGACGTCATAGAGCGTGCTACTTATACTCAAAGTAAAGGTCACTTCCCTTCGACTCGTAGTGTAGCTACAAACTTTAATGATAACATAGTCGCTTTATTTTCGCTTCTTAAATGGAAGAGTTGGTAGAAATATATTTAAGTATTCGGGTATGATTGATGATAAATACGAATATGAATTAGAGAAAGCTTAATCATTTTTCAGTGGGGGGACGTCACCCCCCACTATAATCTAACATATGTTCATAAGGATTTCATTTATTAGAGGGCTTAGGTCCTCATATTTTTATAATTCTTTTTAATTTTATAAATTTTTTTTGAGTTTTTCTATTAAATAAATGGGGGGTCTCAACCCCACCCTTTAAAAACAGGGCATTTTTAATATATTAGAGGGCTTCCATTCCTTTGGAGGTCCTCTTTTTTCACGCATTTATTTTAAATAATTCACTGTGACTTTTAATAGTCTAGCTTTTTAACTAAAAAAGGTACACATTTTTAATATATTAGAGGACTTCCATTCATTTGGAGGTATTCACGCATTTATTTTAAAATCATCTCTAATATATTTGATATTATTTTCTTTCATATATTCAAAGATTATGATAGATTTGATCTCAATAATGTCTTATATGACTTAAATATAAGTCAAAATGTATGAAATTTTAGAGTCCTAAAACTCTCTTGACTTTTGATTTTTTTAAAAATACACATTTTTGAATGATTTTATGCATTTTTGAATGATTTTATGCATTTTTTTGTATGATTTTATGTCTTTTTTAGTCTTAAGAGGTTGTCCAGGTTTTTAAAAATTGGTGGAAGGTGTACTGTATGGGTATGACTATGGGAACAAAATGACATAGTCATTTTGTCTCAGAGTCATATCCATACACTACTACTATACATATTAATAATTTTCAGTTTGATACTATTAATGGAGTGTGAATCAAGTTTAAATAGACTATTGTTTTTTAAATAATCTAACAGAAATTATATATAGAATTTTTACAGATATTAGCATAATTATTAGAAGCTTTATCAACATAAGTAATAACAAAATATCTTTGTAAATCATTAATGGAATGTTTTAAATTATCAATATTATATATAGATCTAGACAAATTAATACTACAAACAGTATTTTTAATAAATTTTAATAAAGTAAATCTCCACATATTAAATGCCTAGGTCGGACGGTCTGGGTCTCAACAACAACAACATATTAAATGCCTCTAAAGGCAGAGCATATTTAGTAGATAATTTATAAATATATTTATCAAGGTCAAAATTTATTGATTTCAAAACTTTAAAATAGTTATTACAAGATGGTAACCTGAATTTTGTACCAAATGACTTAATGGTTCTTAACTTTTCGTCTTCACTATTGCTAAGTCTCCTGTAACTATATGACCCAAGTGTGGATTTATATATTCAGCTTATTCGTCATTATGACATATTCGTAGTATGACATTATAATGGATATTTTACATAAAATCTAAAACAAAATTATCAACCCAACGTTCTGATTGAAATGCATGCATTGGAGCATTAATATCCAATAACCCGTTATATATTTATATGGGTGGTTTCCTTTTGTTAAAAACTTGATTAGAAAAAAATATATTTTTTAACAGAGGGGAATCCAGACTTAAATGCGTTGATCAATGAATAGAAAGATTTTTTTTAAAGATATGTGAGAAGTATATGTATTATTTGAAAAGTTTGTATTACTGTACGAAAATGTGTCGCCATTCCTCAAATAACGTTGCTGCAGGAGGTCTTAGAGGAGTCCTTTTCTACTGAGAGATAGATTCAGCATTTTAACTTATACCGCGAGTATTCGATAGGATCCATATCCGGACGATGAGTGAAAAGTGAATTTATCAATATGAAATTTTAGTATGTTGTTGAGACGGTCTGTGAGACATGTGGAAATGAAAATGAACAATATCTGCCAATTAGTTTCGTATTTAATCTGGGTTGAAAATATAAAATACATTGAACACTATGAGACACAATTTTTCAAATATTTTTTAAACGGAGTTAAAATTCATATATTGCTTCGAAAATTTAAGACATATTCAAATTGTTACTTAAAATGTGTAAAACAAATTCAGCAAAATATGTGGAGTAGATTTCTGAATAAAAATTGAAATAATAAATACACCCACATTATATCAAGGGATCACGTGACTCATTTCAAAATACAATATGGCATCTATCATTTTTTCCCTTCGTAAAAATCGTGATGTTTGAAGATCTTTTAAATTTATATTTATTGTTTGCATCCGTCCTAAAACAGCTTTATCTTTGCATTTTATATGTGTATCTAAATTCTGCGCCAAAGCAATTACGATATATTTGATTTTAAATGATTACTAAACTTTGATTATTCCTACAACGAAGCCAAATTTCTAAAGCATGCAGAATTTTAACAAATCAAGCGATTGTAAGATGAGTTGTATAAAAATTGCTGAATTATTTTCATGCAAAATTATTTAGCTCTGGAGTCTGGAATATAAGTGATATGAATGAAACATTAATTGATTTTACATAAAGAAGCATACGTTTCTATACAATTATCTTTTTCGATAAAGTTTCATGCAGGGAGTTAGTTTTCCTCCATGGTTTTTATAGCTTTTATATATATATATATGTATTTATAGACGGGACGATTTATAGCTTTTCCTTTTTTGATGAAGTTTAAAGTCTCCAAGTTCAATAAATTATTGCAGTATTGCGATAATTTAAAACAAATTGGTGCTGGATGTATCGCATTAAAGCTGTTTAAATAAAATTGCATTTCAGTTGAAAAGTGTTTCATATTCAGTGCTTTATGCATGATTGATATTTTTTGTTAATTCTGCGCTCGCGCAGACGGCGTAAAAGTTGCAAAGCAACAATAATTTTCAAAGTTTAAGGTGAGCAGTCCAAGTATGTACATTACAGAGTACAAACTAAAGATTGCAACAAAACCGGAGTAAAAGCCGCTCTGGTAAATCTAATCGAAGATTTTATACAGAGCCTCATCCCCAAAGGCCCACGCTCCTGTCTCCTGTAACAACCCCTTTTTTAACCCGCTCCACCTATTTCCTGCGCGAGTGCAAAAGTCGTTGAATGGAAAAAATGTTTTCATGGCTTTTCATAATTTTCTTCCTATTTTCGATGTTTTTCATATTTTTGATTTTTATAGCTAAAAATCTAGTCCCGCGTTAAATGCGATCACTGGTAAAACAGTATGATTGCAAGATCTAATTGTTTTAGTTATAAGAAAAAATAATAATTCTGCCTCAAATTATTAAATACCAGAATTTTTTATAAACAGAGCAACCCTGGTATATTTGCTATGAACGTAGAATTATATATGAGATTCAGACGGCTTAAGGATATTGTTGGTGTTACGTTACCTCACAAGTTCATTGACGATGGATCAGGAAGGGCTATGTTATCTGCTGATTGATTTGGGCTGGCTTGTGACCGAAATCGTGCATATTGTATTGGTATTGCCTTGCAAGTATATGATTCCAAACCAGGAGGATAACGGGTGGGCTTCTTGAGAGATATCGGCAGTGGCTTCAATTCGATGGAGGCGTTACATAACAAGTCCGTTGACGATGGATCAGGACGGGATATGTTACCTGCGTATTGACTTGGACTATTTTGTGACTGACATCGTGCATGGTGTATTGGTATTTCCTTGCAAGATATGATTCCATATCAGTAGGATAACGGGTGGGTTTCATTAGAGAAATCGGCGGTGGCTATAATTCGATGGAGCAGAAATAATTTTTGCTTGTATAACATTTTGTAAAATAAAACTCCAGTAATGTTCAATAAGTTTATTCAATTTTTCAGACTTATTTGTAGCGTTTCGAGGTTTTCAAAGCACAAGTTTCTCAATACCTGTTCATAGTTAGCTAGCGCTTTCAGTTTTCACGTCGGTTTCATCTGAAAACTCTGACCATAGACTTCACGACAAAATATTCAAATTTTTGCTAATTTGCTTTGCGGTAGTATATAAATTAAACTTATACGATATATCTGACTAGGCTTTACATTCAAGTTAATCTATAAACTTAACTTGCAACACATAAATACATACTATTTCCATCTTTCCTATTCAAACCTCACTAATCATTAAACATCTTTAGAATATCCAATTTCATTTAACTTCCTAATTTTCCAATTAAACATTTTAAATAAAGCAAACAATCTCGCGCTTGTGCACCAATATTTCACCCAGAAAAAAGTAAACAAATTAGGATGCTACAATTGTGATATTTTAAATATTATAGCTGTCCATCCCTTTGGAAAATTCTGGATAAAATGCTAAAATATCGTAATAATAACCACTTTACTTTAAAAACTAAGAGCTCGATCCAAAATCCAATTATATACACTAGTAGGGATTTCAAAAGATCCTTCCTTATTGTTTATAGCTAACACTTTTACTTTTTAAGATATAAGTAGCATTAAAAACTCGAATAACAGTAAATTTTCAATTTTCTTAAACTTGAAAAGGAGATTTCCCGGAAACTGTAAGAGCTTTTTTTAAGTAAAGAATATAGTTTTAGAAATTAAATTTCCTCACAAATATTTTTGTCGCTTACTTTATAAACTGACTTTTATTGATATATCGTGTGAAATGAAAATGAAAGAAACACTCACTCAGAGAGCTACTTTATTGTTTTTCGAAAAAAAAATGTATGTTCAAAATATTAAAATATTGAAATTACTTTTATATATACATAGTCTGGACAATACTTCAGGCAAAAAAGAAAAATTATTTACATTGGTATCTTCTTATATGACATTTTAACGGATATTTTACATAAAAACTAAAACAAAATTATCAACCCAAAGTTCTGATTGAAATGCATGCATTGGAGCATTAAAATCCAATTTCCCTTTACATATTTATATGGGTGGTTTCCTTTTGTTAAAAACTTGATTAGAAAAAAATATATTTTTTAACAGAGGGGAATCTAGACTTAAATGCGTTGATCAATGAGTAGAAAGAAATTTTTTTTGGAAAGATGTGTCACAAGTATGTGTATTACTTGAAAAGTCTGTATTACTGTACGAAAACGTGTCGCCATTCCTCAAATAACGTTGCCGCAGGAGGTCTTAGAAGAGTCCTTTTCTACTGAGAGATAGATTCAGCATTCTAACTTATACCGCGAGTATTCGATAGGATTCATATCCGGACGATGAGTGAAAAATGAATTTATCAAAATGAAGTTTTAGTATGTTGTTTAGACGGTCTGTGAGACATTTGGAAATGAAAATTAACAATATCAGCCAATTAGTTTCGTATTTAACTCGGATTGAAAATATGAAATACATTGAACCCTATGAGACACAATTTCTCAAACATTTTTTAAGCGGAGTTAAAATTCACATATTGCTTTGAAAATTTAAGATATATTCAAACTGTTACTTAAAATATATAAAACAAATTCAGCAAAATATGTTGAGTAGATTTCTGAATAAAATTGAAATAATAATTACACCCATATTATATCAAGAGCTCACGTGACTCATTTCAAAATACAATATGGCATCTATCATTTTTTCCCTTCGTAAAATTCGTGATGTTTGAAGATATTTAAAATTTATATTTATTGTTGCATCCGTCCTAAAACAGCTTTATTTTCGCATTTTATATGTGTATCTAAATTCTGCGCCAAAACAATTACGATATATTTGATTTTAAATGATTACTAAACTTTGATTATTCCTACAACGAAGCCAAATTTCTAAAGCATGCAGAATTTCAACAAATCAAGCGATTGTAAGATGAGTTTTATAAGAATTGCTGAACTATTTTCATGCAAAATTATTTAGCTCTGGAGTCTGGAATATAAGTGATATGAATGAAATATTATATGATTTCACAAGAAGAAGCATACGTTTCTATACAATTATCTTTTTCGATGAAGTTTTAAGCAGGGATTTAGTTTTCCTCCACGGTTTTTATAGCTTTTATATATATATATATATATATATATATATATATATATATATATATATATATATATATATATATATATATATATATATATATATATACATATATATATATATATACATATATATATATATATATATATATATATATACATATATATATATATATACATATATATAAATATATATATATTTATATATATATATATATATATATATATATATATATATATATATATATATATATATATATATATATATATATATGTGTGTGTGTGTGTGCCTGTATGTATTTATAGACGGGACGATTTATAGCTTTGCCTTTTTTGATGAAGTTTAAAGTCTCCAAGTTCAATAATTTATTGCAGTACTGCGATAATTTTAAAAAAATCGGTGCTGGATGTATCCCATTAAAGCTGTTTAAATAAAATTGCATTTCAGTTGAAAAGTGTTTCATATTTAGTGCTTTATGCATGATTGATATTTTTTGTTAATTCTGCGCTCGCACAGACGGCGTAAAAGTTGCAAAGCAACAATAATTTTCAAAGTTTAAGGTGAGCAGTTCAAGTATGTACATTACAGAGTACACAGGAAAGATTGCAACAAAACCGGAGTAAAAGCCGCTCAGGTAAATCTAATCGAAGATTTTATACAGAGCCTCATCCCCAAAGGCCCACGCTCCTGTCTCCTGTAACAACCCCTTTTTTAACCCGCCCCACCTATTTCCTGCGCGAGTGCAAAAGTCGGTGAATGGAAAAAATGTTTTCATGGCTTTTCATACTTTTCTTCCTATTTCCGATGTTTTTCATATTTTTGATTGTTATAGCTAAAAATCTAGTATAAAACTTATATAGTATAATCTACTAGTATATTATAATTACTAGAAATTTATTAAAATCTATTAAAACTTATATAGTATAATTACTAGTATAATTTTGTATAAAACAAATTCAGCAAAAACTGTTGAGTAGATTTCTGAATAAAATTGAAATAATAATTACACCCATATTATATCAAGAGATCACGTGACTCATTTCAAAATACAATATGGCATCTATCATTTTTTCCCTTCGTAAAATTCGTGATGTTTGAAGATATTTAAAATTTATATTTATTGTTGCATCCGTCCTAAAACAGCTTTATTTTCGCATTTTATATGTGTATCTAAATTCTGCGCCAAAAAAAATTAAGATATATTTGATTTTAAATGATTACTAAACTTTGATTATTCCTACAACGAAGCCAAATTTCTAAAGCATGCAGAATTTCAACAAATCAAGCGATTGTAAGATGAGTTGTATAAGAATTGCTGAACTATTTTCATGCAAAATTATTTAGCTCTGGAGTCTGGAATATAAGTGATATGAATGAAATATTATATGATTTCACAAGAAGGAGCATACGTTTCTATACAATTGTCTTTTTCGATGAAGTTTTAAGCATGGAGTTAGTTTTCCTCCATGGTTTTTATAGCTTTTATATATATATATATATATATATATATATATATATATATATATATATATATATACATATATATATATGTATATTTATATATATATATATATATATATATATATATATATATATATATATATATATATATATATATATGTGTGTGTGTGTGTGTGTGCCTGTATGTATTTATAGACGGGACGATTTATAGCTTTGCCTTTTTTGATGAAGTTTAAAGTCTCCAAGTTCAATAAATTATTGCAGTACTGCGATAATTTAAAAAAAATCGGTGCTGCATGTATCGCATTAAAGCTGTTTAAATAAAATTGCATTTCAGTTGAAAAGTGTTTCATATTTAGTGCTTTATGCATGATTGATATTTTTTGTTAATTCTGCGCTCGCGCAGACGGCGTAAAAGTTGCAAAGCAACAATAATTTTCAAAGTTTAAGGTGAGCAGTTCAAGTATGTACATTACAGAGTACACAGGAAAGATTGCAACAAAACCGGAGTAAAAGCCGCTCAGGTAAATCTAATCGAAGATGTTATACAGAGCCTCATCCCCAAAGGTCCACGCTCCTGTCTCCTGTAACAACCCCTTTTTTAACCCGCCCCACCTATTTCCTGCGCGAGTGCAAAAGTCGGTGAATGGAAAAAATGTTTTCATGGCTTTTCATACTTTTCTTCCTATTTTCGATGTTTTTCATATTTTTGATTTTTATAGCTAAAAATTAGTCCCGCGTTAAATGCGATCACTGGCAAAACAGTATGATTGCAAGATCTCATTGTTTTAGTTATAAGAAAAAATAATAATTCTGCCTCAAATTATTAAATACCAGAATTTTTTATAAACAGAGCAACCCTGGTATATTTGCTATGAACGTAGAATTATATATGAGATCCAGACGGCTTAAGGATATTGTTGGTGTTACGTTACCTCACAAGTTCATTGACGATGGATCAGGAAGGGCTATGTTATCTGCTGATTGATTTGGGCTAGCTTGTGACCGAAATCGTGCATGTTGTATTGGTATTGCCTTGCAAGTATATGATTCCAAACCAGGAGGATAACGGGTGGGCTTCTTGAGAGATATCGGCAGTGGCTTCAATTCGATGGAGGCGTTACATAACAAGTCCGTTGACGATGGATCAGGACGGGATATGTTACCTGCGAATTGACTTGGACTATTTTGTGACTGACATCGTTCATGGTGTATTGGTATTTCCTTGCAAGATATGATTCCATATCAGTAGGATAACGGGTGGGTTTCATTAGAGAAATCGGCGGTGGCTATAATTCGATGGAGCAGAAATAATTTTTGCTTGTATAACATTTTGTAAAATAAAACTCCAGCAATGTTCAATAAGTTTATTCAATTTTTCAGACTTATTTGTAGCGTTTCGAGGTTTTCAAAGCACAAGTTTCTCAATACCTGTTCATAGTTAGCTAGCGCTTTCAGTTTTCACGTCGATTTCATCTGAAAACTCTGACCATAGGCTTCACGACAAAATATTCAAATTTTTACTAATTTGCTTTGCGGCAGTATATAAATTAAACTTATACGATATATCTGACTAGGCTTTGCATTCAAGTTAATCTATAAACTTAACTTGCAACACATAAATACATACTATTTCCATCTTTCCTATTCAAACCTCACTAATCATTAAACATCTTTAGAATATCCAATTTCATTTAACTTCCTAATTTTCCAATTAAACATTTTAAATAAAGCAAACAATCTCGCGCTTGTGCACCAATATTTCACCCAGAAATAAGTAAACAAATTAGGTTGCTACAATTGTGATATTTTAAATATTATAGCTGTCCATCCCTTTGGAAAATTCTGGATAAAATGCTAAAATATCGTAATAATAACCACTTTACTTTAAAAACTAAGAGCTCGATCCAAAATCCAATTATATACACTAGTAGGGATTTCAAAAGATACAAATCCTTCCTTATTGTTTATAGCTAACACCTTTACTTTTTAAGATATAAGTAGCATTAAAAACTCGAATAACAGTAAATTTTCAATTTTCTTAAACTTGACAAGGAGATTACCCGGAAACTGTAAGAGCTTTTTTTAAGTAAAGAATATAGTTTTAGAAATTAAATTTCCTCACAAATATTTTTGTCGCTTACTTTTTATAACAGACTTTTATTGATATATCGTGTGAAAAAAAAATGAAAGAAACACTCACTCAGAGAGCTACTTTATTGTTTTTCGAAAAAAAAATGTATGTTCAAAATATTCATATATTGAAATTTCTTTTAAATGTACATAGTCTGGACAATACTTCAGGCAAAAAAGAAAAATTATTTACATTGGTATCTTCTTATATGACATTATAACGGATATTTTACATAAAAACTAAAACAAAATTATCAACCCAACGTTCTGATTGAAATGCATGCATTGGAGCATTAAAATCCAATTTCCCTTTACATATTTATATGAGTGGTTTCCTTTTGTTAAAAACTTGATTAGAAAAAAATATATTTTTTAACAGAGGGGAATCTAGACTTAAATGCGTTGATCAATGAATAGAAATAATTTTTTTTTGGAAAGATGTGTCACAAGTATGTGTATTACTTGAAAAGACTGTATTACTGTACGAAAACGTGTCGAAAGCCCAGACCAACCGACTCGTCCGAAGACTTAGAGTAACAAATTGGG
Organism: Amaurobius ferox; assembly: GCA_951213105.1. NCBI lineage: Eukaryota > Metazoa > Arthropoda > Arachnida > Araneae > Amaurobiidae > Amaurobius > Amaurobius ferox. Next base: position 84,897,720 of record OX578152.1, on the reverse strand, counting down.
TGGCCGGGTACGAAAACGTGTCGTCATTCCTCAAATAACGTTGCCGCAGGAGGTCTTAGAAGAGTCCTTTTCTACTGAGAGATAGATTCATCATTCTAAATTATACCGCGAGTATTCGATAGGATTCATATCCGGACGATGAGTGAAAAATGAATTTATCAATATGAAATTTTAGTATGTTGTTGAGACGGTCTGTGAGACATGTGGAAATGAAAATGAACAATATCAGCCAATTAATTTCGTATTTTACTCGGATTGAAAATATAAAATACATTGAACCCTATGAGACACAGTTTCTCAAACATTTTTTAAGCGGAGTTAAAATTCACATATTGCTTCGAAAATTTAAGACATATTCAAATTGTTGCTTAAAATGTATAAAAAAAAATTCAGGAAAATATGTTGAGGAGATTTCTGAATAAGAATTGAAATAATAATTACCTGCAATCCGGTGCAGCGGTGCAGGGTGACGTCATCGGGAATGACGTCATCGGCTTATCTTATCGGATCTTATCGGATGACGTCATGTTTTGGCACAGAGATTGAGCGTTGCCTACGTGATAATAAAGGCCGGGAAATTTCGTTTTAGAAAGTGGGGAATGTGTAGTTCCAGAACAGTTGGTAGAGGGAGCTGTTATTTCCTGTCGGAGCTGATTTATTACTGCCAAAGTTCTTATAATCCTTGTATTTTTAGATTTCTTTACATTATCTAACAAATTAAAATCCGCATCTGTTTGCGTATTATTTGTTTAATAAATGTAGTTATTTTTTATTTAACATAGAACATTTTTAGTTTTGTAAATAATAAAAAAGGTACAACATTAACGTCTTTAATATGTTTTATCGTTTAGTAAATTAAAAAAGGCAAACGTTATTAATTATTAAAATGTTAAAATAATTTTTACAGGAAGAAGGAAATATACATGTAAACATGCGCGAAGCCAGAAATTTCCATAGGGGGATGTCAGAAGCGAATTTTTTTTCAATTTAAAAGCGAAAATTTTTTATTAACAAGTATTTTAATAATTTTAAAATTTTCAACTTTTTATTTTAGTTATTATGAAATACGAAGTTTTATAAATTATATTAAATAAAAATTAAAATATTTTTAATCTTTTTAAATCCGCCAGAAAGTCACCCCCCCCCCCCCGGGAGTTCTTCAGGATTCATAAACTGGGGAGTGTATAATTTAAAAAAAAATGGAAGGGGGAGGTTCAACAGGATAGATTGATTTAAATCACATTTAAAATGTTAAAATAATTTTTACAGGAAGAAGGAAATATACCTGTAAACATGCGCGAAGCCAGAAATTACCATAGGGAGATGTCAGAAGTGAATTTTGTTTTTCAATTTAAAAGGGAAATTTTTTATTAGCAAGTTTTTTTAATAATTTTAAAATTTTCAATTTTTTATTTTAGTTATTATGAAATAAAAATGAAGTTTAATAAATTATATTAAATAAAAATTAAAATATTTTTAATTTTTTTAAATCCAATTTTTCATTAACATGCCATAAAGAACCCCCCCCCCCTCTCTGCCGGGAGTTCTTTAGGATTCATAAATTGGGGAGTGTATAATTTAAAAGAAAAATGGAAGGGGGGGGTCGACAGGATACATTGATTTAAATCAACATTTAAAATGTTAAAATAATTTTTACAGCAAGAAGGAAATATAACTGTAAACATGCGCGAAGCCAGATATTTTCAAAGGGGAATGTCAGAAGTGAATATTTTTTTCAATTTAAAAGTGAAATTTTTTTATTAACAAGTTTTTTTTAATAATTTTAGAATTTTCAATTTTTTATTTTAGTTATTATGAAATAAAAATGAAGCTTTATAAATTATATTAAATAAAAATTAAAATATTTTTAATTTTTTTTAAATCCGCCATAAAATCACCCCCCCCCCCGCCGGGAGTTCTTCAGGATTCATAAACTGGGGAGTGTATAATTTAAAAGAAAAATGGAAGGGGGGGGTGTCGACAGGATAGATTGATTTAAATCAAGATTTTAATTACTTGGTTTAAAAAAAAATTATTGATTTAAATCACTTATTTTTTTTAAAAATTATTCATTAAAATCAATGACTTTTTTAAATTAATTGATTTTAAACAACATGAACATGCATTAATTTATTTCACATTTATAAGTTTGGGTTATATAAAATAATAATGCTTATTAAATTATTACATATTAATGGTTTGCCCATCAATAATGAAGGGGAATTGAGTTATTTGGGATAAAAGGCTTATGATAAAAATACATATGCTTGGGATTTTTATCCCAAGCATATGTATTTAATATATTAAAATTTGTTAAAGAAAATAGTTTTAACCTTTGGCTTACGTTACGTTACAATCAGAATTGCAATATGGTACACAACAATGTACCATTTTTACCGAATTATTTTTGCACAATATTGTTATATTAATGCTATAAAAATCAGTATAATTTAATAAAAAAAAACAAATTTAAAATTATGGAATAAAGCTTTACCATAAACAAAAATGCACCCAAACCCTTACGAGTGCATCATTATTTACATTGAAAAACTGCGAAAGGACAGGAAATAAAAGCGATCCTAGCGGACACTGGAGTGAACTAAGCTGTCGCCCGTTTTTGGACGAAAATACGCGAAATTTCCCGGCCTTGTATATTACGTAGGCAACGGGTTGAGGAAGACCTTGGAGGCCATTTCGGAAATTTTAGTGGCGCCCTCTATGGACAGGTTGGAGTACTGTGATGGCTAAAAAGAAAGAATTGTATCTGGAGTCCAACTCGGGACCCCTCGTACCGTAGGAAAGTGCTTTAACCAGTATACAGACTGAGACTTGAAGGTAGTGGATGATTGAATGACGACTTCCATGCGAAAGGAGTGGGAAAGCTGGGTACATAGATACTTTTACGATCTTTCACGAGGGGCTGGTGCGAGTGAATTAAGATTTTAATTAATTTTTTTAATGAATAAAATTTATTATGAAATAATGGAATGTAGTCATAATTGAAATTTAATAGGAGGATTATTTCTTAATGATTGGAGCGAGGGTAATTATTTTTTTATGGAATGATTTGTTTTTGAAAAGTGCTTGAAGACATTTACGAAATTTTGGGCGGTGGTGGCTCCCTTTATTGGCGCTTGAATAAAATGGATGTGTATTACAGAATTTTAATAGAATTAATTTCTGAATGAGGTTTTGTGTTAATGAATATTTTAATTAGGTAGTCGAACAATGACTTAATATTTTTATTAAACTTCACGCTCATAAATGTTTTGATGAAGGAAGATGATTTTTTTTACGTTAAGATGGTATTGAATTATTGAGATCCTTGAATTTTAAGGACGGGGTGTATGTTATGTGTGTGTGTTATTAAATTTTATTAATTTTAATGAACTGATTTTTGTGGTAAGCCATTGGATGAAGTAATGGGGAAAATTCTAGCACACCATAGTGAACTAGCATATCGCATTTTTGATGTTAAAATTTTTACCACAAGATGGAAACAGGATTTGATATTAAAAATTTTACCATAAGTTTTGAACTGGATTTGTCCCTTTTAGAAGAGGTGTGTGTGTGCGTATACCAGTCAAGGTAATTAATTTTTTTAATGAATTAGTAGGGGAGTCTGTGTTAAAACTGACATGTTTTAAAAGCATGCAAAATTTTAGGGATAGGTTTTTTTAATTTTACAGGGAATGTTTTAACGATATTCATAAAAATGCTATGAAACACGAAACTTTAACTGTTTGAAATTGCGCTGAATGTCTATTTTCGCATACCATGCAAGATTTTAGGGATAGGTTATAATACTCGCTGAACACGTTTCGACAATTCTCTTTTTGAATTTTACTGGGAATGCTTTAATGATATTCATAAAAATGCTATGAAACGCGAAACTTTAACTGTTTTAAATCACACTGAATGTCTATTTTCACATACCATGTGTGATTTTAATGCTAGGTTAGAATGCTGACTGAACACATTTCGACAATTTTTTTGAATTTCACTAGAAATGTTGTCAGATTTTTTTTAATGTTATTCATAAAATTGTTAGTTAATGCGAAACTTTAAATATTTTAATTCAGACTGAATGTCTATAAAACTATGTTTTAATTTTATTTTTATTGGGTTGTAAAGTTTACTTTTGCGTCTGGATTCGAACCCGCGACTAAAAAGCGTCTATGGGTCAGCTGCCGAACAGCAACGAGTGGGAAAGCTGGGTACGTAGATAATTTTGCGATCTTTCACGAGGGGCTGGTGCAAGTGAATTAAGATTTTAATTAATTATTTTAATGAATAAAATTTATTATGAAATAATGGAATGTAATGAAATATATAAAAATTTTTTTAGCAAAATATATTCAGTAGTTTTTTAAATAAAAATTAAAATAATAATTACACCTCCTATATGAAGCGATTCCGTGACCATAATATGAAAAGATCACGTGACCCACTTCAAAATAAAATATAGCATCCATCTTGTCTCAAAATCGTGATTTTTAAAGTTCTTTTTAATTCATATTGAGTGTTGTATTCGTCCTAAAACCACTTTATTTTTGCTTAAATTCTGTGCATCCACATACTGAAACAACGCAATGACAATATATTTGAATTTAAATGATCATCCTAATTTGATTATTTCTACAACGAAGACTATTTTTCACTTATGTAAAATGTAAACAGCAAAATATGTAGGATGAGTTGTGTAAGAATTGCTGTATTTTTTTAACGCAAAAGTATTTAGCTCATGGAGTCTGCATAGCTGATATGAATGAAATATTCATTGATTGTACAGAGAGAAGGACGATTTTTTTAGATGAAGATTTAAACATAGAGTTTAATTACTTGTAGCTCCATGGTCTTTAGTTTTTAAAGAAAATAAATTATTTTAGTACTGTGATGAATGAAATGAATGGGCAAATGTTATGAATCAAATGCTGCTTTTATAGAGAGAGCCAGGTGTGTTATTTTTTCTATGACGTGATTTGAATGAATTTCAGTTGTTTTCGATGATGTTTTCAAATATATAATAAATTATTGTAGTATTACGATGATTTAAAAAATATTACCGAGGAATGTATCGCATTTTAGAGATGTTTAAACCAGGCAATTTATATTTCAATGCCGTCATTTGAATGAAGTTCATTTTTTTCGATGAAGGTTTAAGTTTTCAAATATAATAAATTAATGTAGTATTGTGATAAGTTTAAAAATATTTCTTGGGAATGTATTGCATTTTAGAGATGTTTAAATGAAATTGCATTGAAGTTGGAAAGTGTTTCATAATCAATACTTTAAGCATGATTGATCTTTCTTGTTATTATTTAAATCTGTGAGTTAAGTAAAAATCGCCTACGGTATAAACATCTTTGAATTAATTCCGTTGTTAAGCAACATTCTATCTTATTTCTTCAAATGAATTATCAGAAGCTATATTATCTGCATAATGCTATATATGGAGCTTTTGATCATGGATATATATATGGAGCTTTTGCGTTTCTCATCAATATTTCGAATAAACAGGATCTCAGAAACTCAAAACATGGATAGGGTTGGTTATCCGTAGCAAAGTAGGGAATAATCATGCCAAATTTGAAGAAAATAAATCCTTATAAACTGTGGTTTTGTATGCGGACAGACAGACAGACGGATGGACGGTCTTTCCATTGTTTGTCTGATAATAGAATAATAATGCTATTTGTTAATAGTTTAATAAAATGTGCGCCATTTTTAAACGGTTTCTGATATTCAGATTCATATTCAGATTTTAGAGCTTTTGATATTCCGATTTTTTTTAAACTGTTTTTGCTATTCAGAACTTTCATAAGGGTGTAGGTGTCGCATTGAGTACTAACAATTTCGCCCGAACGAAGCGAAGGTAGAAACGACTATTGAAGTAATAAAGTCGAACCTTAAACCTGTTTATAATGATATTATGTTTATAATGATTGTTTACGTTTATAATGACCCATTTATAATAGAAGAGTTTGGATCAGTTAAAGTCCAAAAATTTGTAAAGAACTCACATCGCAACAGGGAATCGAATTACAGAGCACTCGCTGGTCGGACTGCCCGCCGCTATCTCTTGAGCTTAGACGGTTATCCTTCCTTTTATATTTTTTAACTGGACATAATGTTCATATTTCGGATCAAAGTGGAAAACCTGAACTGCACTACTTCATCATTATTTTGATATATATGTTACATATATGTTTTATACATATGTAAGATTTTGTATATATATATATATATACATATATAAGTGTCATAAATACCGAAGCATACTAAAAGAATTAAAGATACTTTACAAATATGATTATTTAAAAATATTAAAGACATTTAGTAAAAAAGAATGACGAAACAAAATGCAGTTATTTTATTGCGCAATGGCAGCATCTAAATAAAATGTTTGCAATAATAATAAAAGTTTAAAAATCCAATCAAAGAATAGAGAGAAGTTTCAACTCAAAAAACCCAACATTACAAAATGCCTTACAAATAAAAGTATCAAACAGAGAATCATCAATCAAGTGGAAAATATAAATGCAAACCTCTAGTCATTAGTTTTTAATTTTCAAATAAGTTTTTTAGTGTACTTGCGCACAGCAGCATGAAACACCAAAAATATATAGAAATATTATTAGGTATTAATAGGTATTTGCAAGTAAATGCATACTTGCATTTACTTGCAAATACCTTTACATAAAAACCCTTATGGCAAATTACGAAAATCAAGCCTTATACAGTAGAATAACTTTAACAAACCAGGTGATTAATAACAGAATCAAGGCCTTATATCTTAAGGCAGGTATTAAGTATACAGAAAGAATAAAATATCCATATTTAATTAATATACCCAAGCTTCATAAAACTCCAAAAAGCTTTAGACCAGTAACAGTTGGATACAAAACTTACCTCACTAAAGCTAACAAAATGCTTCTCACGATATTGAAACCTATTTTAAAGAAAGTTAAAGATCGGGGATCTTATATTGTTGGAAATAGCTACGAGGTTATAAAGATCTTAAAGACTAATCAAGCAAAATTATTTTTCAGAACTTATGATTTTAAAGAACTTTTTAACAATATTGAACTCAAGGTATTATACCGAATACTTAACTCGTTGTACGGTGAATTTGAGATGCAGAAATATGTGGAAATCGAACGTTATAGATCTCTGATAAAGATTGTTGTAGAGGAAAACTACCTATATAACGGACTGAATTTCTATAAGCAAATCAAGGGTATCCCCATGGGCGGGGGATGTTCGTCAATTTTGGCGGACATCTGCCTTGATCATTTTGAAAAAATGTCCCATATTAACAATGAATTGATTTACATACGTTACGTCGATGATTTGTTAATAGCTTATGAAAACGAAAATTTTCAAATGAATTTTGAATTTTATCACTCAGATTTAATATTGGAAGAAAATCCACCAACCCAGAATAATGTAATAAATTTTCTGGATCTCAGTATTGATTTCAACCATAATATACTTTCATTCTATATATATGATAAAAGAATAACTTATAACATTGCTACAGCAGGTATCATACATTGGACCTCTAATTTACACTTGAATATATTTAGAAATGTATTCATTGGTGGTCTAGCAAGAACAAAAAGAATAGTAAGCAGTGACGTCACCAGACTGGAAAGTGACAAAAAATTCTTACTACAGGCATTCATGCAAAAATATCCAAAACGATTTATGATACATTACATCAAAAATTACTACAGAAAAAACGAAATATATGGGTTGAATTTGTGTAGATATTTGAAGACTTTGTGAATTTGGATCGAACATCTTTATGCTTGTGACATCACAGACATCAAAACTGCTGAATTGAATATTTTGATGTTATAAATATGTAGCATGTGCAGGAACTTGGCTGTCTCTATAACTTGGTCCTTACTTTTTCATATCCAATTCCTTTATCAAGGGTCTTGTGATGATTTTGATTATCACTCCGGAGGTTGGCTAATGTCAGTGCTGGCGTCCAGGAGTGCATGCCGCGGCATTAAAGACATGCATGTTGTTAACTGGGGAGTAAGGTCACTACCCCTTACCACCTTTGTGTAAGCACTTTACGTTACCTTCCTTCTACTTTTATATTTCTATATATATATATATATATATATTATTGTTATTAATATCAGTTAGTAACTACCTTACGGTAGATACAATTTAAAATCCATCATGTGTAAACTTGCGCATATGCAGCATATATTTTACAGTGTGTGAATGATAAAAATATATAGTAGAGATAATATTTAGAACGTGAATAATTGCATACCATAGTTCAATATCACTAAGGAGGTAAATAATCAATAACACTAAGGAGGTAAATAACCATAAAAAAATAACCGTAAAAGAGAATTTGAAATAAAACATCTATCAAAAGGAAACCAATGATACCAAAGAATTTAAATTGATCTTAATTTTAAACTAAAAGGCGATATATTTAATAATACATGGGAATAAATTAACATTTTACAAGGGTGATACATAAAAACTAAGCATGTGCGTCAAAGGACTGGCAAAAGTTGGAGGCCCAAAATATTAAAATGACAAAAATTTATGAATAAAATGTGCAAATTGAATATATGAAATTGGATGGGGGAAAAATATATATACATACATATATATATATATATATATATATATAATAATAGTTTGAAAATCCAATGATTGAATAGCGAGAAGTTGCAACTCAAAAATCCCCAACATTAAAAAATGCCTAACAAATAAAAAAGTACCAAACAGAGCGTCATCAATCAAATGGAAAATAAAATGCAAACCTCTAACCATCATGTTGGAGGCAAACAACAAACATCAATGGAAAAAGAATCGACAATAGAAAATCAAATAAAATCCAAACATTAAAATTTTACACGTGGACAAGCCCTAGTCCTAAACAAATGAATTGCTCATTTCGATAAAACTCTTCGTTAAGTCCAAGTATTTTATCAAAATGAACACAAAATGCATGTTTCTCATACCAATGATAGATTATATCTATAAATACTGATAACTTAGACAACATGCATTAAGATTGAAAAATTATAGGAAACAAGAATACCTGAAAAAACACTGCATATATCTGATCCATTGGAGCCTTGAATAAAGAGACCAATGTTGCCAATCTCAAAAAATAAAAAGTTGAGAACTGCTGTTGCAAATTGTAAGAAATAAATAACAGTAATGCGAAATGGCGATAAAAGGTGATATTCAACAGTAACAGCTACAAAATAATATGGCAGCTGATAATGGAAAACATAGAGGCTAAATTATAAGGGAATGTAAATACATGGTAATACTTATTCAAGAGAAAGTGGATGTCTAGCTAATATAAGATACTAAGGAGAGAATTTAAGTATATTCAACCATTCTAAACTTTTTAACTATACCATTTACTAAATATGCTGGATATTTATGTAATTTGCTGGTAATTTTTAGCTTATTAATATGCATAGCATGAAATTTTTTATCTGATAATCTATAAATTCTAAAAAGTTGATTAAACATAATATTTCTAAACAATTGAATCGAGTTACAGGAATTAAATGGTAATATTTTATTAATGGTAAAGTTAAAATAGTCTTTTTTATCATCTAAATTAGTAACTATCCTATTAATAGGTTCAATAATAAGATTTAAATCCAAAAAATTAATATTATTACTAATAGCGTCTTCATTAGGAATTAGTTCCAAATTATCCGGATAAAAATCTATATCTATGACACAGTTGTCTGTAAAGACCACACAAATCAGTTCATAAACATATCTGTACATTTTATAATCTGTTGAAGTAAAAGATTTTCATAATGATAAAGTCACAAATTAGCTAATGCACTGGTACTACAGCCACCTTGTGGAACCCCTGAGACTTCTTCACTTTGTTCTTTTCAATAATTATATATTTCAAGGTAATAAATTATACTTATTTCAAGGTAAGAAGTATAATTTATAACCTTGAAATATATAATTATTGAAAAGAACAAAGTGAAGAAGTTTAGGAAAATTGATAAATATTGTATGATAAATATTGTATGAGTAGAATGATTAGTAATATAAACATTATATAGAGCCAAAATTACTACATAAAGATCAGAGATCTTAATACTATTATTAAAAAGATCTTTAAAATCAAAATGATGTTAATTTATTCTTTAATTCTTTACTATTATTTAGAATAAGGTAGTTATTGCTAGAAAAACGTAAACTATCATTTATTACATTTAAATAATTTAGTAGTAATTTACTCGCAGTAGTAGAGTAGGTATTATAACCACTAGTTACTGCTCTAAATTTAATAGGATTTTTATCAAATTTAGGAATATGCACTATATATTGAAATTTAAGAAATTTATAATTAATATTTAAATCACTATAAGTAGTGTATGGGTATGACTCTGGGACAAAATGACTATGTCATTTTGTTCCCAGAGTCATACCCATACAGTATATCTTCCACCAATTTTTAAAAACCTGGACAACCTTTTAAGACTAAAAAATGCATAAAATCATACAAAGAAATGCATAAAATCATTCAAAAATGTGTATTTTTAAAAACATCAAAAATCAAGGGAGTTTTAGGACTATAAAATTTCATACATTTTGACTTATATTTAAGTCATATAAGACATTATTGAGATCAAATCTATCAAAATCTTTGAATATATGAAAGAAAATAATATCAAATATATTAGAGATGATTTTAAAATAAATGCGTGAATACCTCCAAATGAATGGAAGTTCTCTAATATATTAAAAATGTGTATCTTTTTTAGTTAAAAAGCTAGACTATTAAAAGTCACAGTGAATTATTTAAAATAAATACGTGAAAAAAGAGGATCTCCAAATGAATGGAAGCCCTCTAATATATTAAAAATGCCCTGTTTTTAAAGGGTGGGGTTGAGACCCCCATTTATTTAATAGAAAAACTCAAAAAATTTTTATAAAATTAAAAAGAATTATAAGAATATGAGGACCTAAGTTCTCTAATAAATGAAATCATTATGAACATATGTTAGATTATAGGAGGGGTGACGTCCCCCCACTGAAAAATGATTAAGCTTTCTCTAATTCATATTCGTATTTATCATCAATCATACCCGAATACTTAAATATATATCTACCTTTATTGGTTCTATATATTGATTCATCAGAAAGTTTTCCATGTTTATTCGCAAGGTAGTACTCTTTTTCTTCAATTTCCACATCTAACTTTAAGATTACTGAATCTCCATATTTAGTTTTAATTTTTCTCAATGATATCAGATCATATTCCCCAGGATATAAATCATTTAATTTAAACGTTTTGGGATAACCTCTCTGTCTATTGAACTCTTCCATTTATTAGTAAGCATTTTTATAAATATAAATTTATCCATTCTTCATAATCTGTAAAACCTCTTTCTACCATCTCTTTTATAAGTTTTTCTCTGTATTCTTCATCAGACTTTGACTCTCTAAATATTTTTTCAGCTATAATATTTTTTTGTTCATTATCAGAAATAGTAATAGAAACATTAGGATCAAATCCATTTAGTACATAAATTATTCAAGTTACTTTCCCTACAAAACATTTATCATAACCCTCTTTTAGTTCATCTTTTAACACTTTTATTATTTCATTTTTATTCTCATTTTTTAAAATTCTATTAAACACAACTAATATCTCTCTAAATTTAATATTATGGAGTTCTTCCTCCAGTAAGTGTCTTTTAATTTTTATATCTAATTCTTTAAGGCATTCATCTAAATCATATTTAATTTCTGTATTTAATAATTTTATGATAGTCTCTCTCAAAGATTTTTGAATATATGTATTATGTACATTTTGAGAGTCATTATATACATTATTATGTAATAATCGTCTTCTTAAAATCGGGGGTAAATTTATTTTATCATACCATACTTTACATATTCTAGGTAAAAATATTAATTCATTTAGAGATGTAATATCATTTTCTCTACAATCTAATAATACTAAATTTATTAAATTTTCTATACCTTCAAGTGAAGTTAATTTATTTTTTCTACAATCTAATTCTTTTAAATTTATTAAATTTTCTATTCCTTCAAGTTAATTTATTTTCTCCACAATATAATTTTTCTAAATTCGTTAAATTTTCTATTCCTTCAAGTGAAGTTAATCTACACGTCATACAATCTAATTCTTTTAAATTTATTTAATTTTCTATTCCTTCTAGTGAAGTCAATTTATTTTCTCCACAATATAATTCTCCTAAATTTGTTAAATTTTCTATTCCTTCAAGTGAAGTTAATTTATTTTCTTCACAATATAGTTTTTTTAAATTTTTTATTCCTTCAAGTGAAGTTATTTTATTTTCTTCACAATATAATTCTTCTAAATTTATTAAATTTTCTATTCCTTCAAGTGAAGTTAATTTATTTTCTCCACAATATAATTTTTCTAAATTTATTAAATTTTTTATACCTTCAAGTGACTTTAATTTATTTCCTCCACAAGACAATATTTCTAAATTTATTAAATTTTCTATTCCTTCAAGTGACGTTAATTTATATCCCTCACAATATAATTCTTTTAAATTAGTTAAATTTTTTATTCCTGCAAGTGACGTTAATTTTTCTATTAATAAAAAAATAGATTTCACTTCAGCAGGATTCTCTATATTTAAGAAAGAGATAAATGTTTTTTTATACCATTATTATATATAACATTTATTTATTTAGAAACATTTTTTATAAATTATTTATTTTTTCATTTTTGTTAGTTCTCAAAATATAAACACATTCTCTCAAGACTTTTTTAACTTCACAAATCTCATCAATAATTTTTTCTCTATAAGATTCTTCTTCATAATGACCAAACTTTTTATTTAATTCACTTATCTGTATAGCTTGTATTTTTTTCGAATAAATATTAAAAAAATGATCAGGTAATAGATCAAATTTGTATTTAATCAAATATCAAAAATCTAATTTATGCATAAATTCTTCTATAAAATTTTCATTAAGTGTCTGATATTTAGGTATATACATCCAATTTAAATCATCTTTTAATTCTCTCATGGTATCTTCTGAAAGATTTTGAAACATTGATACTTTATATAAATCTAAATTATCAGAAAATTTTATGATAAATTCATTACTTAAAGTTTGATATTGAAATATGTTTACTCAATCTACTTTATCTTTACATTTTTCTATAAAATCTTCTGTTAATTTTTGATATCTAGAAATTTTAGGCCAATCATCAGGTTCAGCAAATTCTTCAATAAAAGATTCAGACAGTGTTGAATATTGTAAAACAAAATCCCAATTTACATAATCTTTCAGATTTCTAATTACATCTTCAGATAAAGTATTTCTGGAAAATTCATTCCAATCAATATTCATTTAATGATGAACGTATTTTAGAAAGGGATTTTTTCAATATGCATATAAGGTTTTAAAGTGTTACCATCGCATTTCATCCATAATGTGATGATATCATCACGTTTACTATAAGCAAAACAGGTTACTGTATCTGCATTAACATTATTTAAAATTACCTTACCATTGATATCTAGTGATATTGGTATATCTTGATTATATATATATTTTCTTTCTCCTAGCAGACCTATATACATATGTATTAAATATACGAAAATTTTCATATACATATCTGTAGTTAATCGCATCTCTTGATCCAGTAATTTTGAGCTCATCATGTTGAAATTTACTTTTTTAAATCCCCCACCTGTAAAATTAAGAAAATCATCTTCTATGGTAACCCAGATATCTCTAATGTCTAAATACATTTTATTGACAACATCGTTATCATTTTCAGGTTCAGAAACATTCGTAATTATTTTATTATTTGCATCAAATTTATCATTCTTTAATGTTAATGAATTTTTTTCAAAATATTTTTTATTCACAACATTTTTAGGTTCTATAGGATCTGCAACATTTCCTATTCTTTTTGCTTTTGCATCATAAGCTTTTCCTTCTAAAGAATGTAAAGTTGTTTCATCTAATTCTTTTATTCTCTTACCTGTTTCTTCAGTAAAGGATAAAAAATCTTTATCTTATTTGGTTTCTAGAAGATCTCTCAATTCAAAATGATTATTCTCTATTTTATTCAAAACGAAACTTTTAGTGGTTAAATCTAAATCATCTATAGGATTTTCACAATTTTTTAAAATTCTATTTTCCATATCATAATTTCCATCATCCATTAATTTAAAATCTATACCAGGAGGTCCAATAGGTCCTTCTTTCATTTGATCATCATAAGGTGGATAATAAGCACTCATTTATTATAATATTAATTTTATGATTTTAAACTTTTAACCATTGTTATAGTTTTATTTTTCAAATTTATAAAACATCTCTTTCTTTCTTTAAAAATAATATAAAACTTATACTCTTTTTGAGTATTCATTAATCTCTCCCAATTAAATTCGATATCTAAATTATTTAAATCGGTATAGTTTTCATGATTTGAGAAGTCAAAATAAAAAATAGTATACATTTCTCCAAAATTATTCTTATTTATCAAACATCCTGTTTCTGTATTAATATCATTTAATCCTGCATGTAAAAGAGCTTCATACACTCTATTATAATCTTTATTGGTAAAATTCGTTTTGTAACGCATAAGAGGAATTTGTTTATTATTAATCATCAATCAGCATTCGGTCATAACTATATTATCAAATATCGTATTATTTTTTTCCTAATTATCATCTCTTTCAACGTACTGAATAATAACATAGACACCTAAAACTTCATCAGAGGCTGTTGTAGCTGTGACTGATCCACTATTAGTTTTATAAGGACCTACCATCTTAAATCTATATCGATCCCAATTTACCTCTATATCTTTATCAGTTAAAAATGATTCCATAAACACACTTTCTGCAGAATTTTTAAATTCTGTATAAGGTAAATGCAAGGTTAAACCTTCAACTACTACCTTATAATTAACATTTTCGACGTCAGTATATCATATTCTTATTTTCATTTCTTTGAATTTCTATTTTCACTTCAAAACCAGAAATTACCTTTTCATATTCTCTAAAGAAATCGATTATATCTTTTAAAGGTGTCCATATTTTAATGACATTGCTATCTTTTGTTAGTTCCCATCTCTTTGCGAATCCTTCGTTATAATCTTTATTCATTTTCAAATTATTAAAAAATCAGTTATTTTAGTAGTATCTTGTAAAGTACCCTCATATTTTAACTCTTTTCGGTCAGCTGTATCTAGATAAAAAAAATTCATCTTGAGTTTGTGATGTTACATAATCAGGAGTATAATGAGTTAATCTTAAAGCATGATTCATGATTGAAAAATTTGACTGTGTATTTGATTCAATTTTGGTATCTCCTATATGTACTTTTAAAGTTTTGTTAAAACCACCGCCATTTACCAGACAAACATTTTCGTTTGCAATGGATGTTTTATCATGTTTTGTAATTTTTAATTTTTATTCAAGATATCCTCTAGAATATAAAATTTTTGCTTTAGTATAATTAATATGAAAAACATAGGTGGCATTCTCATCTGAACTATGTTCTTTTGGATGAATTTCTCTTAATTCAGAACTTTTAATATGATCATTATGATAATAATGAGTATCACTCAAATCATAAATCTTTTGCATTTATTTAGGAAGAATTTTTAAACCACCTGCTTTCTTTTTCATAAAAAATATTTCATTTAATTTATTCTCAGTTTTCAACAAAACCTTTAAAAATCCTTGTATTTTTTACTTTTTCTATATAATCTATGTTTATTCATTTATTTAAGAAGAAAAAATAGGAATAAAATTAAATTCTACAGCTTCTTTATTTAAATCTATTAATTCACCTTTTTGATTAGTAATCCGCATTTTTATTCTTTCAACAGGATCTGTTTTAACAGGAAAATATATCCAATTATTAAATTCTTTTGAAATTATACTACCTGGAGGGTTTTTATTAGTGAAAGAATAGACTTCTGAATTATATTGATTTATTAAAGATCCTTTTACAACATCACAGTGAATATAAATATTATCATTTCCATTGGATATAACACCTATATGTTTGCCTTCTACCTCTGTTTCTTCATCATAACTTCCATATGTCGGTTTTAAAAAGCCTATAATTTTATGAAAGTTACTTTTTGTAAAATCTATTACCCAACCTTTTTTCAGTTTAATAGATATTCTTTGTCTTGCTTCAATAATACCAAATTTCACAGGTGGATCCTTGCCAAATATTTTCATCATATACTCATTTAAACCTCTTACAGTATAATTACCATTTGAGACAACAATTGTTATATCTGTGCCTAATTTATACAATTTAAATATGTTATTTCCATAATTCTTACTTATATTAAACCAGGAAACTTCCATATAAAACGACTGTAAAGCTAATTTTTTGAATTTAAGAGGTGTAATAAAATTTACAGTAAATTCCTCTGATTTCTCATGACCTTCAGATTTTAATATTATCATTTATACAGAACAAAATTTTCATTATAGTCACTGGGTTTTTGTGTAGAAAATGATTTGAGAACATTTTTAGGTGATATACCTTTATTCCTTTCTTTTATATATTTCATACAAAATAAACCACATTTCACAGATGTAAGTTTCTGTAAAAAACCATCATTATGAGCTATTTTTGGTTTTTTATTCGATGTAACAAGAAATGTTTTAATATTTTTAGGAATATAGTCTTTCTTCATATTGTCATATTCACCAAACGGATCAAAATATTCCACATATTTATATTTAGGATCATTATAATAACAAACCCAATGAGTTCCGGGACCTGTTGATACATCTAAATTAATGATTCCATTTTCAAATTTTCCTATTGTTTTAGGTAATAAATCAGAGGTAAATACACCTCTAAATCCTTTTTCATTTTTCATATTTTCTTCAATCATTTTGTTACTAATTCCCAAGGTTGATATATACAATTTCCACGTTTTTTTCCCAGACTCCTTTTTTTGTACAGCTGAACTAGCTAATCCTGATAAAGCACCTGTTGCTAATGCTATAACTGCAAATTTAGCAGCGGTTATTAAAGAGGGTATAAGTGCTGCTAGAAATGATAAAAATCCTCCATTTTTATCTAAGTGCGTTTTACTGATAGTAATTCTTTTTCCATCATTAATATGATTAATTTGAGTTTTAGTTAAATACATCTCATGATTAGGAGTTTTAGATTTATCTATTTGTAATGTTAGTTCTTCTTTATTTTTAAAAGCTGATTTAAGTTTATTTTTCTGACCTTCACTCAAATAAACTTTATTTTTTATCATTTATTATAGGAAAAATTGTTTATAATATCGTTTTACATCATTATAAGTCATTTCTCCATTTTTTAATAACATATCTAACAATAAAACTACTTGATTATACAATTTCTTTGATTTACTTCCATTACATATTTTATCTGTTAAATTTGATAATACATCCAATCCTATACCCACCTTTATATCTTCACTACCTCGAGTCATCTTTAATCTATCCATAGTTTTCCAACATATTTTCTTTATATTCAATTTCTTCTATTTCGTTCTTTTTCTGATTTAATACCTCCTCTGACATATTTTTAGCCCTAGTAATTAAACTACTTAAGTTGCCCCTTCTCTTCGATAATCCTATTTTTAGATTTTTAGCTCTTGCGTACATCTTCTCTAATTTTTCTTGATCGTTTAAAAATACTGACGGTCTGTATAATTTCCACTTTTTTAAATATTTTAAATTTAAATTTAGATCGATATCATAAGTATTAGATTGTAATTTTTTTACAGCTTCAATAGGCTCTTCTATAGATGGTAATGAAATATTTTCTACAGCATTTTGAATACTTTTTACAACCTCTTTATTTGATTTTTCATATTTTTCAATTTCTTGAGTGACTGGTTTATGAAATTCCTCTAAGGTCCTTTGAATACCTAATTTTTTTTAGTTGATCTTCACTTATTTCTTTTTCTAATTTTACTAATTTAATTGAATCTTTTATTTGCTTTATAAGCTTGTGTTTTCCTTCTTTTTCTAATTTGTTCATTTTTATAATATTAATTTTTTTACTGCAGTTATTTTTTACTGCAAGTAAATTATTTTTTACTGTTATATAAATGATAAAAATTAAAGATTACACGGAACCAGATGAGTTACCTGATCCTAAACAACATCCTTTGTTACCTAAACATCCATTTAGATTGCTTATAACAGGACCTTCAGGTTCAGGTAAAACAAATTTACTGTTAAATATGATTTACGATTTTTTAAATTTTGATGCACTATATATATGTGCAAAAAATTTATACGAACCTAAATATTCTAAATTACAAGAAAAATAGACAATGTTTGAAGATATAGAAAGAGAACTTATTTTGAAATGTAAAAATATAAAGAATAAGAAAACATTAATAGAATTATATGATAAATACAAAAAAGAAGTGTTCTTTTCTTCAGATGAGTTCATTGCTGTAGATCAGTGTTCTTCAACTTGTGTTCCGCGGAACCCTAGGGTTCCACTCAAACGCTTTAGGGGTTCCGCGAGTCGACACTACAATTCGTTGTTTTTGTTTTGTTTTTCTTTGTTTTCAATTTCATATGACATATATATGTATAATACAAATTCTTTATATGAAATATTTATCTTCTTGTTTGAATTAATGCAAATTTTTATCTTATATAAAGTTTTTATAACAAAGGCAGATACGCACCTTGTTCATAACATGTAATACGTAATATGACACATCCTCCCGTAATAAATTAAAAAATTTTTTTTGATTCTTTTAATTTGAAATTTGATAATAAGGAATTTAAGCCAAAAGAAGAAAAAAAGATTAAAACAGAAGTAAATCTTAAAAAATTATTTACTCCTGATCTTACAGAACAATTGATACAATTTATTAATGAACCTAAAAATAGACGTAAACTTAAGAATATATTTGATTATTTTAGTTTGAAATATAAAGATGGAGAATTGGTAAAAAAGAAAGAAAAGATAGTATATATAGATCTTGAAGATATATTTAAACCTGATTATGAAATTGATCAAATTAGTCAAAAATATGTTTAAAACTATAACACATATAGATATATTTATAAAATTGTAGAAATGAATGAACTTAGACCTGAACAATATCATAATATTTTAAAGGATTTATTTAGAAAAGCTATTGGAAAAGTAGAAGGAAAAGTAGATATTATAGTACACCATCCTGCATTAAGTCAACCATTTCATCCCAAAATGTCAACTAGAGAGGCTTGTGATACCTATTTAGATGTTTTAACACATAAAATTGAATACAAAGAATTAGATTTTAAAGAATGTACATTCGATTTTCATGTCATAGAATTACCATATGGAGGAAAACATCTAAAAATTCTCAAAGAAGATGATTACGCTAACAAAAAGAGTATTTGTCAAATTAAAAATAACGATAATATATGTTTAGCTAGATCTATTGTAGTTGCTCTATCTATTCAAAATCCTGAACTTTTATGTGAAAAATTAAACTATAAAACATTAACTAAAAATGACATTCTATATATTAAAAAAGGAAGAAAATTACAAAAAACTTTAGCTGAAAAATTACATGAAAGGTGTGAAATTCCTTTAGAAATTTGTAATTTAGAACATGTTAAAAAGTTTGAAGAATTCTTAAATATTCAAATTACTATATTTTGTAGAGAAAATTATAATGAAAGAATATACAGTGGTACTTATAAAACTACTTGTATTTACATTTTAAAAAATAGAAATCATTTTGATACCATTATATCTGTTACAGGATTTTTAGGAAAAAACAATTATTGTGATTGCTGTAAAGTGAGTTATAAAAGAAGCGATCAGCATAAATGTTCATTAAAATGTGATAGATGTTATTGTATAGAAAGTAATTGTGAAGGAGATGACATTCAGTGTAATGAATGTTTTCGAAGTTTTAAAGGCGAAAACTGTTTTGAAAATCATAAAAAAAAATTAAAAAAAAAATTGTCTGTTTGTGAAAGAGTATGGAAATGCTTAAAATGTAAGAGAAATATTAACAGAGAAAATAGAGAACCTGAAGGTCTAATATGTGGAGAAAGACTATGTAAAAATTGTAGACAATGGGTCTTAAAAGATCATAGGTGTTATATGAAAACAAAAAAAGCTAAGGGTGGTACCTGTAAATATATTTGTTCTACTCAAGATAGGTGTAATATATGTCAAAAATATAGATTTCCTGAAAACTATATGTATGGTAGTATGTGTGAAAACAAATGTAATTACAAAAGTAATGACAGATATAGTTGGTGTGATGCTTGTAAATATTCAGGATTTACACAAAAATATGTTTTTTGACGTTGAAATAAATCAAGAGACAGGAAACCATGAAGTCAATTTAATTATAAATCAAGAATTTAATGGCGATGAAAACATATTTAAGAATGAAAACGACTATTGTAAGTGGCTATTTGATAAGAAACATGCAGATTATACCGCATTAGCTCATTATGGGAAAGGTTTTGACTTTCAATTTATATCTAAATACTGTTTTAAAAATAAAATGAAAGTTTTTACAATCTATCAAGTAAATAAACTCATTTTTATGAAGGCTATCAAATATAATATAAGGTTTATAGATTCTATTATTTTTACATTGATTCCATTAAGAAAATTTCCTAAAACGTTTGGATTAACAGAATTAGCAAAAGGATATTTTCCTCATTTGTTTAACACCATTAAAAATCAAATTTATATAGGAAAATATCCTGAAAAATACTATTATGGATATGATACTATGACTTTAGAAGATAGAGAATTGTTTAATAAATGGTACAAATCTGTAAAAAATGAAATCTTTGATTTTCAAAAAGAAATTATAAAATACTGTAGGTCTGTTGTAGATATTTTAAGAAAAGGATGTTTAGAATTGAGAAGATTATTTTTAGAAATAGCTAATATAGATCCTTTAAATATGTCACTTTAGCAGGTGTTTGTATGGGTATATATAGAGATAAATTCATACCTGAGCGTACAATAGCTATAGATGAAGAGATCATCAAAAAAGATCAATACAGTAAAAAATTAATTGCTTGGTTAGATTATTTATCTCAAAAAAATAAAATAAATATACAACATGCTTTAAATGGAGGAGAGAAAAAAATAAAATTAGACAACAAAACTTATAAAGTAGATGGATTTTACAATAATACTCTATATCAATTTCAAGGTTGTCATTGGCATGGATGTAATTGTTGTTACAGAAAATCTACTTTAAATAAACAATATCAAATATATATGACAGATTTATTTGAAAAAACAAAAAAGATAAATAATAAGATAAAAGATGCAGGATATGAGTTAATTGAGATATGGGAATGTGATTTTGATAATGATAAAGAAATTAAGAAATATATGAAAAAAGATTGGAAAAGAGATTTTATAGAACCTTTTAATCCTAGAGATGCCTTCTATGGGGGTAGATGTGAACCAACTAAATTAAAATATGAAATGAAAAATAAAGAGAAAGGTCAATATATTGATGTATGTTCACTCTATCCGACTGTAAATTATTTTGATTATTATCCAATTGGGCATCCTAAAAAGATCTATAATCCTAAAAAATATGATGAGAATTGGTTTGGGATGATACAGTGTAAAGTACTTCCTCCTAGAAAATTATATCATCCTGTATTACCTTAAAAAGAAGAAAAATTGATATTTAGTTTGTGTAAATCATGTTCAAAAACATTTAAATGCTACCATTATAAAACAGATACTGAAAAGAAAAAATGTAAAAATTGTTATGAAATAAGAAATAAATTATGTAATCATACAGATGATGAAAGAAGCTTTATAGGTACTTGGACTACGGATGAAGTCAATTTAGCTATAGAAAAAGGATATAAAATTTTAAATATATATGAAGTTTGGCATTTTGAAAAGAAAACAGATAAACTATTTAAAGAGTATGCCAATATGTTTTTAAAAATTAAATTAGAAACAGATGATAAATTAAAAAAACCAAAAGATTTTAAAAATAAAAAAGATTATGAAACATATATTAATAATTATAAAAAGATTGTCAAAGAAAAATTAGATATTGATTTAGGTGAAATAAAAGAAAATCCTGGAATGAGATTTATAGCCAAAATATGTTTAAATTCATTATGGGGTAAGTTTGGACAGAGAAACAATATGAAACAAACTGAATATGTAATAGAGTTGGAAGATTTTTATAGTATTATATTGAATGATAAAATTAAAGATTTGTATATGATATTTTTAAATGATGATTGTGTACAAATGGATTAAAAGATGAAAGATGAATATACCAAGAATAACTTAATACGAATATTTATATAGCAGCTTTTACAACTAGTTCCGCTAGAATAAGATTATATAAAATGCTTGATAAACTAGGAGATAAAGTAATGTATTATGATACAGATAGTATCGTTTATATTGATGATGATACTAATAAAGTTAAAACAGGTTGTATGTTAGGAGAATGTACAGATGAATTAGGAGAAGATAATTATATCACATCGTGGATTTCTGATTCCAGTAAAGATTATGGCTATATTCTTAATGATGGATCTGTAAAAGGTAAAGAAAAAGGTTTTAAAATGAATTATGAGAGTGAAACTAAGCTCAGTTTCGATGAAAGAATGAAAACAATAACAGGTGAAACTGAACATATAGATGTAGAAATAAATCAGTTTCAGATACAAAACGATAGAAATATTAAAGTAAATAAAACGTATAAAAGATACATGTTTGGATATGATAAAAGAAGAATTTTAGATAATTTTGATACTGTACCATATGGTTATTAATATTTCTATTTAAATAAAAAAAATAGCAAAATTGCCCACCTGGCCCAAGGGGTGATCTGGAAGTCTGATTCCAACAGCTGTTTTAGAATTCTGGAATCAGAGTTCCAGATCACCCTATGAACCAGGCCCACAGGCCTAAGAGAAGGACTATACGACCGTATAACACACAGGACATAGATAATCCACAAGATTCAACCCACCACTTATTATAAATCGATGAGTGTTGCTCTATTGGGACAACGGCGAGAGCAACTGACATGTCATTTTATGGCTGCGACCATCAACCCCTTATTGATTAATAGGGCGTGCTACTTATACGCAAAGTAAAGGTCACTTCCCTTCGACTCGTAGTGTAGCTACAAACTTTAATGATAACAAAGTCGCTTTATTTTCTCTTCTTAAATGGAAGAGTTGGTAGATATATATTTAAGTATTCGGGTATGATTGATGATAAATACGAATATGAATTGGAGAAAGCTTAATCATTTTTCAGTGGGGGGACGTCACCCCGCCACTATAATCTAATATATGCTCATAATGATTTCATTTATTAGAGGGCTTAGGTCCTCATAGTTTTATAATTATTTTTAATTTTATAAAATTTTTTTGAGTTTTTCTATTAAATAAATGGGGGTCTCAACCCCACCCTTTAAAAACAGGGCATTTTTAATATATTAGAGGGCTTCCATTCATTTTGAGGTCCTCTTTTTTCACGCATTTATTTTAAATAATTCACTGTGACTTTTAATAGTCTAGCTTTTTAAGTAAAAAAGGTACACATTTTTAATATATTAGAGGACTTCCATTCATTTGGAGGTATTCACGCATTTATTTTAAAATCATCTCTAATATATTTGATATTATTTTCTTTCATATTTTCAAAGATTTTGATAGATTTGATCTCAATAATGTCTTATATGACTTAAATATAAGTCAAAATGTATGAAATTTTAGAGTCCTAAAACTCTCTTGATTTTTGATTTTTTTCAAAATACACATTTTTGAATGATTTTATGCATTTCTGAATGATTTTATGCATTTTTTTGTATGATTTTATGTCTTTTTTAGTCTTAAGAGGTTGGACAGGTTTTTAAAAATTGGTGGAAGGTGTACTGTATGGGTATGACTATGGGAACAAAATGACATAGTCATTTTGTCTCAGAGTCATATCCATACACTACTACTATACATATTAATAATTTTCAGTTTGATACTATTAATGGAGTGTGAATCAAGTTTAAATAGACTATTGTTTTTTAAATAATCTAACAGAAATTATATATAGAATTTTTACAGATATTAGCATAATTATTAGAAGCTTTATCAACATAAGTAATAACAAAATATCTTTGTAAATCATTAATGGAATGTTTTAAATTATCAATATTATATATAGATCTAGACAAATTAATACTACAAATAGTATTTTTAATAAATTTTAATAAAGCAAATCTCCACATATTAAATGCCTAGGTCGGACGGTCTGGGTCTCAACAAAAACAACATATTAAATGCCTCTAAAGGCAGAGCATATTTAGTAGATAATTTATAAATATATTTATCAAGGTCAAAATTTATTGATTTCAAAACTTTAAAATAGTTATTACAAGATGGTAACCTGAATTTTGTACCAAATGACTTAATGGTTCTTAACTTTTCGTCTTCACTATTGCTAAGTCTCCTGTAACTATATGGCCCAAGTGTGGATTTATATATTCAGCATATTCGTCATTATGACATATTCGTAGTATGACATTATAACGGATATTTTACATAAAATCTAAAACAAAATTATCAACCCAACGTTCTGATTGAAATGCATGCATTGGAGCATTAATATCCAATAACCCGTTATATATTTATATGGGTGGTTTCCTTTTGTTAAAAACTTTATGAGAAAAAAATATATTTTTTAACAGAGGGGAATCCAGACTTAAATGCGTTGATCAATGAATAGAAAGATTTTTTTTAAAGATATGTGAGAAGTATATGTATTATTTGAAAAGTTTGTATTACTGTACGAAAATGTGTCGCCATTCCTCAAATAACGTTGCTGCAGGAGGTCTTAGAGGAGTCCTTTTCTACTGAGAGATAGATTCAGCATTTTAACTTATACCGCGAGTATTCGATAGGATCCATATCCGGACGATGAGTGAAAAGTGAATTTATCAATATGAAATTTTAGTATGTTGTTGAGACGGTCTGTGAGACATGTGGAAATGAAAATGAACAATATCAGCCAATTAGTTTCGTATTTAATCTGGGTTGAAAATATAAAATACATTGAACACTATGAGACACAATTTTTCAAATATTTTTTAAACGGAGTTAAAATTCATATATTGCTTCGAAAATTTAAGACATATTCAAATTGTTACTTAAAATGTATAAAACAAATTCAGCAAAATATGTGGAGTAGATTTCTGAATAAAAATTGAAATAATAAATACACCCACATTATATCAAGGGATCACGTGACTCATTTCAAAATACAATAAGGCATCTATCATTTTTTCCCTTCGTAAAAATCGTGATGTTTGAAGATCTTTTAAATTTATATTTATTGTTTGCATCCGTCCTAAAACAGCTTTATCTTTGCATTTTATATGTGTATCTAAATTCTGCGCCAAAGCAATTACGATATATTTGATTTTAAATGATTACTAAACTTTGATTATTCCTACAACGAAGCCAAATTTCTAAAGCATGCAGAATTTTAACAAATCAAGCGATTGTAAGATGAGTTGTATAAAAATTGCTGAATTATTTTCATGCAAAATTATTTAGCTCTGGAGTCTGGAATATAAGTGATATGAATGAAACATTAATTGATTTTACATAAAGAAGCATACGTTTCTATACAATTATCTTTTTCGATAAAGTTTCATGCAGGGAGTTAGTTTTCCTCCATGGTTTTTATAGCTTTTATATATATATATATGTATTTATAGACGGGACGATTTATAGCTTTTCCTTTTTTGATGAAGTTTAAAGTCTCCAAGTTCAATAAATTATTGCAGTATTGCGATAATTTAAAACAAATTGGTGCTGGATGTATCGCATTAAAGCTGTTTAAATAAAATTGCATTTCAGTTGAAAAGTGTTTCATATTCAGTGCTTTATGCATGATTGATATTTTTTGTTAATTCTGCGCTCGCGCAGACGGCGTAAAAGTTGCAAAGCAACAATAATTTTCAAAGTTTAAGGTGAGCAGTCCAAGTATGTACATTACAGAGTACACAGGAAAGATTGCAACAAAACCGGAGTAAAAGCCGCTCTGGTAAATCTAATCGAAGATTTTATACAGAGCCTCATCCCCAAAGGCCCACGCTCCTGTCTCCTGTAACAACCCCTTTTTTAACCCGCTCCACCTATTTCCTGCGCGAGTGCAAAAGTCGTTGAATGGAAAAAATGTTTTCATGGCTTTTCATAATTTTCTTCCTATTTTCGATGTTTTTCATATTTTTGATTTTTATAGCTAAAAATCTAGTCCCGCGTTAAATGCGATCACTGGTAAAACAGTATGATTGCAAGATCTCATTGTTTTAGTTATAAGAAAAAATAATAATTCTGCCTCAAATTATTAAATACCAGAATTTTTTATGAACAGAGCAACCCTGGTATATTTGCTATGAACGTAGAATTATATATGAGATTCAGACGGCTTAAGGATATTGTTGGTGTTACGTTACCTCACAAGTTCATTGATGATGGATCAGGAAGGGCTATGTTATCTGCTGATTGATTTGGGCTAGCTTGTGACCGAAATCGTGCATATTGTATTGGTATTGCCTTGCAAGTATATGATTCCAAACCAGGAGGATAACGGGTGGGCTTCTTGAGAGATATCGGCAGTGGCTTCAATTCGATGGAGGCGTTACATAACAAGTCCGTTGACGATGGATCAGGACGGGATATGTTACCTGCGTATTGACTTGGACTATTTTGTGACTGACATCGTGCATGGTGTATTGGTATTTCCTTGCAAGATATGATTCCATATCAGTAGGATAACGGGTGGGTTTCATTAGAGAAATCGGCGGTGGCTATAATTCGATGGAGCAGAAATAATTTTTGCTTGTATAACATTTTGTAAAATAAAACTCCAGTAATGTTCATAAAGTTTATTCAATTTTTCAGACTTATTTGTAGCGTTTCGAGGTTTTCAAAGCACAAGTTTCTCAATACCTGTTCATAGTTAGCTAGCGCTTTCAGTTTTCACGTCGGTTTCATCTGAAAACTCTGACCATAGACTTCACGACAAAATATTCAAATTTTTGCTAATTTGCTTTGCGGCAGTATATAAATTAAACTTATACGATATATCTGACTAGGCTTTACATTCAAGTTAATGTATAAACTTAACTTGCAACACATAAATACATACTATTTCCATCTTTCCTATTCAAACCTCACTAATCATTAAACATCTTTAGAATATCCAACTTCATTTAACTTCCTAATTTTCCAATTAAACATTTTAAATAAAGCAAACAATCTCGCACTTGTGCACCAATATTTCACCCAGAAATAAGTAAACAAATTAGGATGCTACAATTGTGATATTTTAAATATTATAGCTGTCCATCCCTTTGGAAAATTCTGGATAAAATGCTAAAATATCGTAATAATAACCACTTTACTTTAAAAACTAAGAGCTCGATCCAAAATCCAATTATATACACTAGTAGGGATTTCAAAAGATCCTTCCTTATTGTTTATAGCTAACACTTTTACTTTTTAAGATATAAGTAGCATTAAAAACTCGAATAACAGTAAATTTTCAATTTTCTTAAACTTGAAAAGGAGATTTCCCGGAAACTGTAAGAGCTTTTTTTAAGTAAAGAATATAGTTTTAGAAATTAAATTTCCTCACAAATATTTTTGTCGCTTACTTTATAAACTGACTTTTATTGATATATCGTGTGAAATGAAAATGAAAGAAACACTCACTCAGAGAGCTACTTTATTGTTTTTCGAAAAAAAAATGTATGTTCAAAATATTAAAATATTGAAATTACTTTTATATATACATAGTCTGGACAATACTTCAGGCAAAAAAGAAAAATTATTTACATTGGTATCTTCTTATATGACATTTTAACGTATATTTTACATAAAAACTAAAACAAAATTATCAACCCAAAGTTCTGATTGAAATGCATGCATTGGAGCATTAAAATCCAATTTCCCTTTACATATTTATATGGGTGGTTTCCTTTTGTTAAAAACTTGATTAGAAAAAAATATATTTTTTAACAGAGGGGAATCTAGACTTAAATGCGTTGATCAATGAGAAGAAAGAAATTTTTTTTTGGAAAGATGTGTCACAAGTATGTGTATTACTTGAAAAGTCTGTATTACTGTACGAAAACGTGTCGCCATTCCTCAAATAACGTTGCCGCAGGAGGTCTTAGAAGAGTCCTTTTCTACTGAGAGATAGATTCAGCATTCTAACTTATACCGCGAGTATTCGATAGGATTCATATCCGGACGATGAGTGAAAAATGAATTTATCAAAATGAAGTTTTAGTATGTTGTTTAGACGGTCTGTGAGACATTTGGAAATGAAAATGAACAATATCAGCCAATTAGTTTCGTATTTAACTCGGATTGAAAATATAAAATACATTGAACCCTATGAGACACAATTTCTCAAACATTTTTTAAGCGGAGTTAAAATTCACATATTGCTTTGAAAATTTAAGATATATTCAAACTGTTACTTAAAATGCATAAAACAAATTCAGCAAAATATGTTGAGTAGATTTCTGAATAAAATTGAAATAATAATTACACCCATATTATATCAAGAGCTCACGTGACTCATTTCAAAATACAATATGGCATCTATCATTTTTTCCCTTCGTAAAATTCGTGATGTTTGAAGATATTTAAAATTTATATTTATTGTTGCATCCGTCCTAAAACAGCTTTATTTTCGCATTTTATATGTGTATCTAAATTCTGCGCCAAAACAATTACGATATATTTGATTTTAAATGATTACTAAACTTTGATTATTCCTACAACGAAGCCAAATTTCTAAAGCATGCAGAATTTCAACAAATCAAGCGATTGTAAGATGAGTTTTATAAGAAATGCTGAACTATTTTCATGCAAAATTATTTAGCTCTGGAGTCTGGAATATAAGTGATATGAATGAAATATTATATGATTTCACAAGAAGAAGCATACGTTTCTATACAATTATCTTTTTCGATGAAGTTTTAAGCAGGGATTTAGTTTTCCTCCACGGTTTTTATAGCTTTTATATATATATATATATATATTTATATATATATATATATATATATATATATATATATATATATATATATATATATATATATATACATATATATATATATACATATATATATATATACATATATATAAATATATATATATATATATTTATATATATATATATATATATATATATATATATATATATATATATATATATATATGTGTGTGTGTGTGTGCCTGTATGTATTTATAGACGGGACGATTTATAGCTTTGCCTTTTTTGATGAAGTTTAAAGTCTCCAAGTTCAATAATTTATTGCAGTACTGCGATAATTTTAAAAAAATCGGTGCTGGATGTATCCCATTAAAGCTGTTTAAATAAAATTGCATTTCAAATGAAAAGTGTTTCATATCTAGTGCTTTATGCATGATTGATATTTTTTGTTAATTCTGCTCTCGCACAAACGGCGTAAAAGTTGCAAAGCAACAATAATTTTTAAAGTTTAAGGTGAGCAGTTCAAGTATGTACATTACAGAGTACACAGGAAAGATTGCAACAAAACCGGAGTAAAAGCCGCTCAGGTAAATCTAATCGAAGATTTTATACAGAGCCTCATCCCCAAAGGCCCACGCTCCTGTCTCCTGTAACAACCCCTTTTTTAACCCGCCCCACCTATTTCCTGCGCGAGTGCAAAAGTCGGTGAATGGAAAAAATATTTTCATGGCTTTTCATACTTTTCTTCCTATTTCCGATGTTTTTCATATTTTTGATTTTTATAGCTAAAAATCTAGTATAAAACTTATATAGTATAATCTACTAGTATATTATAATTACTAGAAATTTATTAAAATCTATTAAAACTTATATAGTATAATTACTAGTATAATTTTGTATAAAACAAATTCAGCAAAAAATGTTGAGTAGATTTCTGAATAAAATTGAAATAATAATTACACCCATATTATATCAAGAGATCACGTGACTCATTTCAAAATACAATATGGCATCTATCATTTTTCCCTTCGTAAAATTCGTGATGTTTGAAGATATTTAAAATTTATATTTATTGTTGCATCCGTCCTAAAACAGCTTTATTTTCGCATTTTATATGTGTATCTAAATTCTGCGCCAAAACAATTACGATATATTTGATTTTAAATGATTACTAAACTTTGATTATTCCTACAACGAAGCCAAATTTCTAAAGCATGCAGAATTTCAACAAATCAAGCGATTGTAAGATGAGTTGTATAAGAATTGCTGAACTATTTTCATGCAAAATTATTTAGCTCTGGAGTCTGGAATATAAGTGATATGAATGAAATATTATATGATTTCACAAGAAGAAGCATACGTTTCTATACAATTATCTTTTTCGATGAAGTTTTAAGCACGGAGTTAGTTTTCCTCCATGGTTTTTATAGCTTTTATATATATATATATATATATATATATATATATATATATATATATATATATATATATATACATATATATATATATATGTATATTTATATATATATATATATATATATATATATATATATATATATATATGTGTGTGCCTGTATGTATTTATAGACGGGACGATTTATAGCTTTGCCTTTTTTGATGAAGTTTAAAGTCTCCGAGTTCAATAAATTATTGCAGTACTGCGATAATTTAAAAAAAAATCGGTGCTGTATGTATCGCATTAAAGCTGTTTAAATAAAATTGCATTTCAGTTGAAAAGTGTTTCATATTTAGTGCTTTATGCATGATTGATATTTTTTGTTAATTCTGCGCTCGCGCAGATGGCGTAAAAGTTGCAAAGCAACAATAATTTTCAAAGTTTAAGGTGAGCAGTTCAAGTATGTACATTACAGAGTACACAGGAAAGATTGCAACAAAACCGGAGTAAAAGCCGCTCAGGTAAATCTAATCGAAGATGTTATACAGAGCCTCATCCCCAAAGGTCCATGCTCCTGTCTCCTGTAACAACCCCTTTTTTAACCCACCCCACCTATTTCCTGCGCGAGTGCAAAAGTCGGTGAATGGAAAAAATGTTTTTATGGCTTTTCTTACTTTTCTTCCTATTTTCGATGTTTTTCATATTTTTGATTTTTATAGCTAAAAATTAGTCCCGCGTTAAATGCGATCACTGGTAAAACAGTATGATTGCAAGATCTCATTGTTTTAGTTATAAGAAAAAATAATAATTCTGCCTCAAATTATTAAATACCAGAATTTTTTGTAAACAGAGCAACCCTGGTATATTTGCTATGAACGTAGAATTATATATGAGATCCAGACGGCTTAAGGATATTGTTGGTGTTACGTTACCTCACAAGTTCATTGTCGATGGATCAGGAAGGGCTATGTTATCTGCTGATTGATTTGGGCTAGCTTGTGACCGAAATCGTGCATGTTGTATTGGTATTGCCTTGCAAGTATATGATTCCAAACCAGGAGGATAACGGGTGGGCTTCTTGAGAGATATCGGCAGTGGCTTCAATTCGATGGAGGCGTTACATAACAAGTCCGTTGACAATGGATCAGGACGGGATATGTTACCTGCGAATTGACTTGGACTATTTTGTGACTGACATCGTTCATGGTGTATTGGTATTTCCTTGCAAGATATGATTCCATATCAGTAGGATAACGGGTGGGTTTCATTAGAGAAATCGGCGGTGGCTATAATTCGATGGAGCAGAAATAATTTTTGCTTGTATAACATTTTGTAAAATAAAACTCCAGTAATGTTCAATAAGTTTATTCAATTTTTCAAACTTATTTGTAGCGTTTCGAGGTTTTCAAAGCACAAGTTTCTCAATACGTGTTCATAGTTAGCTAGCGCTTTCAGTTTTCACGTCGATTTCATCTGAAAACTCTGACCATCGACTTCACGACAAAATATTCAAATTTTTACTAATTTGCTTTGCGGCAGTATATAAATTAAACTTATACGATATATCTGACTAGGCTTTGCATTCAAGTTAATCTATAAACTTAACTTGCAACACATAAATTCATACTATTTCCATCTTTCCTATTCAAACCTCACTAATCATTAAACATCTTTAGAATATCCAATTTCATTTAACTTCCTAATTTTCCAATTAAACATTTTAAATAAAGCAAACAATCTCGCGCTTGTGCACCAATATTTCACCCAGAAATAAGTAAACAAATTAGGTTGCTACAATTGTGATATTTTAAATATTATAGCTGTCCATCCCTTTGGAAAATTCTGGATATTTTACATAAAAACTAAAACAAAATTATCAACCCAACGTTCTGATTGAAATGCATGCATTGGAGCATTAAAATCCAATTTCCCTTTACATATTTATATGAGTGGTTTCCTTTTGTTAAAAACTTGATTAGAAAAAAATATATTTTTTAACAGAGGGGAATCTAGACTTAAATGCGTTGATCAATGAATAGAAATAATTTTTTTTTGGAAAGATGTGTCACAAGTATGTGTATTACTTGAAAAGACTGTATTACTGTACGAAAACGTGTCGAAAGCCCAGACCAACCGACTCGTCCGAAGACTTAGAGTAACAAATTGGGTGGCCGGGTACGAAAACGTGTCGTCATTCCTCAAATAACGTTGCCGCAGGAGGTCTTAGAAGAGTCCTTTTCTACTGAGAGATAGATTCATCATTCTAAATTATACCGCGAGTATTCGATAGGATTCATATCCGGACGATGAGTGAAAAATGAATTTATCAATATGAAATTTTAGTATGTTGTTGAGACGGTCTGTGAGACATGTGGAAATGAAAATGAACAATATCAGCCAATTAATTTCGTATTTTACTCGGATTGAAAATATAAAATACATTGAACCCTATGAGACACAGTTTCTCAAACATTTTTTAAGCGGAGTTAAAATTCACATATTGCTTCGAAAATTTAAGACATATTCAAATTGTTGCTTAAAATGTATAAAAAAAAATTCAGGAAAATATGTTGAGGAGATTTCTGAATAAGAATTGAAATAATAATTACCTGCAATCCGGTGCAGCGGTGCAGGGTGACGTCATCGGGAATGACGTCATCGGCTTATCTTATCGGATCTTATCGGATGACGTCATGTTTTGGCACAGAGATTGAGCGTTGCCTACGTGATAATAAAGGCCGGGAAATTTCGTTTTAGAAAGTGGGGAATGTGTAGTTCCAGAACAGTTGGTAGAGGGCGCTGTTATTTCCTGTCGGAGCTGATTTATTACTGCCAAAGTTCTTATAATCCTTGTATTTTTAGATTTCTTTACATTATCTAACAAATTAAAATCCGCATCTGTTTGCGTATTATTTGTTTAATAAATGTAGTTATTTTTTATTTAACATAGAACATTTTTAGTTTTGTAAATAAAAAAAAAGGTACAACATTAACGTCTTTAATATGTTTTATCGTTTAGTAAATTAAAAAAGGCAAACGTTATTAATTATTAAAATGTTAAAATAATTTTTACAGGAAGAAGGAAATATACCTGTAAACATGCGCGAAGCCAGAAATTTCCATAGGGGGATGTCAGAAGCGAATTTTTTTTCAATTTAAAAGCGAAAATTTTTTATTAACAAGTATTTTAATAATTTTAAAATTTTCAACTTTTTATTTTAGTTATTATGAAATACGAAGTTTTATAAATTATATTAAATAAAAATTAAAATATTTTTAATTTTTTTAAATCCGCCAGAAAGTCACCCCCCCCCCCCGGGAGTTCTTCAGGATTCATAAACTGGGGAGTGTATAATTTAAAAAAAAATGGAAGGGGGAGGTTCAACAGGATAGATTGATTTAAATCACATTTAAAATGTTAAAATAATTTTTACAGGAAGAAGGAAATATACCTGTAAACATGCGCGAAGCCAGAAATTACCATAGGGAGATGTCAGAAGTGAATTTTGTTTTTCAATTTAAAAGGGAAATTTTTTATTAGCAAGTTTTTTTAATAATTTTAAAATTTTCAATTTTTTATTTTAGTTATTATGAAATAAAAATGAAGTTTAATAAATTATATTAAATAAAAATTAAAATATTTTTAATTTTTTTAAATCCAATTTTTCATTAACATGCCATAAAGAACCCCCCCCCCTCTCTGCCGGGAGTTCTTTAGGATTCATAAATTGGGGAGTGTATAATTTAAAAGAAAAATGGAAGGGGGGGGGGGTCGACAGGATACATTGATTTAAATCAACATTTAAAATGTTAAAATAATTTTTACAGCAAGAAGGAAATATAACTGTAAACATGCGCGAAGCCAGATATTTTCAAAGGGGAATGTCAGAAGTGAATATTTTTTTCAATTTAAAAGTGAAATTTTTTTATTAACAAGTTTTTTTTAATAATTTTAGAATTTTCAATTTTTTATTTTAGTTATTATGAAATAAAAATGAAGCTTTATAAATTATATTAAATAAAAATTAAAATATTTTTAATTTTTTTTAAATCCGCCATAAAATCACCCCCCCCCCGCCGGGAGTTCTTCAGGATTCATAAACTGGGGAGTGTATAATTTAAAAGAAAAATGGAAGGGGGGGGTGTCGACAGGATAGATTGATTTAAATCAAGATTTTAATTACTTGGTTTAAAAAAAATTATTGATTTAAATCACTTATTTTTTTTAAAAATTATTCATTAAAATCAATGACTTTTTTAAATTAATTGATTTTAAACAACATGAACATGCATTAATTTATTTCACATTTATAAGTTTGGGTTATATAAAATAATAATGCTTATTAAATTATTACATATTAATGGTTTGCCCATCAATAATGAAGGGGAATTGAGTTATTTGGGATAAAAGGCTTATGATAAAAATACATATGCTTGGGATTTTTATCCCAAGCATATGTATTTAATATATTAAAATTTGTTAAAGAAAATAGTTTTAACCTTTGGCTTACGTTACGTTACAATCAGAATTGCAATATGGTACACAACAATGTACCATTTTTACCGAATTATTTTTGCACAATATTGTTATATTAATGCTATAAAAATCAGTATAATTTAATAAAAAAAAACAAATTTAAAATTATGGAATAAAGCTTTACCATAAACAAAAATGCACCCAAACCCTTACGAGTGCATCATTATTTACATTGAAAAACTGCGAAAGGACAGGAAATAAAAGCGATCCTAGCGGAAACTGGAGTGAACTAAGCTGTCGCCCGTTTTTGGACGAAAATACGCGAAATTTCCCGGCCTTGTATATTACGTAGGCAACGGGTTGAGGAAGACCTTGGAGGCCATTTTGGAAATTTTAGTGGCGCCCTCTATGGACAGGTTGGAGTACTGTGATGACTAAAAAGAAAGAATTGTATCTGGAGTCCAACTCGGGACCCCTCGTACCGTAGGAAAGTGCTTTAACCAGTATACAGACTGAGACTTGAAGGTAGTGGATGAATGAATGACGACTTCCATGCGAAAGGAGTGGGAAAGCTGGGTACATAGATACTTTTACGATCTTTCACGAGGGGCTGGTGCGAGTGAATTAAGATTTTAATTAATTTTTTTAATGAATAAAATTTATTATGAAATAATGGAATGTAGTCATAATTGACATTTAATAGGAGGATTATTTTTTAATGATTGGAGCGAGGGTAATTATTTTTTTATGGAATGATTTGTTTTTGAAAAGTGCTTGAAGACATTTACGAAATTTTGGGCGGTGGTGGCTCCCTTTATTGGCGCTTGAATAAAATGGATGTGTATTACAGAATTTTAATAGAATTAATTTCTGAATGAGGTTTTGTGTTAATGAATATTTTAATTAGGTAGTCGAACGATGACTTAATATTTTTATTAAACTTCACGCTCATAAATGTTTTGATGAAGGAAGATGATTTTTTTTACGTTAAGATGGTATTGAATTATTGAGATCCTTGAATTTTAAGGACGGGGTGTATGTTATGTGTGTGTGTTATTAAATTTTATTAATTTTAATGAACTGATTTTTGTGGTAAGCCATTGGATGAAGTAATGGGGAAAATTCTAGCACACCATAGTGAACTAGCATATCGCATTTTTGATGTTAAAATTTTTACCACAAGATGGAAACAGGATTTGATATTAAAAATTTTACCATAAGTTTTGAACTGGATTTGTCCCTTTTAGAAGAGGTGTGTGTGTGCGTATACCAGTCAAGGTAATTAAT
This sequence comes from Amaurobius ferox, assembly GCA_951213105.1. Taxonomy (NCBI): domain Eukaryota; kingdom Metazoa; phylum Arthropoda; class Arachnida; order Araneae; family Amaurobiidae; genus Amaurobius; species Amaurobius ferox. The sequence continues at coordinate 84,861,490 of OX578152.1, read as the reverse complement.
TTTTTTAATGAATTAGTAGGGGAGTCTGTGTTAAAACTGACATGTTTTAAAAGCATGCAAAATTTTAGGGATAGGTTTTTTTAATTTTACAGGGAATGTTTTAACGATATTCATAAAAATGCTATGAAACACGAAACTTTAACTGTTTGAAATTGCGCTGAATGTCTATTTTCGCATACCATGCAAGATTTTAGGGATAGGTTATAATACTCGCTGAACACGTTTCGACAATTCTCTTTTTGAATTTTACTGGGAATGCTTTAATGATATTCATAAAAATGCTATGAAACGCGAAACTTTAACTGTTTTAAATCACACTGAATGTCTATTTTCACATACCATGTGTGATTTTAATGCTAGGTTAGAATGCTGACTGAACACATTTCGACAATTTTTTTGAATTTCACTAGAAATGTTGTCAGATTTTTTTTAATGTTATTCATAAAATTGTTAGTTAATGCGAAACTTTAAATATTTTAATTCAGACTGAATGTCTATAAAACTATGTTTTAATTTTATTTTTATTGGGTTGTAAAGTTTACTTTTGCGTCTGGATTCGAACCCGCGACTAAAAAGCGTCTATGGGTCAGCTGCCGAACAGCAACGAGTGGGAAAGCTGGGTACGTAGATAATTTTGCGATCTTTCACGAGGGGCTGGTGCAAGTGAATTAAGATTTTAATTAATTATTTTAATGAATAAAATTTATTATGAAATAATGGAATGTAATGAAATATATAAAAAATTTTTTAGCAAAATATATTCAGTAGTTTTTTAAATAAAAATTAAAATAATAATTGCACCTCCTATATGAAGCGATTCCGTGACCATAATATGAAAAGATCACGTGACCCACTTCAAAATAAAATATAGCATCCATCTTGTCTCAAAATCGTGATTTTTAAAGTTCTTTTTAATTCATATTGAGTGTTGTATTCGTCCTAAAACCACTTTATTTTTGCTTAAATTCTGTGCATCCACATACTGAAACAACGCAATGACAATATATTTGAGTTTAAATGATCATCCTAATTTGATTATTTCTACAACGAAGACTATTTTTCACTTATGTAAAATGTAAACAGCAAAATATGTAGGATGAGTTGTGTAAGAATTGCTGTATTTTTTTAACGCAAAAGTATTTAGCTCATGGAGTCTGCATAGCTGATATGAATGAAATATTCATTGATTGTACAGAGAGAAGGACGATTTTTTTAGATGAAGATTTAAACATAGAGTTTAATTACTTGTAGCTCCATGGTCTTTAGTTTTTAAAGAAAATAAATTATTTTAGTACTGTGATGAATGAAATGAATGGGCAAATGTTATGAATTAAATGCTGCTTTTATAGAGAGAGCCAGGTGTGTTATTTTTTCTATGACGTGATTTGAATGCATTTCAGTTGTTTTCGATGATGTTTTCAAATATATAATAAATTATTGTAGTATTACGATGATTTTAAAAATATTACCGAGGAATGTATCGCATTTTAGAGATGTTTAAACCAGGCAATTTATATTTCAATGCCGTCATTTGAATGAAGTTCATTTTTTTCGATGAAGGTTTAAGTTTTCAAATATAATAAATTAATGTAGTATTGTGATAAGTTTTAAAATATTTCTTGGGAATGTATTGCATTTTAGAGATGTTTAAATGAAATTGCATTGAAGTTGGAAAGTGTTTCATAATCAATGCTTTAAGCATGATTGATCTTTCTTGTTATTATTTAAATCTGTGAGTTAAATAAAAATCGCCTACGGTATAAACATCTTTGAATTAATTCCGTTGTTAAGCAACATTCTATCTTATTTCTTCAAATGAATTATCAGAAGCTATATTATCTGCATAATGCTATGTATGGAGCTTTTGATTTTGCGTTTCTCATCAATATTTCGAATAAACAGGATCTCAGAAACTCAAAACATGGATAGGGTTGGTTATCCGTAGCAAAGTAGGGAATAATCATGCCAAATTTGAAGAAAATAAATCCTTATAAACTGTGGTTTTGTATGCGGACAGACAGACAGACGGATGGACGGTCTTTCCATTGTTTGTCTGATAATAGAATAATAATGCTATTTGTTAATAGTTTAATAAAATGTGCGCCATTTTTAAACGGTTTCTGATATTCAGATTCATATTCAGATTTTAGAGCTTTTGATATTCCGATTTTTTTTGAACGGTTTTTGCTATTCAGAACTTTCATAAGGGTGTAGGTGTCACATTGAGTACTAACAATTTCGCCCGAACGAAGCGAAGGTAGAAACGACTATTGAAGTAATAAAGTCGAACCTTGAACCTGTTTATAATGATATTATGTTTATAATGATTGTTTACGTTTATAATGACCCATTTATAATAGAAGAGTTTGGATCAGTTAAAGTCCAAAAATTTGTAAAGAACTCACATCGCAACAGGGAATCGAATTACAGAGCACTCGCTGGTCGGACTGCCCGCCGCTATCTCTTGAGCTTAGACGGTTATCCTTCCTTTTATATTTTTTAACTGGACATAATGTTCATATTTCGGATCAAAGTGGAAAACCTGAACTGCACTACTTCATCATTATTTTGATATATATGTTACATATATGTTTTATACATATGTAAGATTTTGTATATATATATATATATATATATATATATATATATACATATGTAAGTGTCATAAATACCAAAGCATACTAAAAGAATTAAAGATACTTTACAAATATGATTATTTAAAAATATTAAAGACATTTAGTAAAAAAGAATGACGAAACAAAATACAGTTATTTTATTGCGCAATGGCAGCATCTAAATAAAATGTTTGCAATAATAATAAAAGTTTAAAAATCCAATCAAAGAATAGAGAGAAGTTTCAACTCAAAAAACCCAACATTACAAAATGCCTTACAAATAAAAGTATCAAACAGAGAATCATCAATCAAGTGGAAAATATAAATGCAAACCTCTAGTCATTAAGCTGAAGACAAACAGAAAACATCAATGGAAAGAAATCGATAAAATTATATCATATAAAATCCATGCATGAAATCTTTACACGTGAACAAGCCCTAGGCCGAATAATGAATTGTTCATTTCGATAAAACTCCTTATCAAGTCCAAGTATTTTATAAAAATGAACACAAAATGCACGTTTCTGATATCAGTGATAGATTATATCAATAAACAGTGATAACTTGGATAACATGCATAAAGATTAAAAAATAATAGTATATGTACACTGTAAAATATATATATATATATATATATATATATATATAAAAGTTTGAAATTTTTACATTTGCATATTTCCAAAGTATACTTAATTACTTAAGTATGCTACGGTATTTATATATATATATATATATATATATATATATATATATATATATATATATATATATATATATATATATATACCGTAGCATACTTAAGTAATTAAGTATACTTTAGATATATATATATATATATATATATATATATGTAAAATAGAAAGATTGCTAAAGAAAAGTATTGAAATAAGTTTTTCAGTGTACTTGCGCACAGCAGCATGAAACACCAAAAATATATAGAAATATTATTAGGTATCAATAGGTATTTGCAAGTAAATGCATACTTGCATTTACTTGCAAATACCTTTACATAAACACTCTTATGGCAAATTACGAAAATCAAGCATTATACAGTAGAATAACTTTAACAAACCAGGTGATTAATAACAGAATCAAGGCCTTATATCTTAAGGCAGGTATTAAGTATACAGAAAGAATAAAATATCCATATTTAATTAATATACCCAAGCTTCATAAAACTCCAAAAAGCTTTAGACCAGTAACAGTTGGATACAAAACTTACCTCACTAAAGCTAACAAAATGCTTCTCACGATATTGAAACCTATTTTAAAGAAAGTTAAAGATCGGGGATCTTATATTGTTGGAAATAGCTACGAGGTATAAAGATCTTAAAGACTAATCAAGCAAAATTATTTTTCCGAACTTATGATTTTAAAGAACTTTTAACAATATTGAACTCAAGGTATTATACCGAATACTTAACTCGTTGTACGGGGAATTTGAGATGCAGAAATATGTGGAAATCGAACGTTATAGATCTCTGAAAAAGATAGTTGTAGAGGAAAACTACCTATATAACGGACTGAATTTCTATAAGCAAATCAAGGGTATCCCCATGGGCGGGGATGTTCGTCAATTTTGGCGGACATCTACCTTGATCATTTTGAAAAAATGTCCCATATTAACAATGAATTGATTTACATACGTTACGTCGATGATTTGTTAATAGCTTATGAAAACGAAAATTTTCAAATGAATTTTGAATTTTATCACTCAGATTTAATATTGGAAGAAAATCCACCAACCCAGAATAATGTAATAAATTTTCTGGATCACAGTATTGATTTCAACCATAATATACTTTCATTTTATATATATGATAAAAGAATAACTTATAACATTGCTACAGCAGGTATCATACATTGGACCTCTAATTTACACTTGAATATATTTAGAAATGTATTCATTGGTGGTCTAGCAAGAACAAAAAGAAAAGTAAGCAGTGACGTCACCAGACTGGAAAGTGACAAAAAATTCTTACTACAGGCATTCATGCAAAAATATCCGAAACGTTTTTTGATACATTACATCAAAAATTACTACAGAAAAAACGAAATATATGGGTTGAATTTGTGTAGATATTTGAAGAGTTTGTGAATTTGGATCGAACATCTTTATGCTTGTGACATCACAGACATCAAAACTGCTGAATTGAATATTTTGATGTTATAAATATGTAGCATGTGCAGGAAGTTGGCTGTCTCTATAACTTGGTCCTTACTTTTTCATATCCAATTCCTTTATCAAGGGTCTTGTGATGATTTTGATTATCACTCCGGAGGTTGGCTAATGTCAGTGCTGGCGTCCAGGAGTGCATGCCGCGGCATTAAAGACATGCATGTTGTTAACTGGGGAGTAAGGTCACTACCCCTTACCACCTTTGTGTAAGCACTTTACGTTACCTTCCTTCTACTTTTATATTTCTATATATATATATATATTATTGTTATTAATATCAGTTAGTAACTACCTTACGGTAGATACAATTTAAAATCCATCATGTGTAAACTTGCGCATATGCAGCATATATTTTACAGTGTGTCAATGATAAAAATATATAGTAGAGATAATATTTAGAACGTGAATAATTGCATACCATAGTTCAATATCACTAAGGAGGTAAATAATCAATAACACTAAGGAGGTAAATAACCATAAAAAAATAACCGTAAAAGAGAATTTGAAATAAAACATCTATCAAAAGGAAACCAATGATACCAAAGAATTTAAATTGATCTTAATTTTAAACTAAAAGGCGATATATTTAATAATACATGGGAATAAATTAACATTTTACAAGGGTGATACATAAAAACTAAGCATGTGCGTCAAAGGACTGGCAAAAGTTGAAGGCCCAAAATATTAAAATGACAAAAATTTATGAATAAAATGTGCAAATTGAATATATGAAATGGGATGGGGGAAAAATATATATACATATATATATATATATATATATATATATATATATATATATATATATATAATAATAGTTTGAAAATCCAATGATTGAATAGCGAGAAGTTGCAACTCAAAAATCCCCAACATTAAAAAATGCCTAACAAATAAAAAAGTACCAAACAGAGCGTCATCAATCAAATGGAAAATAAAATGCAAACCTCTAGCCATCATGCTGGAGGCAAACAACAAACATCAATGGAAAAAGAATCGACAATAGAAAATCAAATAAAATCCAAACATTAAAATTTTACACGTGGACAAGCCCTAGTCCTAAACAAATGAATTGCTCATTTCGATAAAACTCTTCGTTAAGTCCAAGTATTTTATCAAAATGAACACAAAATGCATGTTTCTCATACCAATGATAGATTATATCTATAAATACTGATAACTTAGACAACATGCATTAAGATTGAAAAATTATAGGAAACAAGAATACCTGAAAAAACACTGCATATATCTGATCCATTGGAGCCTTGAATAAAGAGACCAATGTTGCCAATCTCAAAAAATAAAAAGTTGAGAACTGCTGTTGCAAATCGTAAGAAATAAATAACAGTAATGCGAAATGGCGATAAAAGGTGATATTCAACAGTAACAGCTACAAAATAATATGGCAGCTGATAATAGAAAACATAGAGGCTAAATTATAAGGGAATGTAAATACATGGTAATACTTATTCAAGAGAAAGTGGATGTCTAGCTAATATAAGATACTAAGGAGAGAATTTAAGTATATTCAACCATTCTAAACTTTTTAACTATACCATTTACTAAATATGCTGGATATTTATGTAATTTGCTGGTAATTTTTAGCTTATTAATATGCATAGCATGAAATTTTTTATCTGATAATCTATAAATTCTAAAAAGTGGATTAAACATAATATTTCTAAACAATTGAATCGAGTTACAGGAATTAAATGGTATTATTTTATTAATGTTAAAGATAAAATAGTCTTTTTTATCATCTAAATTAGTAACTATCCTATTAATAGGTTCAATAATAAGATTTAAATCCAAAAAATTAATATTATTACTAATAGCGTCTTCATTAGGAATTAGTTCCAAATTATCCGGATAAAAATCTATATCTATGACACAGTTGTCTGTAAAGACCACACAAATCAGTTCATAAACATATCTGTACATTTTATAATCTGTTGAAGTAAAAGATTTTCATAATGATAAAGTCACAAATTAGCTAATGCACTGGTACTACAGCCACATTGTGGAACCCCTGAGACTTCTTCACTTTGTTCTTTTCAATAATTATATATTTCAAGGTAATAAATTATACTTATTTCAAGGTAAGAAGTATAATTTATAACCTTGAAATATATAATTATTGAAAAGAACAAAGTGAAGAAGTTTAGGAAAATTGATAAATATTGTATGATAAATATTGTATGAGTAGAATGATTAGTAATATAAACATTATATAGAGCCAAAATTACTACATAAAGATCAGAGATCTTAATACTATTATTAAAAAGATCTTTAAAATCAAAATGATGTTAATTTATTCTTTAATTATTTACTATTATTTAGAATAAGGTAGTTATTGCTAGAAAAACGTAAACTATCATTTATTACATTTAAATAATTTAGTAGTAATTTACTCGCAGTAGTAGAGTAGGTATTATAACCACTAGTTACTGCTCTAAATTTAATAGGATTTTTATCAAATTTAGGAATATGCACTATATATTGAAATTTAAGAAATTTATAATTAATATTTAAATCACTATAAGTAGTGTATGGGTATGACTCTGGGACAAAATGACTATGTCATTTTGTTCCCAGAGTCATACCCATACAGTATATCTTCCACCAATTTTTAAAAACCTGGACAACCTCTTAAGACTAAAAAATGCATAAAATCATACAAAGAAATGCATAAAATCATTCAAAAATGTGTATTTTTAAAAACATCAAAAATCAAGGGAGTTTTAGGACTCTAAAATTTCATACATTTTGACTTATATTTAAGTCATATAAGACATTATTGAGATCAAATCTATCAAAATCTTTGAATATATGAAAGAAAATAATATCAAATATATTAGAGATGATTTTAAAATAAATGCGTGAATACCTCCAAATGAATGGAAGTTCTCTAATATATTAAAAATGTGTATCTTTTTTAGTTAAAAAGCTAGACTATTAAAAGTCACAGTGAATTATTTAAAATAAATACGTGAAAAAAGAGGATCTCCAAATGAATGGAAGCCCTCTAATATATTAAAAATGCCCTGTTTTTAAAGGGTGGGGTTGAGACCCCCATTTATTTAATAGAAAAACTCAAAAATTTTTTATAAAATTAAGAAGAATTATAAGAATATGAGGACCTAAGTCCTCTAATAAATGAAATCATTATGAACATATGTTAGATTATAGGAGGGGTGACGTCCCCCCACTGAAAAATGATTAAGCTTTCTCTAATTCATATTCGTATTTATCATCAATCATACCCGAATACTTAAATATATATCTACCTTTATTGGTTCTATATATTGATTCATCAGAAAGTTTTCCATGTTTATTCGCAAGGTAGTACTCTTTTTCTTCAATTTCCACATCTAACTTTAAGATTACTGAATCTCCATATTTAGTTTTAATTTTTCTCAATGATATCAGATCATATTCCCCAGGATATAAATCATTTAATTTAAACGTTTTGGGATAACCTCTCAGTCTATTGAACTCTTCCATTTATTAGTAAGCATTTTTATAAATATAAATTTATCCATTCTTCATAATCTGTAAAACCTCCTTCTACCATCTCTTTTATAAGTTTTTCTCTGTATTCTTCATCAGACTTTGACTCTCTAAATATTTTTTCAGCTATAATATTTTTTTGTTCATTATCAGAAATAGTAATAGAAACATTAGGATCAAATCCATTTAGTACATAAATTATTCAAGTTACTTTCCCTACAAAACATTTATCATAACCCTCTTTTAGTTCATCTTTTAACACTTTTATTATTTCATTTTTATTCTCATTTTTTAAAATTCTATTAAACACAACTAATATCTCTCTAAATTTAATATTATGGAGTTCTTCCTCCAGTAAGTGTCTTTTAATTTTTATATCTAATTCTTTAAGGCATTCATCTAAATCATATTTAATTTCTGTATTTAATAATTTTATGATAGTCTCTCTCAAAGATTTTTGAATATATGTATTATGTACATTTTGAGAGTCATTATATACATTATTATGTAATAATCGTCTTCTTAAAATCGGGGGTAAATTTATTTTATCATACCATACTTTACATATTCTAGGTAAAAATATTAATTCATTTAGAGATGTAATATCATTTTCTCTACAATCTAATAATACTAAATTTATTAAATTTTCTATACCTTCAAGTGAAGTTAATTTATTTTTTCTACAATCTAATTCTTTTAAATTTATTAAATTTTCTATTCCTTCAAGTTAATTTATTTTCTCCACAATATAATTTTTCTAAATTCGTTAAATTTTCTATTCCTTCAAGTGAAGTTAATCTACACGTCATACAATCTAATTCTTTTAAATTTATTTAATTTTCTATTCCTTCTAGTGAAGTCAATTTATTTTCTCCACAATATAATTCTCCTAAATTTGTTAAATTTTCTATTCCTTCAAGTGAAGTTAATTTATTTTCTTCACAATATAGTTTTTTTAAATTTTTTATTCCTTCAAGTGAAGTTATTTTATTTTCTTCACAATATAATTCTTCTAAATTTATTAAATTTTCTATTCCTTCAAGTGAAGTTAATTTATTTTCTCCACAATATAATTTTTCTAAATTTATTAAATTTTTTATACCTTCAAGTGACGTTAATTTATTTCCTCCACAAGACAATATTTCTAAATTTATTAAATTTTCTATTCCTTCAAGTGACGTTAATTTATATCCCTCACAATATAATTCTTTTAAATTAGTTAATTTTTTTATTCCTGCAAGTGACGTTAATTTTTCTATTAATAAAAAAATAGATTCCACTTCAGCAGGATTCTCTATATTTAAGAAAGAGATAAATGTTTTTTTATACCATTATTATATATAACATTTATTTATTTAGAAACATTTTTTATAAATTATTTATTTTTTCATTTTTGTTAGTTCTCAAAAGATAAACACATTCTCTCAAGACTTTTTTAACTTCACAAATCTCATCAATAATTTTTTCTCTATAAGATTCTTCTTCATAATGACCAAACTTTTTATTTAATTCACTTATCTGTATAGCTTGTATTTTTTTCGAATAAATATTAAAAAAATGATCAGGTAATAGATCAAATTTGTATTTAATCAAATATCAAAAATCTAATTTATGCATAAATTCTTCTATAAAATTTTCATTAAGTGTCTGATATTTAGGTATATACATCCAATTTAAATCATCTTTTAATTCTCTCATGGTATCTTCTGAAAGATTTTGAAACATTGATACTTTATATAAATCTAAATTATCAGAAAATTTTATGATAAATTCATTACTTAAAGTTTGATATTGAAATATGTTTACTCAATCTACTTTATCTTTACATTTTTCTATAAAATCTTCTGATAATTTTTTATATCTAGAAATTTTAGGCCAATCATCAGGTTCAGCAAATTCTTCAATAAAAGATTCAGACAGTGTTGCATATTGTAAAACAAAATCCCAATTTACATAATCTTTCAGATTTCTAATTACATCTTAAGATAAAGTATTTCTGGAAAATTAATTCCAATCAATATTCATTTAATGATGAACGTATTTTAGAAAGGGATTTTTTCAATATGCATATAAGGTTTTAAAGTGTTACCATCGCATTTCATCCATAATGTGATGATATCATCACGTTTACTATAAGCAAAACAGGTTACTGTATCTGCATTAACATTATTTAAAATTACCTTACCATTGATATCTAGTGATATTGGTATATCTTGATTATATATATATTTTCTTTCTCCTAGCAGACCTATATACATATGTATTAAATATACGAAAATTTTCATATACATATCTGTAGTTAATCGCATCTCTTGATCCAGTAATTTTGAGCTCATCATGTTGAAATTTACTTTTTTAAATCCCCCACCTGTAAAATTAAGAAAATCATCTTCTATGGTAACCCAGATATCTCTAATGTCTAAATACATTTTATTGACAACATCGTTATCATTTTCAGGTTCAGAAACATTCGTAATTATTTTATTATTTGCATCAAATTTATCATTTTTTAATGTTAATGAATTTTTTTCAAAATATTTTTATTCACAACATTTTTAGGTTCTATAGGATCTGCAACATTTCCTATTCTTTTTGCTTTTGCATCATAAGCTTTTCCTTCTAAAGAATGTAAAGTTGTTTCATCTAATTCTTTTATTCTCTTACCTGTTTCTTCAGTAAAGGATAAAAAATCTTTATCTTATTTGGTTTCTAGAAGATCTCTCAATTCAAAATGATTATTCTCTATTTTATTCAAAACGAAACTTTTAGTGGTTAAATCTAAATCATTTATAGGATTTTCACAATTTTTTAAAATTCTATTTTCCATATCATAATTTCCATCATCCATTAATTTAAAATCTATACCAGGAGGTCCAATAGGTCCTTCTTTCATTTGATCATCATAAGGTGGATAATAAGCACTCATTTATTATAATATTAATTTTATGATTTTAAACTTTTAACCATTGTTATAGTTTTATTTTTCAAATTTATAAAACATCTCTTTCTTTCTTTAAAAATAATATAAAACTTATACTCTTTTTGAGTATTCATTAATCTCTCCCAATTAAATTCGATATCTAAATTATTTAAATCGGTATTGTTTTCATGATTTGAGAAGTCAAAATAAAAAATAGTATACATTTCTCCAAAATTATTCTTATTTATCAAACATCCTGTTTCTGTATTAATATCATTTAATCCTGCATGTAAAAGAGCTTCATACACTCTATTATAATCTTTATTGGTAAAATTCGTTTTGTAACGCATAAGAGGAATTTATTTATTATTAATCATCAATCAGCATTCGGTCATATCTATATTATCAAATATCGTATTATTTTTTTCATAATTATCATCTCTTTCAACGTACTGAGGAATAACATAGACACCTAAAACTTCATCAGAGGCTGTTGTAGCTGTGACTGATCCACTATTAGTTTTATAAGGACCTACCATCTTAAATCTATATCGATCCCAATTTACCTCTATATCTTTATCAGTTAAAAATGATTCCATAAACACACTTTCTGCAGAATTTTTAAATTCTGTATAAGGTAAATGCAAGGTTAAACCTTCAACTACTACCTTATAATTAACATTTTCGACATCAGTATATCATATTCTTATTTTCATTTCTTTGAATTTCTATTTTCACTTCAAAACCAGAAATTACCTTTTCATATTCTCTAAAGAAATCGATTATATCTTTTAAAGGTGTCCATATTTTAATGACAATCTTTCGTTAGTTCACATCTTTTTGCGAATCCTTCGTTATAATCTTTATTCATTTTCAAATTATTAAAAAAATCAGTTATTTTAGTAGTTTCTTGTAAAGTACCCTCATATTTTAACTCTTTTCGGTCAGCTGAATCAGCTGTATCTAGATAAAAAAATTCATCTTGAGTTTGTGATGTTACATAATCAGGAGTATAATGAGTTAATCTTAAAGCATGATTCATGATTGAAAAATTTGACTGTGTTATTGATTCAATTTTGGTATCTCCTATATGTACTTTTAAAGTTTTGATAAAACCACCGCCATTTACCAGACAAACATTTTCGTTTGCAATGGATGTTTTATCATGTTTTGTAATTTTTAATTTTTATTCAAGATATCCTCTAGAATATAAAATTTTTGCTTTAGTATAATTAATATGAAAAACATAGGTGGCATTCTCATCTGAACTATGTTCTTTTGGATGAATTTCTCTTAATTCAGAACTTTTAATATGATCATTATGATAATAATGAGTATCACTCAAATCATAAATCTTTTGCATTTATTTAGGAAGAATTTTTAAACCACCTGCTTTCTTTTTCATAAAAAATATTTCATTTAATTTATTCTCAGTTTTCAACAAAACCTTTAAAAATCCTTGTATTTTTTTACTTTTTCTATATAATCTATGTTTATTCATTTATTTAAGAAGAAAAAATAGGAATAAAATTAAATTCTACAGCTCCTTTATTTAAATCTATTAATTCACCTTTTTGATTAGTAATCCGCATTTTTATTCTTTCAACAGGATCTGTTTTAACAGGAAAATATATCCAATTATTAAATTCTTTTGAAATTATACTACCTGGAGGGTTTTTATTAGTGAAAGAATAGACTTCTGAATTATATTGATTTATTAAAGATCCTTTTACAACATCACAGTGAATATAAATATTATCATTTCCATTGGATATAACACCTATATGTTTGCCTTCTACCTCTGTTTCTTCATCATAACTTCCATATGTCGGTTTTAAAAAGCCTATAATTTTATGAAAGTTACTTTTTGTAAAATCTATTACCCAACCTTTTTTCAGTTTAATAGATATTCTTTGTCTTGCTTCAATAATACCAAATTTCACAGGTGGATCCTTGCCAAATATTTTCATCATATACTCATTTAAACCTCTTACAGTATAATTACCATTTGAGACAACAATTGTTATATCTGTGCCTAATTTATACAATTTAAATATGTTATTTCCATAATTCTTACTTATATTAAACCAGGAAACTTCCATATAAAACGACTGTAAAGCTAATTTTTTGAATTTAAGAGGTGTAATAAAATTTACAGTAAATTCCTCTGATTTCTCATGACCTTCAGATTTTAATATTATCATTTATACAGAACAAAATTTTCATTATAGTCACTGGGTTTTTGTGTAGAAAATGATTTGAGAACATTTTTAGGTGATATACCTTTATTCCTTTCTTTTATATATTTCATACAAAATAAACCACATTTCACAGATGTAAGTTTCTGTAAAAAACCATCATTATGAGCTATTTTTGGTTTTTTATTCGATGTAACAAGAAATGTTTTAATATTTTTAGGAATATGGTCTTTCTTCATATTGTCATATTCACCAAACGGATCAAAATATTCCACATATTTATATTTAGGATCATTATAATAACAAACCCAATGAGTTCCGGGACCTGTTGATACATCTAAATTAATGATTCCATTTTCAAATTTTCCTATTGTTTTAGGTAATAAATCAGAGGTAAATACACCTCTAAATCCTTTTTCATTTTTCATATTTTCTTCAATCATTTTGTTACTAATTCCCAAGGTTGATATATACAATTTCCACGTTTTTTTCCCAGACTCCTTTTTTTGTACAGCTGAACTAGCTAATCCTGATAAAGCACCTGTTGCTAATGCTATAACTGCAAATTAGCAGCGGTTATTAAAGAGGGTATAAGTGCTGCTAGAAATGATAAAAATCCTCCATTTTTATCTAATTGCGTTTTACTGATAGTAATTCTTTTTCCATCATTAATATGATTAATTTGAGTTTTAGTTAAATACATCTCATGATTAGGAGTTTTAGATTTATCTATTTGTAATGTTAGTTCTTCTTTATTTTTAAAAGCTGATTTAAGTTTATTTTTCTGACCTTCACTCAAATAAACTTTATTTTTTATCATTTATTATAGGAAAAATTGTTTATAATATCGTTTTACATCATTATAAGTCATTTCTCCATTTTTTAATAACATATCTAACAATAAAACTACTTGATTATACAATTTCTTTGATTTACTTCCATTACATATTTTATCTGTTAAATTTGATAATACATCCAATCCTATACCCACCTTTATATCTTCACTACCTCGAGTCATCTTTAATCTATCCATAGTTTTCCAACATATTTTCTTTATATTCAATTTCTTCTATTTCGTTCTTTTTCTGATTTAATACCTACTCTGACATATTTTTAGCCCTAGTAATTAAACTACTTAAGTTGCCCCTTCTCTTCGATAATCCTATTTTTAGATTTTTAGCTCTTGCGTACATCTTCTCTAATTTTTCTTGATCGTTTAAAAATACTGACGGTCTGTATAATTTCCACTTTTTTAAATATTTTAAATTTAAATTTAGATCGATATCATAAGTATTAGATGGTAATTTTTTTACAGCTTCAATAGGCTCTTCTATAGATGGTAATGAAATATTTTCTACAGCATTTTGAATACTTTTTACAACCTCTTTATTTGATTTTTCATATTTTTCAATTTCTTGAGTGACTGGTTTATGAAATTCCTCTAAGGTCCTTTGAATACCTAATTTTTTTTAGTTGATCTTCACTTATTTCTTTTTCTAATTTTACTAATTTAATTGAATCTTTTATTTGCTTTATAAGCTTGTGTTTTCCTTCTTTTTCTAATTTGTTCATTTTTATAATATTAATTTTTTTACTGCAGTTATTTTTTACTGCAAGTAAATTATTTTTTACTGTTATATAAATGATAAAAATTAAAGATTACACGGAACCAGATGAGTTACCTGATCCTAAACAACATCCTTTGTTACCTAAACATCCATTTAGATTGCTTATAACAGGACCTTCAGGTTCAGGTAAAACAAATTTACTGTTAAATATGATTTACGATTTTTTAAATTTTGATGCACTATATATATGTGCAAAAAATTTATACGAACCTAAATATTCTAAATTACAAGAAAAATAGACAATGTTTGAAGATATAGAAAGAGAACTTATTTTGAAATGTAAAAATATAAAGAATAAGAAAACATTAATAGAATTATATGATAAATACAAAAAAGAAGTGTTCTTTTCTTCAGATGAGTTCATTGCTGTAGATCAGTGTTCTTCAACTTGTGTTCCGCGGAACCCTAGGGTTCCACTCAAACGCTTTAGGGGTTCCGCGAGTCGACACTACAATTCGTTGTTTTTGTTTTGTTTTTCTTTGTTTTCAATTTCATATGACATATATATGTATAATACAAATTCTTTATATGAAATATTTATCTTCTTGTTTGAATTAATGCAAATTTTTATCTTATATAAAGTTTTTATAACAAAGGCAGATACGCACCTTGTTCATAACATGTAATACGTAATATGACACATCCTCCCGTAATAAATTAAAAATTTTTTTTTGATTCTTTTAATTTGAAATTTGATAATAAGGAATTTAAGCCAAAAGAAGAAAAAAAGATTAAAACAGAAGTGAATCTTAAAAAATTATTTACTCCTGATCTTACAGAACAATTGATACAATTTATTAATGAACCTAAAAATAGACGTAAACTTAAGAATATATTTGATTATTTTAGTTTGAAATATAAAGATGGAGAATTGGTAAAAAAGAAAGAAAAGATAGTATATATAGATCTTGAAGATATATTTAAACCTGATTATGAAATTGATCAAATTAGTCAAAAATATGTTTAAAACTATAACACATATAGATATATTTATAAAATTGTAGAAATGAATGAACTTAGACCTGAACAATATCATAATATTTTAAAGGATTTATTTAGAAAAGCTATTGGAAAAGTAGAAGGAAAAGTAGATATTATAGTACACCATCCTGCATTAAGTCAACCATTTCATCCCAAAATGTCAACTAGAGAGGCTTGTGATACCTATTTAGATGTTTTAACACATAAAATTGAATACAAAGAATTAGATTTTAAAGAATGTACATTCGATTTTCATGTCATAGAATTACCATATGGAGGAAAACATCTAAAAATTCTCAAAGAAGATGATTACGCTAACAAAAAGAGTATTTGTCAAATTAAAAATAACGATAATATATGTTTAGCTAGATCTATTGTAGTTGCTCTATCTATTCAAAATCCTGAACTTTTATGTGAAAAATTAAACTATAAAACATTAACTAAAAATGACATTCTATATATTAAAAAAGGAAGAAAATTACAAAAAACTTTAGCTGAAAAATTACATGAAAGGCGTGAAATTCCTTTAGAAATTTGTAATTTAGAACATGTTAAAAAATTTGAAGAATTCTTAAATATTCAAATTACTATATTTTGTAGAGAAAATTATAATGAAAGAATATACAGTGGTACTTATAAAACTACTTGTATTTACATTTTAAAAAATAGAAATCATTTTGATACCATTATATCTGTTACAGGATTTTTAGGAAAAAACAATTATTGTGATTGCTGTAAAGTGAGTTATAAAAGAAGCGATCAGCATAAATGTTCATTAAAATGTGATAGATGTTATTGTATAGAAAGTAATTGTGAAGGAGATGACATTCAGTGTAATGAATGTTTTCGAAGTTTTAAAGGCGAAAACTGTTTTGAAAATCATAAAAAAAAATTAAAAAAAATTTGTCTGTTTGTGAAAGAGTATGGAAATGCTTAAAATGTAAGAAAAATATTAACAGAGAAAATAGAGAACCTGAAGGTCTAATATGTGGAGAAAGACTATGTAAAAATTGTAGACAATGGGTCTTAAAAGATCATAGGTGTTATATGAAAACAAAAAAAGCTAAGGGTGGTACCTGTAAATATATTTGTTCTACTCAAGATAGGTGTAAGATATGTCAAAAATATAGATTTCCTGAAAACTATATGTATGGTAGTATGTGTGAAAACAAATGTAATTACAAAAGTAATGACAGATATAGTTGGTGTGATGCTTGTAAATATTCAGGATTTACACAAAAATATGTTTTTTGACGTTGAAATAAATCAAGAGACAGGAAACCATGAAGTCAATTTAATTATAAATCAAGAATTTAATGGCGATGAAAACAAATTTAAGAATGAAAACGATTATTGCAAGTGGCTATTTGATAAGAAACATGCAGATTATACCGCATTAGCTCATTATGGGAAAGGTTTTGACTTTCAATTTATATCTAAATACTGTTTTAAAAATAAAATGAAAGTTTTTACAATCTATCAAGTAAATAAACTCATTTTTATGAAGGCTATCAAATATAATATAAGGTTTATAGATTCTATTATTTTTACATTGATTCCATTAAGAAAATTTCCTAAAACGTTTGGATTAACAGAATTAGCAAAAGGATATTTTCCTCATTTGTTTAACACCATTAAAAATCAAATTTATATAGGAAAATATCCTGAAAAATACTATTATGGATATGATACTATGACTTTAGAAGATAGAGAATTGTTTAATAAATGGTACAAATCTGTAAAAAATGAAATCTTTGATTTTCAAAAAGAAATTATAAAATACTGTAGGTCTGTTGTAGATATTTTAAGAAAAGGATGTTTAGAATTGAGAAGATTATTTTTAGAAATAGCTAATATAGATCCTTTAAATATGTCACTTTAGCAGGTGTTTGTATGGGTATATATAGAGATAAATTCATACCTGAGCGTACAATAGCTATAGATGAAGAGATCATCAAAAAAGATCAATACAGTAAAAAATTAATTGCTTGGTTAGATTATTTATCTCAAAAAAATAAAATAAATATACAACATGCTTTAAATGGAGGAGAGAAAAAAATAAAATTAGACAACAAAACTTATAAAGTAGATGGATTTTACAATAATACTCTATATCAATTTCAAGGTTGTCATTGGCATGGATGTAATTGTTGTTACAGAAAATCTACTTTAAATAAACAATATCAAATATATATGACAGATTTATTTGAAAAAACAAAAAAGATAAATAATAAGATAAAAGATGCAGGATATGAGTTAATTGAGATATGGGAATGTGATTTTGATAATGATAAAGAAATTAAGAAATATATGAAAAAAGATTGGAAAAGAGATTTTATAGAACCTTTTAATCCTAGAGATGCCTTCTATGGGGGTAGATGTGAACCAACTAAATTAAAATATGAAATGAAAAATAAAGAGAAAGGTCAATATATTGATGTATGTTCACTCTATCCGACTGTAAATTATTTTGATTATTATCCAATTGGGCATCCTAAAAAGATCTATAATCCTAAAAAATATGATGAGAATTGGTTTGGGATGATACAGTGTAAAGTACTTCCTCCTAGAAAATTATATCATCCTGTATTACCTTAAAAAGAAGAAAAATTGATATTTAGTTTGTGTAAATCATGTTCAAAAACATTTAAATGCTACCATTATAAAACAGATACTGAAAAGAAAAAATGTAAAAATTGTTATGAAATAAGAAATAAATTATGTAATCATACAGATGATGAAAGAAGCTTTATAGGTACTTGGACTACGGATGAAGTCAATTTAGCTATAGAAAAAGGATATAAAATTTTAAATATATATGAAGTTTGGCATTTTGAAAAGAAAACAGATAAACTATTTAAAGAGTATGCCAATATGTTTTTAAAAATTAAATTAGAAACAGATGATAAATTAAAAAAACCAAAAGATTTTAAAAATAAAAAAGATTATGAAACATATATTAATAATTATAAAAAGATTGTCAAAGAAAAATTAGATATTGATTTAGGTGAAATAAAAGAAAATCCTGGAATGAGATTTATAGCCAAAATATGTTTAAATTCATTATGGGGTAAGTTTGGACAGAGAAACAATATGAAACAAACTGAATATGTAATAGAGTTGGAAGATTTTTATAGTATTATATTGAATGATAAAATTAAAGATTTGTATATGATATTTTTAAATGATGATTGTGTACAAATGGATTAAAAGATGAAAGATGAATATACCAAGAATAACTTAATACGAATATTTATATAGCAGCTTTTACAACTAGTTCCGCTAGAATAAGATTATATAAAATGCTTGATAAACTAGGAGATAAAGTAATGTATTATGATACAGATAGTATCGTTTATATTGATGATGATACTAATAAAGTTAAAACAGGTTGTATGTTAGGAGAATGTACAGATGAATTAGGAGAAGATAATTATATCACATCGTGGATTTCTGAGGCCAGTAAAGATTATGGCTATATTCTTAATGATGGATCTGTAAAAGGTAAAGTAAAAGGTTTTAAAATGAATTATGAGAGTGAAACTAAGCTCAGTTTCGATGAAAGAATGAAAACAATAACAGGTGAAACTGAACATATAGATGTAGAAATAAATCAGTTTCAGATACAAAAAGATAGAAATATTAAAGTAAATAAAACGTATAAAAGATACATGTTTGGATATGATAAAAGAAGAATTTTAGATAATTTTGATACTGTACCATATGGTTATTAATATTTCTATTTAAATAAAAAAAATAGCAAAATGGCCCACCTGGCCCAAGGGGTGATCTGGAAGTCTGATTCCAACAGCTGTTTTAGAATTCTGGAATCAGAGTTCCAGATCACCCTATGAACCAGGCCCACAGGCCTAAGAGAAGGACTATACGAACATATAACACACAGGACATAGATAATCCACAAGATTCAACCCACCACTTATTATAAATCGATGAGTGTTGCTCTATTGGGACAACGGCGAGAGCAACTGACATGTCATTTTATGGCTCCGACCATCAACCCCTTATTGATTAATAGGGCGTGCTACTTATACTCAAAGTAAAGGTCACTTCCCTTCGACTCGTAGTGTAGCTACAAACTTTAATGATAACATAGTCGCTTTATTTTCGCTTCTTAAATGGAAGAGTTGGTAGATATATATTTAAGTATTCGGGTATGATTGATGATAAATACGAATATGAATTAGAGAAAGCTTAATCATTTTTCAGTGGGGGGACGTCACCCCCCACTATAATCTAACATATGTTCATAAGGATTTCATTTATTAGAGGGCTTAGGTCCTCATATTTTTATAATTCTTTTTAATTTTATAAATTTTTTTTGAGTTTTTCTATTAAATAAATGGGGGCTCTCAACCCCACCCTTTAAAAACAGGGCATTTTTAATATATTAGAGGGCTTCCATTCCTTTGGAGGTCCTCTTTTTTCACGCATTTATTTTAAATAATTCACTGTGACTTTTAATAGTCTAACTTTTTAACTAAAAAAGGTACACATTTTTAATATATTAGAGGACTTCCATTCATTTGGAGGTATTCACGCATTTATTTTAAAATCATCTCTAATATATTTGATATTATTTTCTTTCATATATTCAAAGATTATGATAGATTTGATCTCAATAATGTCTTATATGACTTAAATATAAGTCAAAATGTATGAAATTTTAGAGTCCTAAAACTCTCTTGACTTTTGATTTTTTTAAAAATACACATTTTTGAATGATTTTATGCATTTTTGAATGATTTTATGCATTTTTTTGTATGATTTTATGTCTTTTTTAGTCTTAAGAGGTTGTCCAGGTTTTTAAAAATTGGTGGAAGGTGTACTGTATGGGTATGACTATGGGAACAAAATGACATAGTCATTTTGTCTCAGAGTCATATCCATACACTACTACTATACATATTAATAATTTTCAGTTTGATACTATTAATGGAGTGTGAATCAAGTTTAAATAGACTATTGTTTTTTAAATAATCTAACAGAAATTATATATAGAATTTTTACAGATATTAGCATAATTATTAGAAGCTTTATCAACATAAGTAATAACAAAATATCTTTGTAAATCATTAATGGAATGTTTTAAATTATCAATATTATATATAGATCTAGACAAATTAATACTACAAATAGTCTTTTTAATAAATTTTAATAAAGTAAATCTCCACATATTAAATGCCTAGGTCGGACGGTCTGGGTCTCAACAACAACAACATATTAAATGCCTCTAAAGGCAGAGCATATTTAGTAGATAATTTATAAATATATTTATCAAGGTCAAAATTTATTGATTTCAAAACTTTAAAATAGTTATTACAAGATGGTAACCTGAATTTTGTACCAAATGACTTAATGGTTCTTAACTTTTCGTCTTCACTATTGCTAAGTCTCCTGTAACTATATGGCCCAAGTGTGGATTTATATATTCAGCATATTCGTCATTATGACATATTCGTAGTATGACATTATAACGGATATTTTACATAAAATCTAAAACAAAATTATCAACCCAACGTTCTGATTGAAATGCATGCATTGGAGCATTAATATCCAATAACCCGTTATATATTTATATGGGTGGTTTCCTTTTGTTAAAAACTTTATGAGAAAAAAATATATTTTTTAACAGAGGGGAATCCAGACTTAAATGCGTTGATCAATGAATAGAAAGATTTTTTTTAAAGATATGTGAGAAGTATATGTATTATTTGAAAAGTTTGTATTACTGTACGAAAATGTGTCGCCATTCCTCAAATAACGTTGCTGCAGGAGGTCTTAGAGGAGTCCTTTTCTACTGAGAGATAGATTCAGCATTTTAACTTATACCGCGAGTATTCGATAGGATCCATATCCGGACGATGAGTGAAAAGTGAATTTATCAATATGAAATT
Source organism: Amaurobius ferox (assembly GCA_951213105.1). Classification (NCBI taxonomy): domain Eukaryota; kingdom Metazoa; phylum Arthropoda; class Arachnida; order Araneae; family Amaurobiidae; genus Amaurobius; species Amaurobius ferox. Next base: position 84,839,550 of record OX578152.1, on the reverse strand, counting down.
TTAGTATGTTGTTGAGACGGTCTGTGAGACATGTGGAAATGAAAATGAACAATATCAGCCAATTAGTTTCGTATTTAATCTGGGTTGAAAATATAAAATACATTGAACACTATGAGACACAATTTTTCAAATATTTTTTAAACGGAGTTAAAATTCATATATTGCTTCGAAAATTTAAGACATATTCAAATTGTTACTTAAAATGTATAAAACAAATTCAGCAAAATATGTGGAGTAGATTTCTGAATAAAAATTGAAATAATAAATACACCCACATTATATCAAGGGATCACGTGACTCATTTCAAAATACAATAAGGCATCTATCATTTTTTCCCTTCGTAAAAATCGTGATGTTTGAAGATCTTTTAAATTTATATTTATTGTTTGCATCCGTCCTAAAACAGCTTTATCTTTGCATTTTATATGTGTATCTAAATTCTGCGCCAAAGCAATTACGATATATTTGATTTTAAATGATTACTAAACTTTGATTATTCCTACAACGAAGCCAAATTTCTAAAGCATGCAGAATTTTAACAAATCAAGCGATTGTAAGATGAGTTGTATAAAAATTGCTGAATTATTTTCATGCAAAATTATTTAGCTCTGGAGTCTGGAATATAAGTGATATGAATGAAACATTAATTGATTTTACATAAAGAAGCATACGTTTCTATACAATTATCTTTTTCGATAAAGTTTCATGCAGGGAGTTAGATTTCCTCCATGGTTTTTATAGCTTTTATATATATATATATATGTATTTATAGACGGGACGATTTATAGCTTTTCCTTTTTTGATGAAGTTTAAAGTCTCCAAGTTCAATAAATTATTGCAGTATTGCGATAATTTAAAACAAATTGGTGCTGGATGTATCGCATTAAAGCTGTTTAAATAAAATTGCATTTCAGTTGAAAAGTGTTTCATATTCAGTGCTTTATGCATGATTGATATTTTTTGTTAATTCTGCGCTCGCGCAGACGGCGTAAAAGTTGCAAAGCAACAATAATTTTCAAAGTTTAAGGTGAGCAGTCCAAGTATGTACATTACAGAGTACACAGGAAAGATTGCAACAAAACCGGAGTAAAAGCCGCTCTGGTAAATCTAATCGAAGATTTTATACAGAGCCTCATCCCCAAAGGCCCACGCTCCTGTCTCCTGTAACAACCCCTTTTTTAACCCGCTCCACCTATTTCCTGCGCGAGTGCAAAAGTCGTTGAATGGAAAAAATGTTTTCATGGCTTTTCATAATTTTCTTCCTATTTTCGATGTTTTTCATATTTTTGATTTTTATAGCTAAAAATCTAGTCCCGCGTTAAATGCGATCACTGGTAAAACAGTATGATTGCAAGATCTCATTGTTTTAGTTATAAGAAAAAATAATAATTCTGCCTCAAATTATTAAATACCAGAATTTTTTATAAACAGAGCAACCCTGGTATATTTGCTATGAACGTAGAATTATATATGAGATTCAGACGGCTTATGGATATTGTTGGTGTTACGTTACCTCACAAGTTCATTGACGATGGATCAGGAAGGGCTATGTTATCTGCTGATTGATTTGGGCTAGCTTGTGACCGAAATCGTGCATATTGTATTGGTATTGCCTTGCAAGTATATGATTCCAAACCAGGAGGATAACGGGTGGGCTTCTTGAGAGATATCGGCAGTGGCTTCAATTCGATGGAGGCGTTACATAACAAGTCCGTTGACAATGGATCAGGACGGGATATGTTACCTGCGTATTGACTTGGACTATTTTGTGACTGACATCGTGCATGGTGTATTGGTATTTCCTTGCAAGATATGATTCCATATCAGTAGGATAACGGGTGGGTTTCATTAGAGAAATCGGCGGTGGCTATAATTCGATGGAGCAGAAATAATTTTTGCTTGTATAACATTTTGTAAAATAAACTCCAGTAATGTTCAATAAGTTTATTCAATTTTTCAGACTTATTTGTAGCGTTTCGAGGTTTTCAAAGCACAAGTTTCTCAATACCTGTTCATAGTTAGCTAGCGCTTTCAGTTTTCACGTCGGTTTCATCTGAAAACTCTGACCATAGACTTCACGACAAATATTCAAATTTTTGCTAATTTGCTTTGCGGCAGTATATAAATTAAACTTATACGATATATCTGACTAGGCTTTACATTCAAGTTAATCTATAAACTTAACTTGCAACACATAAATACATACTATTTCCATCTTTCCTATTCAAACCTCACTAATCATTAAACATCTTTAGAATATCCAACTTCATTTAACTTCCTAATTTTCCAATTAAACATTTTAAATAAAGCAAACAATCTCGCGCTTGTGCACCAATATTTCACCCAGAAATAAGTAAACAAATTAGGATGCTACAATTGTTATATTTTAAATATTATAGCTGTCCATCCCTTTGGAAAATTCTGGATAAAATGCTAAAATATCGTAATAATAACCACTTTACTTTAAAAACTAAGAGCTCGATCCAAAATCCAATTATATACACTAGTAGGGATTTCAAAAGATCCTTCCTTATTGTTTATAGCTAACACTTTTACTTTTTAAGATATAAGTAGCATTAAAAACTCGAATAACAGTAAATTTTCAATTTTCTTAAACTTGAAAAGGAGATTTCCCGGAAACTGTAAGAGCTTTTTTTAAGTAAAGAATATAGTTTTAGAAATTAAATTTCCTCACAAATATTTTTGTCGCTTACTTTATAAACTGACTTTTATTGATATATCGTGTGAAATGAAAATGAAAGAAACACTCACTCAGAGAGCTACTTTATTGTTTTTCGAAAAAAAAAATGTATGTTCAAAATATTAAAATATTGAAATTACTTTTATATATACATAGTCTGGACAATACTTCAGGCAAAAAAGAAAAATTATTTACATTGGTATCTTCTTATATGACATTTTAACGGATATTTTACATAAAAACTAAAACAAAATTATCAACCCAAAGTTCTGATTGAAATGCATGCATTGGAGCATTAAAATCCAATTTCCCTTTACATATTTATATGGGTGGTTTCCTTTTGTTAAAAACTTGTTTAGAAAAAAATATATTTTTTAACAGAGGGGAATCTAGACTTAAATGCGTTGATCAATGAGTAGAAAGAAATTTTTTTTGGAAAGATGTGTCACAAGTATATGTATTACTTGAAAAGTCTGTATTACTGTACGAAAACGTGTCGCCATTCCTCAAATAACGTTGCCGCAGGAGGTCTTAGAAGAGTCCTTTTCTACTGAGAGATAGATTCAGCATTCTAACTTATACCGCGAGTATTCGATAGGATTCATATCCGGACGATGAGGGAAAAATGAATTTATCAAAATGAAGTTTTAGTATGTTGTTTAGACGGTCTGTGAGACATTTGGAAATGAAAATGAACAATATCAGCCAATTAGTTTCGTATTTAACTCGGATTGAAAATATGAAATACATTGAACCCTATGAGACACAATTTCTCAAACATTTTTTAAGCGGAGTTAAAATTCACATATTGCTTTGAAAATTTAAGATATATTCAAACTGTTACTTAAAATGTATAAAACAAATTCAGCAAAATATGTTGAGTAGATTTCTGAATAAAATTGAAATAATAATTACACCCATATTATATCAAGAGCTCACGTGACTCATTTCAAAATACAATATGGCATCTATCATTTTTTCCCTTCGTAAAATTCGTGATGTTTGAAGATATTTAAAATTTATATTTATTGTTGCATCCGTCCTAAAACAGCTTTATTTTCGCATTTTATATGTGTATCTAAATTCTGCGCCAAAACAATTACGATATATTTGATTTTAAATGATTACTAAACTTTGATTATTCCTACAACGAAGCCAACTTTCTAAAGCATGCAGAATTTCAACTAATCAAGCGATTGTAAGATGAGTTGTATAAGAATTGCTGAACTATTTTCATGCAAAATTATTTAGCTCTGGAGTCTGGAATATAAGTGATATGAATGAAATATTATATGATTTCACAAGAAGAAGCATACGTTTCTATACAATTATATTTTTCGATGAAGTTTTAAGCATGGAGTTAGTTTTCCTCCATGGTTTTTATAGCTTTTATATATATATATATATATATATATATATATATATATATATATATATACATATATATATATACATATATATATATATATATATATATATATATACATATATATATATATATGTATATTTATATATATATATATATATATATATATATATATATATATATGTGTGTGTGTGTGTGCCTGTATGTATTTATAGACGGGACGATTTATAGCTTTGCCTTTTTTGATGAAGTTTAAAGTCTCCAAGTTCAATAAATTATTGCAGTACTGCGATAATTTAAAAAAAAATCGGTGCTGTATGTATCGCATTAAAGCTGTTTAAATAAAATTGCATTTCAGTTGAAAAGTGTTTCATATTTAGTGCTTTATGCATGATTGATATTTTTTGTTAATTCTGCGCTCGCGCAGACGGCGTAAAAGTTGCAAAGCAACAATAATTTTCAAAGTTTAAGGTGAGCAGTTCAAGTATGTACATTACAGAGTACACAGGAAAGATTGCAACAAAACCGGAGTAAAAGCCGCTCAGGTAAATCTAATCGAAGATGTTATACAGAGCCTCATCCCCAAAGGTCCACGCTCCTGTCTCCTGTAACAACCCCTTTTTTAACCCACCCCACCTATTTCCTGCGCGAGTGCAAAAGTCGGTGAATGGAAAAAATGTTTTTATGGCTTTTCATACTTTTCTTCCTATTTTCGATGTTTTTCATATTTTTGATTTTTATAGCTAAAAATTAGTCCCGCGTTAAATGCACTGGTAAAACAGTATGATTGCAAGATCTCATTGTTTTAGTTATAAGAAAAAATAATAATTCTGCCTCAAATTATTAAATACCAGAATTTTTTATAAACAGAGCAACCCTGGTATATTTGCTATGAACGTAGAATTATATATGAGATCCAGACGGCTTAAGGATATTGTTGGTGTTACGTTACCTCACAAGTTCATTGACGATGGATCAGGAAGGGCTATGTTATCTGCTGATTGATTTGGGCTAGCTTGTGACCGAAATCGTGCATGTTGTATTGGTATTGCCTTGCAAGTATATGATTCCAAACCAGGAGGATAACGGGTGGGCTTCTTGAGAGATATCGGCAGAGGCTTCAATTCGATGGAGGCGTTACATAACAAGTCCGTTGACGATGGATCAGGACGGGATATGTTACCTGCGAATTGACTTGGACTATTTTGTGACTGACATCGTTCATGGTGTATTGGTATTTCCTTGCAAGATATGATTCCATATCAGTAGGATAACGGGTGGGTTTCATTAGAGAAATCGGCGGTGGCTATAATTCGATGGAGCAGAAATAATTTTTGCTTGTATAACATTTTGTAAAATAAAACTCCAGCAATGTTCAATAAGTTTATTCAATTTTTCAGACTTATTTGTAGCGTTTCGAGGTTTTCAAAGCACAAGTTTCTCAATACCTGTTCATAGTTAGCTAGCGCTTTCAGTTTTCACGTCGATTTCATCTGAAAACTCTGACCATAGACTTCACGACAAAATATTCAAATTTTTACTAATTTGCTTTGCGGCAGTATATAAATTAAACTTATACGATATATCTGACTAGGCTTTGCATTCAAGTTAATCTATAAACTTAACTTGCAACACATAAATACATACTATTTCCATCTTTCCTATTCAAACCTCACTAATCATTAAACCTCTTTAGAATATCCAATTTCATTTAACTTCTTAATTTTCCAATTAAACATTTTAAATAAAGCAAACAATCTCGCGCTTGTGCACCAACATTTCACCCAGAAATAAGTAAACAAATTAGGTTGCTACAATTGTGATATTTTAAATATTATAGCTGTCCATCCCTTTGGAAAATTCTGGATAAAATGCTAAAATATCGTAATAATAACCACTTTACTTTAAAAACTAAGAGCTCGATCCAAAATCCAATTATATACACTAGTAGGGATTTCAAAAGATACAAATCCTTCCTTATTGTTTATAGCTAACACCTTTACTTTTTAAGATATAAGTAGCATTAAAAACTCGAATAACAGTAAATTTTCAATTTTCTTAAACTTGACAAGGAGATTACCAGGAAACTGTAAGAGCTTTTTTTAAGTAAAGAATATAGTTTTAGAAATTAAATTTCCTCACAAATATTTTTGTCGCTTACTTTTTATAACTGACTTTTATTGATATATCGTGTGAAAAAAAAATGAAAGAAACACTCACTCAGAGAGCTACTTTATTGTTTTTTGAAAAAAAAATGTATGTTCAAAATATTCATATATTGAAATTTCTTTTAAATGTACATAGTCTGGACAATACTTCAGGCAAAAAAGAAAATTTATTTACATTGGTATCTTCTTATATGACATTATAACGGATATTTTACATAAAAACTAAAACAAAATTATCAACCCAACGTTCTGATTGAAATGCATGCATTGGAGCATTAAAATCCAATTTCCCTTTACATATTTATATGAGTGGTTTCCTTTTGTTAAAAACTTGATTAGAAAAAAATATATTTTTTAACAGAGGGGAATCTAGACTTAAATGCGTTGATCAATGAATAGAAATAATTTTTTTTTGGAAAGATGTGTCACAAGTATGTGTATTACTTGAAAAGACTGTATTACTGTACGAAAACGTGTCGAAAGCCCAGACCAACCGACTCGTCCGAAGACTTAGAGTAACAAATTGGGTGGCCGGGTAGGAAAACGTGTCGTCATTCCTCAAATAACGTTGCCGCAGGAGGTCTTAGAAGAGTCCTTTTCTACTGAGAGATAGATTCATCATTCTAAATTATACCGCGAGTATTCGATAGGATTCATATCCGGACGATGAGTGAAAAATGAATTTATCAATATGAAATTTTAGTATGTTGTTGAGACGGTCTGTGAGACATGTGGAAATGAAAATGAACAATATCAGCCAATTAATTTCGTATTTTACTCGGATTGAAAATATAAAATACATTGAACCCTATGAGACACAGTTTCTCAAACATTTTTTAAGCGGAGTTAAAATTCACATATTGCTTCGAAAATTTAAGACATATTCAAATTGTTGCTTAAAATGTATAAAAAAAAATTCAGGAAAATATGTTGAGGAGATTTCTGAATAAGAATTGAAATAATAATTACCTGCAATCCGGTGCAGCGGTGCAGGGTGACGTCATCGGGAATGACGTCATCGGCTTATCTTATCGGATCTTATCGGATGACGTCATGTTTTGGCACAGAGATTGAGCGTTGCCTACGTGATAATAAGGGCCGAGAAATTTCGTTTTAGAAAGTGGGGAATGTGTAGTTCCAGAACAGTTGGTAGAGGGCGCTGTTATTTCCTGTCGGAGCTGATTTATTACTGCCAAAGTTCTTATAATCCTTGTATTTTTAGATTTCTTTACATTATCTAACAAATTAAAATCCGCATCTGTTTGCGTATTATTTGTTTAATAAATGTAGTTATTTTTTATTTAACATAGAACATTTTTAGTTTTGTAAATAAAAAAAAAGGTACAACATTAACGTCTTTAATATGTTTTATCGTTTAGTAAATTAAAAAAGGCAAACGTTATTAATTATTAAAATGTTAAAATAATTTTTACAGGAAGAAGGAAATATACCTGTAAACATGCGCGAAGCCAGAAATTTCCATAGGGGGATGTCAGAAGCGAATTTTTTTTCAATTTAAAAGCGAAAATTTTTTATTAACAAGTTTTTTTAATAATTTTAAAATTTTCAACTTTTTATTTTAGTTATTATGAAATACAAATGAAGTTTTATAAATTATATTAAATAAAAATTAAAATATTTTTAATTTTTTTTAAATCCGCTAGAAAGTCACCCCCCCCCCCGCCGGGAGTTCTTCAGGATTCATAAACTGGGGAGTGTATAATTTAAAAAAAAATGGAAGGGGGAGGTTCAACAGGATAGATTGATTTAAATCAACATTTAAAATGTTAAAATAATTTTTACAGGAAGAAGGAAATATACCTGTAAACATGCGCGAAGCCAGAAATTACCATAGGGAGATGTCTGAAGTGAATTTTGTTTTTCAATTTAAAAGGGAAATTTTTTATTAGCAAGTTTTTTTAATAATTTTAAAATTTTCAATTTTTTATTTTAGTTATTATGAAATAAAAATGAAGTTTTATAAATTATATTAAATAAAAATTAAAATATTTTTAATTTTTTTAAATCCAATTTTTCATTAACATGCCATAAAGAACCCCCCCTCTCTGCCGGGAGTTCTTTAGAATTCATAAAATGGAGAGTGTATAATTTAAAAGAAAAATGGAAGGGGGGGGGGGGGTCGACAGGATACATTGATTTAAATCAACATTTAAAATGTTAAAATAATTTTTACAGCAAGAAGGAAATATAACTGTAAACATGCGCGAAGCCAGATATTTTCAAAGGGGAATGTCAGAAGTGAATATTTTTTTCAATTTAAAAGTGAAATTTTTTTATTAACAAGTTTTTTTTAATAATTTTAGAAGTTTCAATTTTTTGTTTTAGTTATTATGAAATAAAAATGAAGCTTTATAAATTATATTAAATAAAAATTAAAATATTTTTAATTTTTTTTAAATCCGCCATAAAGTCACCCCCCCCGCCGGGAGTTCTTCAGGATTCATAAACTGGGGAGTGTATAATTTAAAAGAAAAATGGAAGGGGGGGGGTGTCGACAGGATAGATTGATTTAAATCAAGATTTTAATTACTTGGTTTAAAAAAAAATTATTGATTTAAATCACTTATTTTTTTTAAAAATTATTCATTAAAATCAATGACTTTTTTAAATTAATTGATTTTAAACAACATGAACATGCATTAATTTATTTCACATTTATAAGTTTGGGTTATATAAAATAATAATGCTTATTAAATTATTACATATTAATGGTTTGCCCATCAATAATGAAGGGGAATTGAGTTATTTGGGATAAAAGGCTTATGATAAAAATACATATGCTTGGGATTTTTATCCCAAGCATATGTATTTAATATATTAAAATTTGTTAAAGAAAATAGTTTTAACCTTTGGCTTACGTTACGTTACAATCAGAATTGCAATATGGTACACAACAATGTACCATTTTTACCGAATTATTTTTGCACAATATTGTTATATTAATGCTATAAAAATCAGTATAATTTAATAAAAAAAAACAAATTTAAAATTATGGAATAAAGCTTTACCATAAACAAAAATGCACCCAAACCCTTACGAGTGCATCATTATTTACATTGAAAAACTGCGAAAGGACAGGAAATAAAAGCGATCCTAGCGGACACTGGAGTGAACTAAGCTGTCGCCCGTTTTTGGACGAAAATACGCGAAATTTCCCGGCCTTGTATATTACGTAGGCAACGGGTTGAGGAAGACCTTGGAGGCCATTTTGGAAATTTTAGTGGCGCCCTCTATGGACAGGTTGGAGAACTGTGATGGCTAAAAAGAAAGAATTGTATCTGGAGTCCAACTTGGGACCCCTCGTACCGTAGGAAAGTGCTTTAACCAGTATACAGACTGAGACTTGAAGGTAGTGGATGAATGAATGACGACTTCCATGCGAAAGGAGTGGGAAAGCTGGGTACATAGATACTTTTACGATCTTTCACGAGGGGCTGGTGCGAGTGAATTAAGATTTTAATTAATTTTTTTAATGAATAAAATTTATTATGAAATAATGGAATGTAGTCATAATTGAAATTTAATAGGAGGATTATTTTTTAATGATTGGAGCGAGGGTAATTATTTTTTTATGGAATGATTTGTTTTTGAAAAGTGCTTGAAGACATTTACGAAATTTTGGGCGGTGGTGGCTCCCTTTATTGGCGCTTGAATAAAATGGATGTGTATTACAGAATTTTAATAGAATTAATTTCTGAATGAGGTTTTGTGTTAATGAATATTTTAATTAGGTAGTCGAACGATGACTTAATATTTTTATTAAACTTCACGCTCATAAATGTTTTAATGAAGGAAGATGATTTTTTTTACGTTAAGATGGTATTGAATTATTGAGATCCTTGAATTTTAAGGACGGGGTGTATGTTATGTGTGTGTGTGTTATTAAATTTTATTAATTTTAATGAACTGATTTTTGTGGTAAACCATTGGATGAAGTAATGGGGAAAATTCTAGCACACCATAGTGAACTAGCATATCGCATTTTTGATGTTAAAATTTTTACCACAAGATGGAAACAGGATTTGATATTAAAAATTTTACCATAAGTTTTGAACTGGATTTGTCCCTATTAGAAGAGGTGTGTGTGTGCGTATACCAGTCAAGGTAATTAATTTTTTTAATGAATTAGTAGGGGAGTCTGTGTTAAAACTGACATGTTTTAAAAGCATGCAAAATTTTAGGGATAGGTTTTTTTAATTTTACAGGGAATGTTTTAACGATATTCATAAAAATGCTATGAAACACGAAACTTTAACTGTTTGAAATTGCGCTGAATGTCTATTTTCGCATACCATGCAAGATTTTAGGGATAGGTTATAATACTCGCTGAACACGTTTCGACAATTCTCTTTTTGAATTTTACTGGGAATGCTTTAATGATATTCATAAAAATGCTATGAAACGCGAAACTTTAACTGTTTTAAATCACACTGAATGTCTATTTTCACATACCATGTGTGATTTTAATGCTAGGTTAGAATGCTGACTGAACACATTTCGACAATTTTTTTGAATTTCACTAGAAATGTTGTCAGATTTTTTTTAATGTTATTCATAAAATTGTTAGTTAATGCGAAACTTTAAATATTTTAATTCAGACTGAATTTCTATAAAACTATGTTTTAATTTTATTTTTATTGGGTTGTAAAGTTTACTTTTGCGTCTGGATTCGAACCCGCGACTAAAAAGCGTCTATGGGTCAGCTGCCGAACAGCAACGAGTGGGAAAGCTGGGTACGTAGATAATTTTGCGATCTTTCACGAGGGGCTGGTGCAAGTGAATTAAGATTTTAATTAATTATTTTAATGAATAAAATTTATTATGAAATAATGGAATGTAATGAAATATATAAAAATTTTTTTAGCAAAATATATTCAGTAGTTTTTTAAATAAAAATTAAAATAATAATTACACCTCCTATATGAAGCGATTCCGTGACCATAATATGAAAAGATCACGTGACCCACTTCAAAATAAAATATAGCATCCATCTTGTCTCAAAATCGTGATTTTTAAAGTTCTTTTTAATTCATATTGAGTGTTGTATTCGTCCTAAAACCACTTTATTTTTGCTTAAATTCTGTGCATCCACATACTGAAACAACGCAATGACAATATATTTGAGTTTAAATGATCATCCTAATTTGATTATTTCTACAACGAAGACTATTTTTCACTTATGTAAAATGTAAACAGCAAAATATGTAGGATGAGTTGTGTAAGAATTGCTGTATTTTTTTAACGCAAAAGTATTTAGCTCATGGAGTCTGCATAGCTGATATGAATGAAATATTCATTGATTGTACAGAGAGAAGGACGATTTTTTTAGATGAAGATTTAAACATAGAGTTTAATTACTTGTAGCTCCATGGTCTTTAGTTTTTAAAGAAAATAAATTATTTTAGTACTGTGATGAATGAAATGAATGGGCAAATGTTATGAATCAAATGCTGCTTTTATAGAGAGAGCCAGGTGTGTTATTTTTTCTATGACGTGATTTGAATGAATTTCAGTTGTTTTCGATGATGTTTTCAAATATATAATAAATTATTGTAGTATTACGATGATTTAAAAAATATTACCGAGGAATGTATCGCATTTTAGAGATGTTTAAACCAGGCAATTTATATTTCAATGCCGTCATTTGAATGAAGTTCATTTTTTTCGATGAAGGTTTAAGTTTTCAAATATAATAAATTAATGTAGTATTGTGATAAGTTTTAAAATATTTCTTGGGAATGTATTGCATTTTAGAGATGTTTAAATGAAATTGCATTGAAGTTGGAAAGTGTTTCATAATCAATACTTTAAGCATGATTGATCTTTCTTGTTATTATTTAAATCTGTGAGTTAAGTAAAAATCGCCTACGGTATAAACATCTTTGAATTAATTCCGTTGTTAAGCAACATTCTATCTTATTTCTTCAAATGAATTATCAGAAGCTATATTATCTGCATAATGCTATATATGGAGCTTTTGATCATGGATATATATATGGAGCTTTTGCGTTTCTCATCAATATTTCGAATAAACAGGATCTCAGAAACTCAAAACATGGATAAGGTTGGTTATCCGTAGCAAAGTAGGGAATAATCATGCCAAATTTGAAGAAAATAAATCCTTATAAACTGTGGTTTTGTATGCGGACAGACGGATGGACGGTCTTTCCATTGTTTGTCTGATAATAGAATAATAATGCTATTTGTTAATAGTTTAATAAAATGTGCGCCATTTTTAAACGGTTGCTGATATTCAGATTCATATTCAGATTTTAGAGCTTTTGATATTCCGATTTTTTTTAAACTGTTTTTGCTATTCAGAACTTTCATAAGGGTGTAGGTGTCGCATTGAGTACTAACAATTTCGCCCGAACGAAGCGAAGGTAGAAACGACTATTGAAGTAATAAAGTCGAACCTTGAACCTTTTTATAATGATATTATGTTTATAATGATTGTTTACGTTTATAATGACCCATTTATAATAGAAGAGTTTGGATCAGTTAAAGTCCAAAAATTTGTAAAGAACTCACATCGCAACAGGGAATCGAATTACAGAGCACTCGCTGGTCGGACTGCCCGCCGCTATCTCTTGAGCTTAGACGGTTATCCTTCCTTTTATATTTTTTAACTGGACATAATGTTCATATTTCGGATCAAAGTGGAAAACCTGAACTGCACTACTTCATCATTATTTTGATATATATGTTACATATATGTTTTATACATATGTAAGATTTTGTATATATATATATATACATATATAAGTGTCATAAATACCGAAGCATACTAAAAGAATTAAAGATACTTTACAAATATGATTAATTAAAAATATTAAAGAAATTTAGTAAAAAAGAATGACGAAACAAAATGCAGTTATTTTATTGCGCAATGGCAGCATCTAAATAAAATGTTTGCAATAATAATAAAAGTTTAAAAATCCAATCAAAGAATAGAGAGAAGTTTCAACTCAAAAAACCCAACATTACAAAATGCCTTACAAATAAAAGTATCAAACAGAGAATCATCAATCAAGTGGAAAATATAAATGCAAACCTCTAGTCATTAAGCTGAAGACAAACAGAAAACATCAATGGAAAGAAATCGATAAAATAATATCATATAAAATCCAAGCATGAAATCTTTACACGTGAACAACCCCTAGGCCGAATAATGAATTGTTCATTTCGATAAAACTCTTTATCAAGTCCAAGTATTTTATAAAAATGAACACAAAATGCACGTTTCTGATATCAGTGATAGATTATATCTATAAACAGTGATAACTTGGATAACATGCATAAAGATTAAAGAATAATAGTAGATGTACACTGTAAAATATATATATATATATATATATATATATATATATAAAAGTTTGAAATTTTTACATTTGCATATTTCCAAAGTATACTTAATTACTTAAGTATGCTACGGTATTTATATATATATATATATATATATATAAATACCGTAGCATACTTAAGTAATTAAGTATATTTTGGATATATATATATATATATATATATATATAAATACCGTAGCATACTTAAGTAATTAAGTATATTTTGGATATATATATATATATATATATATATATATAAATACCGTAGCATACTTAAGTATATTTTGGATATATATATATATATATATATATATATATATATATATATGTAAAATAGAAAGATTGCTAAAGAAAAGTATTGAAATAAGTTTTTTAGTGTACTTGCGCACAGCAGCATGAAACACCAAAAATATATAGAAATATTATTAGGTATTAATAGGTATTTGCAAGTAAATGCATACTTGCATTTACTTGCAAATACCTTTACATAAAAACCCTTATGGCAAATTACGAAAATCAAGCCTTATACAGTAGAATAACTTTAACAAACCAGGTGATTAATAACAGAATCAAGGCCTTATATCTTAAGGCAGGTATTAAGTATACAGAAAGAATAAAATATCCATATTTAATTAATATACCCAAGCTTCATAAAACTCCAAAAAGCTTTAGACCAGTAACAGTTGGATACAAAACTTACCTCACTAAAGCTAACAAAATGCTTCTCACGATATTGAAACCTATTTTAAAGAAAGTTAAAGATCGGGGATCTTATATTGTTGGAAATAGCTACGAGGTTATAAAGATCTTAAAGACTAATCAAGCAAAATTATTTTTCAGAACTTATGATTTCAAAGAACTTTTTAACAATATTGAACTCAAGGTATTATACCGAATACTTAACTCGTTGTACGGTGAATTTGAGATGCAGAAATATGTGGAAATCGAACGTTATAGATCTCTGATAAAGATTGTTGTAGAGGAAAACTACCTATATAACGGACTGAATTTCTATAAGCAAATCAAGGGTATCCCCATGGGCGGGGGATGTTCGTCAATTTTGGCGGACATCTGCCTTGATCATTTTGAAAAAATGTCCCATATTAACAATGAATTGATTTACATACGTTACGTCGATGATTTGTTAATAGCTTATGAAAACGAAAATTTTCAAATGAATTTTGAATTTTATCACTCAGATTTAATATTGGAAGAAAATCCACCAACCCAGAATAATGTAATAAATTTTCTGGATCTCAGTATTGATTTCAACCATAATATACTTTCATTCTATATATATTGTAATGCCAGAAATGTAAAGTAATAAATAGTTGGAAGGATTAAAAAATAATGGAACCAGGAATGCGGGCGGATTATCCCCACGCTAAGCAGATGGGCGATAATATACAGGTGGCCCCATATCTTACATACCACGCCCATGTTTACATACCACGCCCATGTTTACATACCACGCTAAGCCGTTTGGCGGCAACCGAGACGGCGACGCCATGTCTACGGATTAGCCCTCAGCTCTACATTTCAGCACGTGGACCGCCGACCGAAAAAGGGATATAAGTGAGAGTTGCTCGAAGTGGGAGTCAGAATTGGTCAAGGCAGGCTGTTGGAGTTAGACTAGTCAAGAAGAAGCGACGGTAGCAGAGTTAAGAGTTGTGTGTGCGTCTCTGATATAGGAATTCGAAGGAGAGCTCATGTTCATCTGGTATTGCAAGTGTAAAGTGTGACAAAGCATCGGTGTTACCCAAGTTATATGAAAGAAGATCAGGTACTGTACAATTAAACTATATGAGGATAACCTCTTTGTCTAAATTTGTGTTTTTAAGGAAAAGCTAATTAATGCATCCCACCACGTGCTCCAACCAAATATCAATTCATCTGGCATTACACCCCCCGAACTACCATTGAGATGTATTCCACTATTGTGATATTTATTTAATTTGTAAAACTAAAGAGTGTAAATTGAGTATGTGATAAATAAGTGTTTGTTCCTTTACTATTAACCTTAATTTTTAGTTTGTTAACTTAGTATCCCGTTAAGCACAGAAATAGGTGGGTTTTGCGGCCACCAACGCAATGTACACAGCAGTAAGTTTTAGAACAGATTACATGTATAATTAATATACTAATAAATAATTAATTTAATGTAAAATGCATTTTTGACAATATTAATTTTAATCAACAAAATTAAGAATCTGCACATTTGGTGCTCGTGACTTTAGCAGTAACGGGAATAAAATAAGGATTTATGAAATTAATAAAAATAAAAGGAATAATAATAATAAAAAATAAATATTGATAAGGTTGGACAACTGGTGGCGACATAGATGATTGTGAAAATATTGTGCACAATTCTCATTTCTCCTTATGTTATATGTATGATTATGTAAAGTTTTATCAATGAAATGGAAAAAATGGTTCTTCTAAATGAGATCGAAGGTATAATTAGAAAAATGGGATATAGGAATGGGACCAGTTAAAAAAGTGGTGAAAAGTTCAATTATAACAAGGAGTTCAAGTTTGAAAGAAGATTCAAAAATATCAAATAAAAATTATAGTAAATTGGATAGAAATAATAAAAATATGGATATTCCAGTAATGCAGATCCTGCCATTATTTAGTGGGAGTAAGGAGGAAGATATAAATTTCTTTATAAAACAATTTGATGAATTAGCGGAGTTAGCAAGTTGGAAGGAAGAGCATAAAGTGGCTATCATTAAAACCAGATTAAAAGATAAGGCTATGCAGTTTTTAATTCAAAACCCTGAATTACAAAACGAAAAGGAGTTTGATAAAATAAAAATATTACTAATAAATAAATTTTCAAACAGAATAACGATAACGCAAGAACAGGACGCTTTCAATAAAATAAAACAAACGCCTGATATGTCAGTGGACGAGCTTGTGCTAAAAATAAAAAACGCAGCGCGTAAATTTTTGAACCTTAAGGATACAACAGATGGAGAGGTAGAGAAAATAACCAATAAAATAATGTTGGGAAAATTCATTAGCGCATTACGCCCTGATTTGGCAATTGAAGTGAAGAAAAAAGATCCGCAGCGGTTTGAAGATGCCATAAAAGATGCCGAACTGTTTGAAATAATTCTTAATGATAGGACTCCAGAAGAATCACATAACGAACTGAAAGAAATGTTACTTACAACACAGGTTCAAGATTTGACTTTAGAAATTAATAAATTAAAATTGCAAAATATACCAAATCAATCCATGGAACGAGCTGTTTTTTGCATAGGGTGCGGAAAAAATGGACATTATTTCTCAGATTGCTGGTACAATGAGTGTAATACTGCATTTGCAAGGAATCCCAAACGAATGAATTATCAGCAATATGGGTTGGAGCAAACAAATTATATCAGAGGAAACAGAAACGAAAATCTCAGAAATTTTGAACGAGGAGGATATAATAGAAATAATAGGGAATATCAAGGAAATAATAATGATCAAAGAAATTATTACGATCAATTAGAAACCAACGTAGAAAATAGAGAGAGGCAAAGTATAAGAGGAAATTTTAGGGGGCGCAACGGAAGAAATATAAGATCAAACACATATGAGAGAAACAATAATAATAGTAATTTAAACTAAGAGCTGGAATTTGGGACCAAGGAACGAATCGTACAAATTCCAGAGAAATAAATAAATTCGGTTCACAAACATATAGAAATAACAAAAATGGAGATGACTGGCAAAACTATACAAATTTGGAGAGAGGACAATATTATGAAAATAATGATAAAGCAAAATATGATACCAAAAGTATCCTTTCAAGCGAATGTGAAAACGTATCTAGCCCACAATTACCGATGGTAGAAATAGATTGCAAAGGAATAAAAATAATAAGTGTAATTGATAGTGGGGCTCAAGTTAGTATTATAGATTTGGAAGCATTTCAAAAACTAAAACAGAATAGAAATGTAAAAATAAAATACATAACCAGAAGAGTAATACTTCAGACGTTTACTAAAGAAAATATAGAATTTTTAAATTGCATTCAATTTTCATTTAGAATTGGGGAAAAGGCATGCAAAAATTATTTTTTCGTGACAAAACAGAACTTTCAGGGGCAATATAAAATGCTTTTAGGCTACGACTTTTTATCCTCACATAAAGCAATTTTAAATACAAAAGATAACGAAGTACAATTTGGGAATACTGCGATTAAATTGTATAAAAGTGAAAATACAAACCCAATACAGAATTCAAAACAAAAACCACAAAGCCAGGGAATTCGCGATGAAAATAGATATAATAGTAATTATGAAAATTATAATACTGATGACGACGAATATGAGGAAATAAATAGTTGTTATAATGAATCCAATAATGAGAATGAAGATAGAATAAGCGATGATAATGATGACGACGAATATGAGGAAATAAATAATTGTTGTAATGAATTCAATAATGAGAATGAAGGTAGAATAAGCGAGGATAATGAAAGCGATAACAATAGAAAAAACGCTAATATGCAAAATTGTAGCACTCGCGATAATGTAAATGATGAAAAATGGTTACCAAGTTCTAATGAAAGTAATAAGAATAAGAATGTTAAAAAGAAAGAGGAAAAGCAGATTTTCGCTAAATTGAAAAGAAAAATAACATTAAAGCCAGGGGAGTCAGAAATAGTCCAATTGATTTTGTCACAGGAATTAAATGAGGGACAGGATGTTTTATTTTCTCCAATAAAAATGGCAAGAACATTAATCACGGATGAAGCGATCCAAAGTATAGAAAATAAAAATAAGATTAGAATGTTGTTATACAATGAAAAAAATTGCCAAATTACACTTAATAAAAATATGAACGTGGGTATAATAACAGAACAAATCGAAATTGTTGATACAAAAAATAAAAGCAGTAAACCCACGTTGGAAATTAATAATATTCAAAATTTAAATAAAACAGATTATCAACAAATTCGGGAATTAAGAAAGAAAGAAATATCTCCAGACGATTTTCAAGTACAGCACTTAAATAAGGAAGATAGAAATAAAGTTATTGCATTAATGATGACCAATACAGAGGTTTTTTCAAAGTCATATGCTACCCTAGGTAAAACATCAGCAATAGTACCGAAAATCGAACTTATGCACAATTATCCTATTCAGAGTCGACCATACCCAATTCCGAGAGCAGTACGAGAAATTGCGCAAAAAGAAATTAGGGAATTATTGGAAAATGACATTATTGAAAGTTCACAAAGCACGTACGCTAGTCCCATTATTCTTGTAAAGAAACCAAGTAAACCAAATGAAGAACCTAAATATAGACTTGCTATTGATTATAGGGCCATAAACGCGTATTTACCACTTTTGCCAATAAACTTACCAAAGGTGAAGGATATATTACAAAATATCGCTGGTAGTAAAATTTATACAGTTATGGATTTGAAGGCGGCGTTTTTTCAGATCGAACTAAGAAAACAAGATAGAAAGGCCTTAACGTTCACAACTTTTATGGGAAATTTTAATCCTAAAAGAATTCCGTTTGGTCTTAAAAACTCAGGAGCATATTTTCAACTTTTAATGAACAAAGTGTTAGGAGATCTATCAGAGTTAAAAATATACTTTTACTTAGATGACTTAGTCATATGCGCACAAAATAACGACGAAATGTTAGAGAAAATCAAAATTGTTTTCCAAAGATTGAAAGAAAATAATTTAACACTCGACCCGGCGAAGTTACAGATATGCAAATCGCAAATTGAATTTTTAGGATATAAAGTAAATGCGAATGGTATAAGCCCATCAATAAAAAACTGTGCAAAAGTGCAAAATTTCAAACAACCCCAAACGGTTAAACAAGTAAAAAGCTTTCTTGGGACAACAAACTATTTTAGAGGTCTGATAAAAAATTATGCACAAATTGCAGAACCGTTGGTAAATTTGACAAAAAAGAATGTTAGGTTCGAGTGGAATAATGAATGTAGAAAAGCTTTTGAAAAATTAAAAAATGCAATTTTTAAAGAACCAGTTGTAAGACAGCCTGATGAAGTAAACCCGTTTGTCTTAACTACGGATGGCTCAGGTAAGGGAATTAGTAGTATTTTGATGCAAAGGGTAAATGGAGTCGATCATGTTATCGAATTTTATTCAAGACCTGTGAACCCGGCAGAGAAGCGTTATCCTGCAATAAAGCTAGAATTGCTAGCTATACACGCATCCTTACAACACTTCAGAGAATATCTGTTCGGAAGGAGTTTCACCTTGCTGAGTGACGCAAAATCCCTTATGTACCACATAAAATTAGATAAAATGCCAAATATCATATCGAGGTGGCTAATTGACATAAGTCAGTATGATTTTAAATTCAAATATCAAAAAGGTGAAAATAACGCAAGTGATTATTGCTCGAGATATGTATTTGACAATGATAACCAAATCAAATATGTAAATACTTTAATTAAAAATGATGAGATAAATGTGGAGAAAATATTAGAGCAACAAATGGTAGATGAAAAATTAAGTAAAATTAGAGAGGAATTACAAAAAGGAAGAAACCGATATCACAATAACAAGGTATACTATATTGATAGCCAAAATAAACTGTTAATGGTAAAGAAGGAAAATAAAAGACAAACGTATAGGAAAATAAATGAGAATAAGATTGTAATACCGCACTCGCTAAAGGGAAAGATAATAGAGATAGCACATTTCCCTCATTTCGGAGTAAAAAAGACATACCAATTACTTTCAAGAAAATATTTTTGGATAGGGGCTTTCCAAGACGTGGAAAATTTTTGTAAGTCTTGTAATCAATGCTTATTAGTAAAACACAAAAATATACCACCAGCCAGACTTCAGGCTATGCCAGAAATATTAAAACCAGGAATATATTTACAACTGGATTGCGTAGGAAAACTACCGCGCAGTAATGGAGGAAATAATTTTGTAATTACAATTGTAGACATGTTTTCACGATACTTTGAGGCCTATGCAGTCAGAGACATTACTGCTAAAACAATAGTGAATAAGCTAACAAACTTCGTGACAACTTATGGAGTTCCAATTATTATTCAAAGCGATAATGCTCAAATTTTTAAAAGTAAAGAATACATAGATTTTACAAATGCATTAAATATTGAAAGGCGATACAGTTCGGTTTATTTCCCAAGTTCTTTAGGTCGTTGTGAAAGAATACACAGAGACATGAAACAATGTATAATGTGTTTGTCAAAGACTACGTTTGAATGGGATGAATCTTTAAAATGGTTTAAGTTTTATGTGAATAACACTATTAACAGTAATACAGGATTTGAGCCTTCATTCCTGTTCTATCTTAGAGATTTATCATTGCCATTTGAAAATATTAAACAAACAAACATACCAAGTAAGGAAGAAATAGATATAATGTATAGTGATGTAAATAATTATAAAAATTATGTGGCACAGCATTTAAAAAATATAGATAAAGTCGTGAAAGACGCATCGGAACAACAAAAGCTGATAAATGACAAACAAATAAAGAAATATAAAATAGTGAGAAAAAACGATATATTTATAGGAGCGACAGTGTACCTAAAAAAGTTCCTAAAACCAAGGGTATTAGAGGATCGATATGATGGACCATTTAGAATTACGAAATTAGTCCGAAATAATAATGTTATAATATGTCTTAAAAGTGATGAAAATAAAACTTATAAAGTGCACATAAATAAACTATACATGGCAGCGGAGCGAAAACAATATTTGAAAGATAGTGACGAAAGCGAATCAAACCACACACACACACAGGACAAAGAAAAAAATCAAAATGAGAAAGTGATTAGAAATAATGATCAAAGTCAAATTAAGGAAGGGAAGGTCACTAAAGAAAAGCAATTAAACTGTGAAAATAATAGAAATGATGAGGTTTGCTATAATGCCAGAGGGTATAATTTTCGCCCTCGAATTGTTGTAAATAGTAATTTCATAAAACAAAGAATATGAAAAATATGTAAAAAGTTTGTAATTAATGTCATAAATAGAAAGTGATAATTGAGTGTATATGTATATGTTTTAAATTGTGGATATAAGTATATTTCAAAAAGTATGTTATGTATTTCTGACATTACATATATGGCAAGTTCAAAAAAAAAAAAAAAAAAAAAAAAAAAAGTGAAATAACAAAGTAATTTATAAATAATATGGTGGTATGGAATTCAACCATAACCAAGAATCGGAAGTTGATAGTTGCACTACTACAATATGTTACAAAAAGAAATGATAACAAGAAAATGTATAATAATAATAAAGTAATGAATGCTGTTATGTAATGATATGTCGTATGTAAATAATTATGTAAAAGGAGAAATGAAAATTATGCATTGCAAATAATATATATCAAAATTTACAATTTAATAATAATGTGAATGTTGGTAATCCTCATGTAATTTATGGTACATTATGTCAATTATGAATAATGGACTAACTTGACAGGGAACTATCAAGAAACTACAAAGAACTATCAAAGCTATGAGTTGTACGAGGCTAAAAAGTGGAACTCAGCCTTTCTCACGATGGATGAACTTATGTGTTTGCGAGGAACCATTGTGAACTTAATTTCTTACCATTGGGGTGAAACTGTGGGAGAAGTAACTTTTGGACTTTTTTTTCGCGGGGGGGTGAGAATGTAATGCCAGAAATGTAAAGTAATAAATAGTTGGAAGGATTAAAAAATAATGGAACCAGGAATGCGG
The DNA here is from genome assembly GCA_951213105.1 of Amaurobius ferox. NCBI lineage: Eukaryota > Metazoa > Arthropoda > Arachnida > Araneae > Amaurobiidae > Amaurobius > Amaurobius ferox. The sequence goes on along the minus strand of OX578152.1, from coordinate 84,817,238 downwards.
GCGGATTATCCCCACGCTAAGCAGATGGGCGATAATATACAGGTGGCCCCATATCTTACATACCACGCCCATGTTTACATACCACGCCCATGTTTACATACCACGCTAAGCCGTTTGGCGGCAACCGAGACGGCGACGCCATGTCTACGGATTAGCCCTCAGCTCTACATTTCAGCACGTGGACCGCCGACCGAAAAAGGGATATAAGTGAGAGTTGCTCGAAGTGGGAGTCAGAATTGGTCAAGGCAGGCTGTTGGAGTTAGACTAGTCAAGAAGAAGCGACGGTAGCAGAGTTAAGAGTTGTGTGTGCGTCTCTGATATAGGAATTCGAAGGAGAGCTCATGTTCATCTGGTATTGCAAGTGTAAAGTGTGACAAAGCATCGGTGTTACCCAAGTTATATGAAAGAAGATCAGGTACCGTACAATTAAACTATATGAGGATAACCTCTTTGTCTAAATTTGTGTTTTTAAGGAAAAGCTAATTAATGCATCCCACCACGTGCTCCAACCAAATATCAATTCATCTGGCATTACACCCCCCGAACTACCATTGAGATGTATTCCACTATTGTGATATTTATTTAATTTGTAAAACTAAAGAGTGTAAATTGAGTATGTGATAAATAAATGTTTGTTCCTTTACTATTAACCTTAATTTTTAGTTTGTTAACTTAGTATCCCGTTAAGCACAGAAATAGGTGGGTTTTGCGGCCACCAACGCAATGTACACAGCAGTAAGTTTTAGAACAGATTACATGTATAATTAATATACTAATAAATAATTAATTTAATGTAAAATGCATTTTTGACAATATTAATTTTAATCAACAAAATTAAGAATCTGCACATATATGATAAAAGAATAACTTATAACATTGCTACAGCAGGTATCATACATTGGACCTCTAATTTACACTTGAATATATTTAGAAATGTATTCATTGGTGGTCTAGCAAGAACAAAAAGAATAGTAAGCAGTGACGTCACCAGACTGGAAAGTGACAAAAAATTCTTACTACAGGCATTCATGCAAAAATATCCAAAACGATTTATGATACATTACATCAAAAATTACTACAGAAAAAACGAAATATATGGGTTGAATTTGTGTAGATATTTGATGACTTTGTGAATTTGGATCGAACATCTTTATGCTTGTGACATCACAGACATCAAAACTGCTGAATTGAATATTTTGATGTTATAAATATGTAGCATGTGCAGGAACTTGGATGTCTCTATAACTTGGTCCTTACTTTTTCATATCCAATTCCTTTATCAAGGGTCTTGTGATGATTTTGATTATCACTCCGGAGGTTGGCTAATGTCAGTGCTGGCGTCCAGGAGTGCATGCCGCGGCATTAAAGACATGCATGTTGTTAACTGGGGAGTAAGGTCACTACCCCTTACCGCCTTTGTGTAAGCACTTTACGTTACCTTCCTTCTACTTTTATATTTCTATATATATATATATATTATTGTTATTAATATCAGTTAGTAACTACCTTACGGTAGATACAATTTAAAATCCATCATGTGTAAACTTGCGCATATGCAGCATATATTTTACAGTGTGTCAATGATAAAAATATATAGTAGAGATAATATTTAGAACGTGAATAACTGCATACCATAGTTCAATATCACTAAGGAGGTAAATAATCAATAACACTAAGGAGGTAAATAACCATAAAAAAATAACCGTAAAAGAGAATTTGAAATAAAACATCTATCAAAAGGAAACCAATGATACCAAAGAATTTAAATTGATCTTAATTTTAAACTAAAAGGCGATATATTTAATAATACATGGGAATAAATTAACATTTTACAAGGGTGATACATAAAAACTAAGCATGTGCGTCAAAGGACTGGCAAAAGTTGAAGGCCCAAAATATTAAAATGACAAAAATTTATGAATAAAATGTGCAAATTGAATATATGAAATGGGATGGGGGAAAAATATATATACATATATATATATATATATATATATATATATATATATATATATATATAATAATAGTTTGAAAATCCAATGATTGAATAGCGAGAAGTTGCAACTCAAAAATCCCCAACATTAAAAAATGCCTAACAAATAAAAAAGTACCAAACAGAGCGTCATCAATCAAATGGAAAATAAAATGCAAACCTCTAGCCATCATGCTGGAGGCAAACAACAAACATCAATGGAAAAAGAATCGACAATAGAAAATCAAATAAAATCCAAACATTAAAATTTTACACGTGGACAAGCCCTAGTCCTAAACAAATGAATTGCTCATTTCGATAAAACTCTTCGTTAAGTCCAAGTATTTTATCAAAATGAACACAAAATGCATGTTTCTCATACCAATGATAGATTATATCTATAAATACTGATAACTTAGACAACATGCATTAAGATTGAAAAATTATAGGAAACAAGAATACCTGAAAAAACACTGCATATATCTGATCCATTGGAGCCTTGAATAAAGAGACCAATGTTGCCAATCTCAAAAAATAAAAAGTTGAGAACTGCTGTTGCAAATCGTAAGAAATAAATAACAGTAATGCGAAATGGCGATAAAAGGTGATATTCAACAGTAACAGCTACAAAATAATATGGCAGCTGATAATAGAAAACATAGAGGCTAAATTATAAGGGAATGTAAATACATGGTAATACTTATTCAAGAAAAAGTGGATGTCTAGCTAATATAAGATACTAAGGAGAGAATTTAAGTATATTCAACCATTCTAAACTTTTTAACTATACCATTTACTAAATATGCTGGATATTTATGTAATTTGCTGGTAATTTTTAGCTTATTAATATGCATAGCATGAAATTTTTTATCTGATAATCTATAAATTCTAAAAAGTTGATTAAACATAATATTTCTAAACAATTGAATCGAGTTACAGGAATTAAATGGTAATATTTTATTAATGTTAAAGTTAAAATAGTCTTTTTTATCATCTAAATTAGTAACTATCCTATTAATAGGTTCAATAATAAGATTTAAATCCAAAAAATTAATATTATTACTAATAGCGTCTTCATTAGGAATTAGTTCCAAATTATCCGGATAAAAATCTATATCTATGACACAGTTGTCTGTAAAGACCACACAAATCAGTTCATAAACATATCTGTACATTTTATAATCTGTTGAAGTAAAAGATTTTCATAATGATAAAGTCACAAATTAGCTAATGCACTGGTACTACAGCCACATTGTGGAACCCCTGAGACTTCTTCACTTTGTTCTTTTCAATAATTATATATTTCAAGGTAATAAATTATACTTATTTCAAGGTAAGAAGTATAATTTATAACCTTGAAATATATAATTATTGAAAAGAACAAAGTGAAGAAGTTTAGGAAAATTGATAAATATTGTATGATAAATATTGTATGAGTAGAATGATTAGTAATATAAACATTATATAGAGCCAAAATTACTACATAAAGATCAGAGATCTTAATACTATTATTAAAAAGATCTTTAAAATCAAAATGATGTTAATTTATTCTTTAATTATTTACTATTATTTAGAATAAGGTAGTTATTGCTAGAAAAACGTAAACTATCATTTATTACATTTAAATAATTTAGTAGTAATTTACTCGCAGTAGTAGAGTAGGTATTATAACCACTAGTTACTGCTCTAAATTTAATAGGATTTTTATCAAATTTAGGAATATGCACTATATATTGAAATTTAAGAAATTTATAATTAATATTTAAATCACTATAAGTAGTGTATGGGTATGACTCTGGGACAAAATGACTATGTCATTTTGTTCCCAGAGTCATACCCATACAGTATATCTTCCACCAATTTTTAAAAACCTGGACAACCTCTTAAGACTAAAAAATGCATAAAATCATACAAAGAAATGCATAAAATCATTCAAAAATGTGTATTTTTAAAAACATCAAAAATCAAGGGAGTTTTAGGACTCTAAAATTTCATACATTTTGACTTATATTTAAGTCATATAAGACATTATTGAGATCAAATCTATCAAAATCTTTGAATATATGAAAGAAAATAATATCAAATATATTAGAGATGATTTTAAAATAAATGCGTGAATACCTCCAAATGAATGGAAGTTCTCTAATATATTAAAAATGTGTATCTTTTTTAGTTAAAAAGCTAGACTATTAAAAGTCACAGTGAATTATTTAAAATAAATACGTGAAAAAAGAGGATCTCCAAATGAATGGAAGCCCTCTAATATATTAAAAATGCCCTGTTTTTAAAGGGTGGGGTTGAGACCCCCATTTATTTAATAGAAAAACTCAAAAATTTTTTATAAAATTAAGAAGAATTATAAGAATATGAGGACCTAAGTCCTCTAATAAATGAAATCATTATGAACATATGTTAGATTATAGGAGGGGTGACGTCCCCCCACTGAAAAATGATTAAGCTTTCTCTAATTCATATTCGTATTTATCATCAATCATACCCGAATACTTAAATATATATCTACCTTTATTGGTTCTATATATTGATTCATCAGAAAGTTTTCCATGTTTATTCGCAAGGTAGTACTCTTTTTCTTCAATTTCCACATCTAACTTTAAGATTACTGAATCTCCATATTTAGTTTTAATTTTTCTCAATGATATCAGATCATATTCCCCAGGATATAAATCATTTAATTTAAACGTTTTGGGATAACCTCTCAGTCTATTGAACTCTTCCATTTATTAGTAAGCATTTTTATAAATATAAATTTATCCATTCTTCATAATCTGTAAAACCTCCTTCTACCATCTCTTTTATAAGTTTTTCTCTGTATTCTTCATCAGACTTTGACTCTCTAAATATTTTTTCAGCTATAATATTTTTTTGTTCATTATCAGAAATAGTAATAGAAACATTAGGATCAAATCCATTTAGTACATAAATTATTCAAGTTACTTTCCCTACAAAACATTTATCATAACCCTCTTTTAGTTCATCTTTTAACACTTTTATTATTTCATTTTTATTCTCATTTTTTAAAATTCTATTAAACACAACTAATATCTCTCTAAATTTAATATTATGGAGTTCTTCCTCCAGTAAGTGTCTTTTAATTTTTATATCTAATTCTTTAAGGCATTCATCTAAATCATATTTAATTTCTGTATTTAATAATTTTATGATAGTCTCTCTCAAAGATTTTTGAATATATGTATTATGTACATTTTGAGAGTCATTATATACATTATTATGTAATAATCGTCTTCTTAAAATCGGGGGTAAATTTATTTTATCATACCATACTTTACATATTCTAGGTAAAAATATTAATTCATTTAGAGATGTAATATCATTTTCTCTACAATCTAATAATACTAAATTTATTAAATTTTCTATACCTTCAAGTGAAGTTAATTTATTTTTTCTACAATCTAATTCTTTTAAATTTATTAAATTTTCTATTCCTTCAAGTTAATTTATTTTCTCCACAATATAATTTTTCTAAATTCGTTAAATTTTCTATTCCTTCAAGTGAAGTTAATCTACACGTCATACAATCTAATTCTTTTAAATTTATTTAATTTTCTATTCCTTCTAGTGAAGTCAATTTATTTTCTCCACAATATAATTCTCCTAAATTTGTTAAATTTTCTATTCCTTCAAGTGAAGTTAATTTATTTTCTTCACAATATAGTTTTTTTAAATTTTTTATTCCTTCAAGTGAAGTTATTTTATTTTCTTCACAATATAATTCTTCTAAATTTATTAAATTTTCTATTCCTTCAAGTGAAGTTAATTTATTTTCTCCACAATATAATTTTTCTAAATTTATTAAATTTTTTATACCTTCAAGTGACGTTAATTTATTTCCTCCACAAGACAATATTTCTAAATTTATTAAATTTTCTATTCCTTCAAGTGACGTTAATTTATATCCCTCACAATATAATTCTTTTAAATTAGTTAAATTTTTTATTCCTGCAAGTGACGTTAATTTTTCTATTAATAAAAAAATAGATTCCACTTCAGCAGGATTCTCTATATTTAAGAAAGAGATAAATGTTTTTTTATACCATTATTATATATAACATTTATTTATTTAGAAACATTTTTTATAAATTATTTATTTTTTCATTTTTGTTAGTTTTCAAAAGATAAACACATTCTCTCAAGACTTTTTTAACTTCACAAATCTCATCAATAATTTTTTCTCTATAAGATTCTTCTTCATAATGACCAAACTTTTTATTTAATTCACTTATCTGTATAGCTTGTATTTTTTTCGAATAAATATTAAAAAAATGATCAGGTAATAGATCAAATTTGTATTTAATCAAATATCAAAAATCTAATTTATGCATAAATTCTTCTATAAAATTTTCATTAAGTGTCTGATATTTAGGTATATACATCCAATTTAAATCATCTTTTAATTCTCTCATGGTATCTTCTGAAAGATTTTGAAACATTGATACTTTATATAAATCTAAATTATCAGAAAATTTTATGATAAATTCATTACTTAAAGTTTGATTTTGAAATATGTTTACTCAATCTACTTTATCTTTACATTTTTCTATAAAATCTTCTGATAATTTTTGATATCTAGAAATTTTAGGCCAATCATCAGGTTCAGCAAATTCTTCAATAAAAGATTCAGACAGTGTTGAATATTGTAAAACAAAATCCCAATTTACATAATCTTTCAGATTTCTAATTACATCTTCAGATAAAGTATTTCTGGAAAATTCATTCCAATCAATATTCATTTAATGATGAACGTATTTTAGAAAGGGATTTTTTCAATATGCATATAAGGTTTTAAAGTGTTACCATCGCATTTCATCCATAATGTGATGATATCATCACGTTTACTATAAGCAAAACAGGTTACTGTATCTGCATTAACATTATTTAAAATTACCTTACCATTGATATCTAGTGATATTGGTATATCTTGATTATATATATATTTTCTTTCTCCTAGCAGACCTATATACATATGTATTAAATATACGAAAATTTTCATATACATATCTGTAGTTAATCGCATCTCTTGATCCAGTAATTTTGAGCTCATCATGTTGAAATTTACTTTTTTAAATCCCCCACCTGTAAAATTAAGAAAATCATCTTCTATGGTAACCCAGATATCTCTAATGTCTAAATACATTTTATTGACAACATCGTTATCATTTTCAGGTTCAGAAACATTCGTAATTATTTTATTATTTGCATCAAATTTATCATTCTTTAATGTTAATGAATTTTTTTCAAAATATTTTTTATTCACAACATTTTTAGGTTCTATAGGATCTGCAACATTTCCTATTCTTTTTGCTTTTGCATCATAAGCTTTTCCTTCTAAAGAATGTAAAGTTGTTTCATCTAATTCTTTTATTCTCTTACCTGTTTCTTCAGTAAAGGATAAAAAATCTTTATCTTATTTGGTTTCTAGAAGATCTCTCAATTCAAAATGATTATTCTCTATTTTATTCAAAACGAAACTTTTAGTGGTTAAATCTAAATCATTTATAGGATTTTCACAATTTTTTAAAATTCTATTTTCCATATCATAATTTCCATCATCCATTAATTTAAAATCTATACCAGGAGGTCCAATAGGTCCTTCTTTCATTTGATCATCATAAGGTGGATAATAAGCACTCATTTATTATAATATTAATTTTATGATTTTAAACTTTTAACCATTGTTATAGTTTTATTTTTCAAATTTATAAAACATCTCTTTCTTTCTTTAAAAATAATATAAAACTTATACTCTTTTTGAGTATTCATTAATCTCTCCCAATTAAATTCGATATCTAAATTATTTAAATCGGTATAGTTTTCATGATTTGAGAAGTCAAAATAAAAAATAGTATACATTTCTCCAAAATTATTCTTATTTATCAAACATCCTGTTTCTGTATTAATATCATTTAATCCTGCATGTAAAAGAGCTTCATACACTCTATTATAATCTTTATTGGTAAAATTCGTTTTGTAACGCATAAGAGGAATTTGTTTATTATTAATCATCAATCAGCATTCGGTCATAACTATATTATCAAATATCGTATTATTTTTTTCCTAATTATCATCTCTTTCAACGTACTGAATAATAACATAGACACCTAAAACTTCATCAGAGGCTGTTGTAGCTGTGACTGATCCACTATTAGTTTTATAAGGACCTACCATCTTAAATCTATATCGATCCCAATTTACCTCTATATCTTTATCAGTTAAAAATGATTCCATAAACACACTTTCTGCAGAATTTTTAAATTCTGTATAAGGTAAATGCAAGGTTAAACCTTCAACTACTACCTTATAATTAACATTTTCGACATCAGTATATCATATTCTTATTTTCATTTCTTTGAATTTCTATTTTCACTTCAAAACCAGAAATTACCTTTTCATATTCTCTAAAGAAATCGATTATATCTTTTAAAGGTGTCCATATTTTAATGACATTGCTATCTTTTGTTAGTTCCCATCTCTTTGCGAATCCTTCGTTATAATCTTTATTCATTTTCAAATTATTAAAAAATCAGTTATTTTAGTAGTATCTTGTAAAGTACCCTCATATTTTAACTCTTTTCGGTCAGCTGTATCTAGATAAAAAAAATTCATCTTGAGTTTGTGATGTTACATAATCAGGAGTATAATGAGTTAATCTTAAAGCATGATTCATGATTGAAAAATTTGACTGTGTTATTGATTCAATTTTGGTATCTCCTATATGTACTTTTAAAGTTTTGATAAAACCACCGCCATTTACCAGACAAACATTTTCGTTTGCAATGGATGTTTTATCATGTTTTGTAATTTTTAATTTTTATTCAAGATATCCTCTAGAATATAAAATTTTTGCTTTAGTATAATTAATATGAAAAACATAGGTGGCATTCTCATCTGAACTATGTTCTTTTGGATGAATTTCTCTTAATTCAGAACTTTTAATATGATCATTATGATAATAATGAGTATCACTCAAATCATAAATCTTTTGCATTTATTTAGGAAGAATTTTTAAACCACCTGCTTTCTTTTTCATAAAAAATATTTCATTTAATTTATTCTCAGTTTTCAACAAAACCTTTAAAAATCCTTGTATTTTTTTACTTTTTCTATATAATCTATGTTTATTCATTTATTTAAGAAGAAAAAATAGGAATAAAATTAAATTCTACAGCTCCTTTATTTAAATCTATTAATTCACCTTTTTGATTAGTAATCCGCATTTTTATTCTTTCAACAGGATCTGTTTTAACAGGAAAATATATCCAATTATTAAATTCTTTTGAAATTATACTACCTGGAGGGTTTTTATTAGTGAAAGAATAGACTTCTGAATTATATTGATTTATTAAAGATCCTTTTACAACATCACAGTGAATATAAATATTATCATTTCCATTGGATATAACACCTATATGTTTGCCTTCTACCTCTGTTTCTTCATCATAACTTCCATATGTCGGTTTTAAAAAGCCTATAATTTTATGAAAGTTACTTTTTGTAAAATCTATTACCCAACCTTTTTTCAGTTTAATAGATATTCTTTGTCTTGCTTCAATAATACCAAATTTCACAGGTGGATCCTTGCCAAATATTTTCATCATATACTCATTTAAACCTCTTACAGTATAATTACCATTTGAGACAACAATTGTTATATCTGTGCCTAATTTATACAATTTAAATATGTTATTTCCATAATTCTTACTTATATTAAACCAGGAAACTTCCATATAAAACGACTGTAAAGCTAATTTTTTGAATTTAAGAGGTGTAATAAAATTTACAGTAAATTCCTCTGATTTCTCATGACCTTCAGATTTTAATATTATCATTTATACAGAACAAAATTTTCATTATAGTCACTGGGTTTTTGTGTAGAAAATGATTTGAGAACATTTTTAGGTGATATACCTTTATTCCTTTCTTTTATATATTTCATACAAAATAAACCACATTTCACAGATGTAAGTTTCTGTAAAAAACCATCATTATGAGCTATTTTTGGTTTTTTATTCGATGTAACAAGAAATGTTTTAATATTTTTAGGAATATGGTCTTTCTTCATATTGTCATATTCACCAAACGGATCAAAATATTCCACATATTTATATTTAGGATCATTATAATAACAAACCCAATGAGTTCCGGGACCTGTTGATACATCTAAATTAATGATTCCATTTTCAAATTTTCCTATTGTTTTAGGTAATAAATCAGAGGTAAATACACCTCTAAATCCTTTTTCATTTTTCATATTTTCTTCAATCATTTTGTTACTAATTCCCAAGGTTGATATATACAATTTCCACGTTTTTTTCCCAGACTCCTTTTTTTGTACAGCTGAACTAGCTAATCCTGATAAAGCACCTGTTGCTAATGCTATAACTGCAAATTAGCAGCGGTTATTAAAGAGGGTATAAGTGCTGCTAGAAATGATAAAAATCCTCCATTTTTATCTAATTGCGTTTTACTGATAGTAATTCTTTTTCCATCATTAATATGATTAATTTGAGTTTTAGTTAAATACATCTCATGATTAGGAGTTTTAGATTTATCTATTTGTAATGTTAGTTCTTCTTTATTTTTAAAAGCTGATTTAAGTTTATTTTTCTGACCTTCACTCAAATAAACTTTATTTTTTATCATTTATTATAGGAAAAATTGTTTATAATATCGTTTTACATCATTATAAGTCATTTCTCCATTTTTTAATAACATATCTAACAATAAAACTACTTGATTATACAATTTCTTTGATTTACTTCCATTACATATTTTATCTGTTAAATTTGATAATACATCCAATCCTATACCCACCTTTATATCTTCACTACCTCGAGTCATCTTTAATCTATCCATAGTTTTCCAACATATTTTCTTTATATTCAATTTCTTCTATTTCGTTCTTTTTCTGATTTAATACCTACTCTGACATATTTTTAGCCCTAGTAATTAAACTACTTAAGTTGCCCCTTCTCTTCGATAATCCTATTTTTAGATTTTTAGCTCTTGCGTACATCTTCTCTAATTTTTCTTGATCGTTTAAAAATACTGACGGTCTGTATAATTTCCACTTTTTTAAATATTTTAAATTTAAATTTAGATCGATATCATAAGTATTAGATGGTAATTTTTTTACAGCTTCAATAGGCTCTTCTATAGATGGTAATGAAATATTTTCTACAGCATTTTGAATACTTTTTACAACCTCTTTATTTGATTTTTCATATTTTTCAATTTCTTGAGTGACTGGTTTATGAAATTCCTCTAAGGTCCTTTGAATACCTAATTTTTTTTAGTTGATCTTCACTTATTTCTTTTTCTAATTTTACTAATTTAATTGAATCTTTTATTTGCTTTATAAGCTTGTGTTTTCCTTCTTTTTCTAATTTGTTCATTTTTATAATATTAATTTTTTTACTGCAGTTATTTTTTACTGCAAGTAAATTATTTTTTACTGTTATATAAATGATAAAAATTAAAGATTACACGGAACCAGATGAGTTACCTGATCCTAAACAACATCCTTTGTTACCTAAACATCCATTTAGATTGCTTATAACAGGACCTTCAGGTTCAGGTAAAACAAATTTACTGTTAAATATGATTTACGATTTTTTAAATTTTGATGCACTATATATATGTGCAAAAAATTTATACGAACCTAAATATTCTAAATTACAAGAAAAATAGACAATGTTTGAAGATATAGAAAGAGAACTTATTTTGAAATGTAAAAATATAAAGAATAAGAAAACATTAATAGAATTATATGATAAATACAAAAAAGAAGTGTTCTTTTCTTCAGATGAGTTCATTGCTGTAGATCAGTGTTCTTCAACTTGTGTTCCGCGGAACCCTAGGGTTCCACTCAAACGCTTTAGGGGTTCCGCGAGTCGACACTACAATTCGTTGTTTTTGTTTTGTTTTTCTTTGTTTTCAATTTCATATGACATATATATGTATAATACAAATTCTTTATATGAAATATTTATCTTCTTGTTTGAATTAATGCAAATTTTTATCTTATATAAAGTTTTTATAACAAAGGCAGATACGCACCTTGTTCATAACATGTAATACGTAATATGACACATCCTCCCGTAATAAATTAAAAATTTTTTTTTGATTCTTTTAATTTGAAATTTGATAATAAGGAATTTAAGCCAAAAGAAGAAAAAAAGATTAAAACAGAAGTGAATCTTAAAAAATTATTTACTCCTGATCTTACAGAACAATTGATACAATTTATTAATGAACCTAAAAATAGACGTAAACTTAAGAATATATTTGATTATTTTAGTTTGAAATATAAAGATGGAGAATTGGTAAAAAAGAAAGAAAAGATAGTATATATAGATCTTGAAGATATATTTAAACCTGATTATGAAATTGATCAAATTAGTCAAAAATATGTTTAAAACTATAACACATATAGATATATTTATAAAATTGTAGAAATGAATGAACTTAGACCTGAACAATATCATAATATTTTAAAGGATTTATTTAGAAAAGCTATTGGAAAAGTAGAAGGAAAAGTAGATATTATAGTACACCATCCTGCATTAAGTCAACCATTTCATCCCAAAATGTCAACTAGAGAGGCTTGTGATACCTATTTAGATGTTTTAACACATAAAATTGAATACAAAGAATTAGATTTTAAAGAATGTACATTCGATTTTCATGTCATAGAATTACCATATGGAGGAAAACATCTAAAAATTCTCAAAGAAGATGATTACGCTAACAAAAAGAGTATTTGTCAAATTAAAAATAACGATAATATATGTTTAGCTAGATCTATTGTAGTTGCTCTATCTATTCAAAATCCTGAACTTTTATGTGAAAAATTAAACTATAAAACATTAACTAAAAATGACATTCTATATATTAAAAAAGGAAGAAAATTACAAAAAACTTTAGCTGAAAAATTACATGAAAGGTGTGAAATTCCTTTAGAAATTTGTAATTTAGAACATGTTAAAAAATTTGAAGAATTCTTAAATATTCAAATTACTATATTTTGTAGAGAAAATTATAATGAAAGAATATACAGTGGTACTTATAAAACTACTTGTATTTACATTTTAAAAAATAGAAATCATTTTGATACCATTATATCTGTTACAGGATTTTTAGGAAAAAACAATTATTGTGATTGCTGTAAAGTGAGTTATAAAAGAAGCGATCAGCATAAATGTTCATTAAAATGTGATAGATGTTATTGTATAGAAAGTAATTGTGAAGGAGATGACATTCAGTGTAATGAATGTTTTCGAAGTTTTAAAGGCGAAAACTGTTTTGAAAATCATAAAAAAAAATTAAAAAAAATTTGTCTGTTTGTGAAAGAGTATGGAAATGCTTAAAATGTAAGAGAAATATTAACAGAGAAAATAGAGAACCTGAAGGTCTAATATGTGGAGAAAGACTATGTAAAAATTGTAGACAATGGGTCTTAAAAGATCATAGGTGTTATATGAAAACAAAAAAAGCTAAGGGTGGTACCTGTAAATATATTTGTTCTACTCAAGATAGGTGTAATATATGTCAAAAATATAGATTTCCTGAAAATTATATGTATGGTAGTATGTGTGAAAACAAATGTAATTATAAAAGTAATGACAGATATAGTTGGTGTGATGCTTGTAAATATTCAGGATTTACACAAAAATATGTTTTTTGACGTTGAAATAAATCAAGAGACAGGAAACCATGAAGTCAATTTAATTATAAATCAAGAATTTAATGGCGATGAAAACATATTTAAGAATGAAAACGACTATTGTAAGTGGCTATTTGATAAGAAACATGCAGATTATACCGCATTAGCTCATTATGGGAAAGGTTTTGACTTTCAATTTATATCTAAATACTGTTTTAAAAATAAAATGAAAGTTTTTACAATCTATCAAGTAAATAAACTCATTTTTATGAAGGCTATCAAATATAATATAAGGTTTATAGATTCTATTATTTTTACATTGATTCCATTAAGAAAATTTCCTAAAACGTTTGGATTAACAGAATTAGCAAAAGGATATTTTCCTCATTTGTTTAACACCATTAAAAATCAAATTTATATAGGAAAATATCCTGAAAAATACTATTATGGATATGATACTATGACTTTAGAAGATAGAGAATTGTTTAATAAATGGTACAAATCTGTAAAAAATGAAATCTTTGATTTTCAAAAAGAAATTATAAAATACTGTAGGTCTGTTGTAGATATTTTAAGAAAAGGATGTTTAGAATTGAGAAGATTATTTTTAGAAATAGCTAATATAGATCCTTTAAATATGTCACTTTAGCAGGTGTTTGTATGGGTATATATAGAGATAAATTCATACCTGAGCGTACAATAGCTATAGATGAAGAGATCATCAAAAAATATCAATACAGTAAAAAATTAATTGCTTGGTTAGATTATTTATCTAAAAAAAATAAAATAAATATACAACATGCTTTAAATGGAGGAGAGAAAAAAATAAAATTAGACAACAAAACTTATAAAGTAGATGGATTTTACAATAATACTCTATATCAATTTCAAGGTTGTCATTGGCATGGATGTAATTGTTGTTACAGAAAATCTACTTTAAATAAACAATATCAAATATATATGACAGATTTATTTGAAAAAACAAAAAAGATAAATAATAAGATAAAAGATGCAGGATATGAGTTAATTGAGATATGGGAATGTGATTTTGATAATGATAAAGAAATTAAGAAATATATGAAAAAAGATTGGAAAAGAGATTTTATAGAACCTTTTAATCCTAGAGATGCCTTCTATGGGGGTAGATGTGAACCAACTAAATTAAAATATGAAATGAAAAATAAAGAGAAAGGTCAATATATTGATGTATGTTCACTCTATCCGACTGTAAATTATTTTGATTATTATCCAATTGGGCATCCTAAAAAGATCTATAATCCTAAAAAATATGATGAGAATTGGTTTGGGATGATACAGTGTAAAGTACTTCCTCCTAGAAAATTATATCATCCTGTATTACCTTAAAAAGAAGAAAAATTGATATTTAGTTTGTGTAAATCATGTTCAAAAACATTTAAATGCTACCATTATAAAACAGATACTGAAAAGAAAAAATGTAAAAATTGTTATGAAATAAGAAATAAATTATGTAATCATACAGATGATGAAAGAAGCTTTATAGGTACTTGGACTACGGATGAAGTCAATTTAGCTATAGAAAAAGGATATAAAATTTTAAATATATATGAAGTTTGGCATTTTGAAAAGAAAACAGATAAACTATTTAAAGAGTATGCCAATATGTTTTTAAAAATTAAATTAGAAACAGATGATAAATTAAAAAAACCAAAAGATTTTAAAAATAAAAAAGATTATGAAACATATATTAATAATTATAAAAAGATTGTCAAAGAAAAATTAGATATTGATTTAGGTGAAATAAAAGAAAATCCTGGAATGAGATTTATAGCCAAAATATGTTTAAATTCATTATGGGGTAAGTTTGGACAGAGAAACAATATGAAACAAACTGAATATGTAATAGAGTTGGAAGATTTTTATAGTATTATATTGAATGATAAAATTAAAGATTTGTATATGATATTTTTAAATGATGATTGTGTACAAATGGATTAAAAGATGAAAGATGAATATACCAAGAATAACTTAATACGAATATTTATATAGCAGCTTTTACAACTAGTTCCGCTAGAATAAGATTATATAAAATGCTTGATAAACTAGGAGATAAAGTAATGTATTATGATACAGATAGTATCGTTTATATTGATGATGATACTAATAAAGTTAAAACAGGTTGTATGTTAGGAGAATGTACAGATGAATTAGGAGAAGATAATTATATCACATCGTGGATTTCTGATTCCAGTAAAGATTATGGCTATATTCTTAATGATGGATCTGTAAAAGGTAAAGTAAAAGGTTTTAAAATGAATTATGAGAGTGAAACTAAGCTCAGTTTCGATGAAAGAATGAAAACAATAACAGGTGAAACTGAACATATAGATGTAGAAATAAATCAGTTTCAGATACAAAAAGATAGAAATATTAAAGTAAATAAAACGTATAAAAGATACATGTTTGGATATGATAAAAGAAGAATTTTAGATAATTTTTTAGATAATTTCAAAACTTTAAAATAGTTATTACAAGATGGTAACCTGAATTTTGTACCAAATGACTTAATGGTTCTTAACTTTTCGTCTTCACTATTGCTAAATCTCCTGTAACTATATGGCCCAAGTGTGGATTTATATATTCAGCATATTCGTCATTATGACATATTCGTCGTATGACATTATAACGGATATTTTACATAAAATTTAAAACAAAATTATCAACCCAACGTTCTGATTGAAATGCATGCATTGGAGCATTAATATCCAATAACCCGTTATATATTTATATGGGTGGTTTCCTTTTGTTAAAAACTTTATGAGAAAAAAATATATTTTTTAACAGAGGGGAATCCAGACTTAAATGCGTTGATCAATGAATAGAAAGATTTTTTTTTAAGATATGTGAGAAGTATGTGTATTATTTGAAAAGTTTGTATTACTGTACGAAAATGTGTCGCCATTCCTCAATTAACGTTGCTGCAGGAGGTTTTAGAGGAGTCCTTTTCTACTGAGAGATAGATTCAGCATTTTAACTTATACCGCGAGTATTCGATAGGATTCATATCCGGACGATGAGTGAAAAATGAATTTATCAATATGAAATTTTAGTATGTTGTTGAGACGGTCTGTGAGACATGTGGAAATGAAAATGAACAATATCAGCCAATTAGTTTCGTATTTAATCTGGGTTGAAAATATAAAATACATTGAACACTATGAGACACAATTTTTCAAATATTTTTTAAACGGAGTTAAAATTCATATATTGCTTCGAAAATTTAAGACATATTCAAATTGTTACTTAAAATGTATAAAACAAATTCAGCAAAATATGTGGAGTAGATTTCTGAATAAAAATTAAAATAATAATTACACCCATATTATATCAAGAAATCACGTGACTCATTTCAAAATACAATATGGCATCTATCATTTTTTCCCTTCGTAAAAATCGTGATGTTTGAAGATCTTTTAAATTTATATTTATTGTTTGCATCCATCCTAAGACAGCTTTATTTTTGCATTTTATATGTGTATCTAAATTCTGCGCCAAAGCAATTACGATATATTTGATTTTAATTGATTACTAAACTTTGATTATTCCTACAACGAAGCCAAATTTCTGAAGCATGCAGAATTTTAACAAATCAAGCGATTGTAAGATGAGTTGTATAAAAATTGCTGAATTATTTTCATGCAAAATTATTTAACTCTGGAGTCTGGAATATAAGTGATATGAATGAAACATTAATTGATTTTACATAAAGAAGCATACGTTTCTATACAATTATCTTTTTCGATGAAGTTTCAAGTAGGGAGTTAGTTTTCCTCCATGGTTTTTATAGCTTTTATATATATATATGTATTTATAGACGGGACGATTTATAGCTTTGCCTTTTTTGATGAAGTTTAAAGTCTCCAAGTTCAATAAATTATTGCAGTACTGCGATAATTTAAAAAATATCGGTGCTGGATGTATCGCATTAAAGCTGTTTAAATAAAATTGTATTTCAGTTGAAAAGTGTTTCATATTCAGTGCTTTATGCATGATTGATATTTTTTGTTAATTCTGCGCTCGAGCAGACGGCGTAAAATTTGCAAAGCAACAATAATTTTCAAAGTTTAACGTGAGCAGTTCGAGTATGTATGTTGCAGATTACACAGGAAAGATTGCAACAAAACCGGAGTAAGAGCCGCTCAGGTAAATCTAATCGAAGATTTTATACAGAGCCTCATCCCCAAAGGCCCTCGCTCCTGTCTCCTGTAACAACCCCTTTTTTAACCCGCCCCACCTATTTCCTGCGCGAGTGCAAAAGTCGTTGAATGGAAAAAATGTTTTCATGGCTTTTCATACTTTTCATCCTATTTTCGATGTTTTTCATATTTTTGATTTTTATAGCTAAAAATCTAGTCCCGCGTTAAATGCGATCACTGGTAAAACAGTATGATTGCAAGATCTCATTGTTTTAGTTATATGAAAAAATAATAATTCTGCCTCAAATTATTAAATACCAGAATTTTTTATAAACAGAGCAACCCTGGTATATTTGCTATGAACGTAGAATTATACATGAGATCCAGATAAATCTTCGGGCCTGTTACATATCGCAACGGTGGTGAATACGGCTTAAGGCTCCGCTAACCGTTCAATGGAACTCAAATCCGCGACAATCTGTTCCCTAGATGTCGCTTGTAAAAATGGTATGGTTGCAAGAATTCAGCTTTTAGCTCTGTTTTCACAGTCCCTTTTCCTAATTGAGCTGCCCATCATCGAAATGACTTTCCCACCAAAAAGTAAGCCTCTCTTTGTATCGTATTTCGGGACGCACTAAAGCCATAAATTCCCGTACCCTTAGCCGTACCCGGACCCCCCTTTTCCCAAGATCCGATCTACGCTTCTTAATATAATATATCGTTATGTAACTACTAGATTGATGATATTCCATAGTCATCAATATATGTTATATGTATGTGGGATTTTTTACGCAATTAGATATTTTTGAAATACATATTTATATTACATGTAGAAAGTATTATCAATGTTTAAGATAATGGATACTATATTTTTAAAAATCCGATGATTAGATATTTATTCATATCATCATATCTGTATTAAAACACTTGAAATGTAATTTTTATATTTACTACACTTTTCACGATATATTTCAGCTTTTATTATAAACTAGCCGCCTTTGGCGACCAGCCTGTTCGCAACCCTTGAAAATGCTGATCGTGGCAAATTCCAACCGTGGCAAACTCGTTGGCGCGACCTACCAGAAATGTGTAAGGTAACTGGTTGGACGGCCAGGATGTGCCACCCAATTTAGACCGGAACCCAGTGGGGGCGGCATCCACAGGGAACGTACCTTCCTTCCCCTACCACCAACCTCTCGGAAAAACATACGGACCCATATGTTTAACGTGATCGTACTCCGTGTCAGTGGCGGAAATCGAACCCGGACCTACCGCGTGCAATTCCCGCGCGCTAACCACTGGGCTACTTCGCCCTCCGCGACAATCTCCATAACTTTCTTTTTATTCACCCAATTTAGACCGTACCCTCCTTCCCCTACCACCAACCTCTCGGAAGGACTCACGAACCCACATGTTTAACGTGATCGTACTTTGCGTGAACGTGGCGTAAGTTTTGGCAGTGGCGGGAATCGAACCCGGGCCTACTGAGTGCAATTCCCGCGCGCTAACCACTGGGCTGCCGCGCCCTCCGCGACAATCTCCATAACTTTCTATATATTCACCCAATTTAGACGGGAACCCAGTGGGGGAGGCATCCACAGGGGCCGTATCCTCCTTCCCCGACCACCAACCTCTCGGAAGGACTTACGGACCCACATATTTAACGTGATCGTATTCCACATAAACACGGCGGCAGTTTTGGCAGTGGCGGGAATCGAACCCGGGCCTACCGCTAACTTCCCGCGCGCTAATTTGCAATTTAAAATGACCATATGCTTAATTCCATCATCCTCATTCCATTGTTTCATTGTTCCATCATTTAAAATATCCAAAAGTTAAAATATACATTTAAAAAATCCATATCGTTCCATCATTTAAAATATAAATATAATAATTTATATGGAGTAAAGGAGCTCTATTCAGAACCGTGACGTCACCTCCACCTTGACTTCCCCACCCACCACCTTCCCTCCTTCTGCGGGGGAGAAACGCCGGTTAAGAAGCGGCACGCCGAGCGGAACGCCGAGAAATTGAAATTCGGAAACTTTTAAAATCCCGATCCTGTGGGCAATACGGAATATTTCCTGACCAGATTGGACTTGTAAGAATGCCAGATGTTTGACCTTTCTAAAAATGTAAATTATTAGTCGAAATTATGAGTACTTTTTGCTATGCGAGAATTTAAATACCAAAAATACTTTTCTTGAGCAAAAAGTGACTTTTGTTTTAAAATCTTTAAAAAATATTAGAAATCGAAATTCAGATTTGAAATTGATATATTTTTACTCGCAATTGTCAGCTCTTTCCGATGGTGTGATTTGTTTTTTCCTACGATGTCTGGATCGTGGGAAAAAAAGGGCAAAAATGGCAAAAAACGGTCGAAATCGCATAAAACATTAAATAACAAAAAAAATAATTAAAATTTTAAAAATCGGTATTCACGAATCCCCTTCCCCCCCCCAAATTTCGTAGCTCTCCGATGCGCGGTCGCTGAACGTTCAATAAAATATCCATTCGTTCAATTATTTAAAATATTCAATATCGTTCCACAAATACATAAATATAATAAGTTCAAATACATCACCACAATTCAATCCACCATAATGCAATCATTTAAATTATTTAAAATATCCATAAATTAAAATATCCATTTAAAATATCATATAAATATAATCATTTCACCCGTTGTATACAACACATATCTTAATTCATTTAAAACCGGAAGAGCGGTCTCCGTGGAGACGGGGGGAAAATTCAACGGGTGAAAACGCGGTTCGCCGAGAAATTGGAAATCCTTAGATCATTAAAATCGCGATCCTGTGAATATTTATAATTATTTCTTGACCAGATTGGACTTGTAAGAAAGCCAGATGTTTGACTTTTGTAAAAATGTAAATTATTAGTCGAAATTCTGAGTACTTTTTACTATGCGAGAATTTAAAAACCAAAAATCGTTTTTTTGAGTCAAAAGTGACTTTTGCTTTAAAATCATAAAAAAATATTAGAATTTATCTCTGAGATTTGAAATTGATATATTTTTACTCGAAATTCTCTGCTCTTTCCGATGATGTAATTTGTTTTTTTCTGCAAAGTCCGGATCGAGGAGAAAAAAGGGCAAAAATGTCAAAAAACGGTCGAAATCGCATAAAACATTAAATAACAAAAAAAATAATTAAAATTTTAAAAATCGGTTTTCACGTGTCCCCTTCCCACCCCCCCGGGTCTCCGATTGCCAAATTTCGTAGCTCTCCGACGCGCGGTCGCTGAACGTATAGTGTATAAGACAGACACACAGACAGACACACACACACACAGACATTGCCTTTTATTATTTAAGATAATATAAGTATTATAATATTTTAATGATAGCCCTATGCATGTATGAGTAGAATCATTTAATTTCATTCTTCTAAAATTTTATTACGAATGGTCTTATCTCCTTTTCCAATGATAAACGCGAACTTTCTAAACTTTATACACGTATCTCTATGTCCCCTCTTCTTGACTTGTAAGTCAGTGACGTCACGCTTCAAGTTTCTCTCCCGGTCGAAAAGCAACCCCCCTTCTCTGACCTACCTTATGTTTAAAGTACCTTGCCCTTATCCCGGGTGAGGGAGTGTCACGATACAATGCCTTGTGGTTATGAGCACTGCATTGAATAAACCAGTTCAGGTTCAGCCCTCTGAAGAGAAAGAAAGAGTTTTGAAATGCTCTTGTCTGATGCCATATTGTACTGATGATTAGATTATTTTATTGGAAATTTGCGTAAATTTTCAAATAAAGTTTAGTTGAAAGTTGGAGCCAGCAGCAGAATTACTTTAACATTTATTAATAACACCAAATTGGGTTTAAAATTGGAAAATTGATGTGAAAGACAATGTAAGATTCCTGTTTATTGAATTGTTATTACATACATCGTTCTATAAGAAAAAAGAAATCTTCCACTTCAAAAATACTAGAGTAAAATATTTTATCTCCATCGGCAACTAGTGTTTATTTAAATCTTTAAATCAACAGTAATTGCAATAGACGTCGATGTTGGCGTATTTCAAAAATTTTAGAGTATACACGCAAGACTTAAGTCACTGGTGGAGGGGGGGGGGGCGATGCCAGACTAACTGATCTCCGTTGACACTGCAAATTTCTACCATTTGCAATGCTCAAATTTCATCGTGAACAAGTTCAGAGTCCTTGTCAGAAGCTCATGACAGAAACACAAGATTGCAGCCAACCAGTGGACAGAGGGGACTGACCCCCTCCATGATAAAATATACTAAGCCTTCCCTGATGAAAGAAAATATTCGATTTTCATCGGTGACATGGAATTTAATACAAGATCTAACCCAAATGTTGCATAAAAAGTTGCTTTGTAATTATTTCTTTATAAACTAGGGGGTTCCACAAACCATCCCAAACTAATAGATCGAATTTCACAAAATTTGGTAGATAAGTCACTTGTGGGTTACCCTGGTGCTAATTGGATTTTGGTACGATTCCGAAAAAGTAATCTACCCTTTCTTGTAAAATGACCCGAAAAACCCACAAACTCTAAAATAAAAAACTACGTATGCTCAAATATATTAATTAAATGTTTGTTTTATACACAATTTTTAACAATGAAAAGAATAAGACCAACTTCATTACATCAGGGCTAGCCGTTCTCGAGATATTTTAGTTTTTTCGCATTTACGCTGGGCCACTGTTGAAAAAATGTCCAGTTACCAACTCAGAACGAAAATTGAATTAAAAATGCCAATTCAGTGTCATTTTTTAAAATAATTGTGGACGTAATTTTCTGTAATTAAACTCAATATAATGAATTATTGAAGAAATGGGGAACGTGAATATGAGTCTGCAGGAAAAGTCATGTGCTGCCCACATCAGATTTTTTAATGTGCAACAGATAAACTATTTAAAGAGTATGCCAATATGTTTTTAAAAATTAAATTAGAAACAGATGATAAATTAAAAAAACCAAAAGATTTTAAAAATAAAAAAGATTATGAAACATATATTAATAATTATAAAAAGATTGTCAAAGAAAAATTAGATATTGATTTAGGTGAAATAAAAGAAAATCCTGGAATGAGATTTATAGCCAAAATATGTTTAAATTCATTATGGGGTAAGTTTGGACAGAGAAACAATATGAAACAAACTGAATATGTAATAGAGTTGGAAGATTTTTATAGTATTATATTGAATGATAAAATTAAAGATTTGTATATGATATTTTTAAATGATGATTGTGTACAAATGGATTAAAAGATGAAAGATGAATATACCAAGAATAACTTAATACGAATATTTATATAGCAGCTTTTACAACTAGTTCCGCTAGAATAAGATTATATAAAATGCTTGATAAACTAGGAGATAAAGTAATGTATTATGATACAGATAGTATCGTTTATATTGATGATGATACTAATAAAGTTAAAACAGGTTGTATGTTAGGAGAATGTACAGATGAATTAGGAGAAGATAATTATATCACATCGTGGATTTCTGATTCCAGTAAAGATTATGGCTATATTCTTAATGATGGATCTGTAAAAGGTAAAGTAAAAGGTTTTAAAATGAATTATGAGAGTGAAACTAAGCTCAGTTTCGATGAAAGAATGAAAACAATAACAGGTGAAACTGAACATATAGATGTAGAAATAAATCAGTTTCAGATACAAAAAGATAGAAATATTAAAGTAAATAAAACGTATAAAAGATACATGTTTGGATATGATAAAAGAAGAATTTTAGATAATTTTTTAGATAATTTCAAAACTTTAAAATAGTTATTACAAGATGGTAACCTGAATTTTGTACCAAATGACTTAATGGTTCTTAACTTTTCGTCTTCACTATTGCTAAATCTCCTGTAACTATATGGCCCAAGTGTGGATTTATATATTCAGCATATTCGTCATTATGACATATTCGTCGTATGACATTATAACGGATATTTTACATAAAATTTAAAACAAAATTATCAACCCAACGTTCTGATTGAAATGCATGCATTGGAGCATTAATATCCAATAACCCGTTATATATTTATATGGGTGGTTTCCTTTTGTTCATCGTGAACAAGTTCAGAGTCCTTGTCAGAAGCTCATGACAGAAACACAAGATTGCAGCCAACCAGTGGACAGAGGGGACTGACCCCCTCCATGATAAAATATACTAAGCCTTCCCTGATGAAAGAAAATATTCGATTTTCATCGGTGACATGGAATTTAATACAAGATCTAACCCAAATGTTGCATAAAAAGTTGCTTTGTAATTATTTCTTTATAAACTAGGGGGTTCCACAAACCATCCCAAACTAATAGATCGAATTTCACAAAATTTGGTAGATAAGTCACTTGTGGGTTACCCTGGTGCTAATTGGATTTTGGTACGATTCCGAAAAAGTAATCTACCCTTTCTTGTAAAATGACCCGAAAAACCCACAAACTCTAAAATAAAGAACTACGTATGCTCAAATATATTAATTAAATGTTTGTTTTATACACAATTTTTAACAATGAAAAGAATAAGACCAACTTCATTACATCAGGGCTAGCCGTTCTCGAGATATTTTAGTTTTTTCGCATTTACGCTGGGCCACTGTTGAAAAAATGTCCAGTTACCAACTCAGAACGAAAATTGAATTAAAAATGCCAATTCAGTGTCATTTTTTAAAATAATTGTGGACGTAATTTTCTGTAATTAAACTCAATATAATGAATTATTGAAGAAATGGGGAACGTGAATATGAGTCTGCAGGAAAAGTCATGTGCTGCCCACATCAGATTTTTTAATGTGCAACAGATAAACAGATAATTCAGTGTCATTTTTTAAAATAATTGTGGACGTAATTTTCTGTAATTAAACTCAATATAATGAATTATTGAAGAAATGGGGAACGTGAATATGAGTCTGCAGGAAAAGTCATGTGCTGCCCACATCAGATTTTTTAATGTGCAACAGGAATTTTTCACTGTCATACATATATTCTTACTTTACCTGCAATACATGGCAATATATAGGGAAAATATTGAAATCGTGCCGAAAATCACAATTCGAGTTTTCGACGGATCGACACATTTTGAGATCTCTAGAACGTGAAAAAAAATCTAATGTGGGCAGCACATGACTTTCGCTGCAGACTTATATCGACGTTCTCTTTATTTTAATTAAATTTAATTCACTTTTAATTCAATTTTCGTTCTCATTTGATAACTAGACTTATTTTCAAAGGTGCCGTAGAGAAAATACGAAAAAACTAAAATATCTCGAGAATGGCTAGTCCTAGTGTAATGGGGTTGGTATTATTCTTTTCTTCATTAAAAAATACGTATTAAACAAGCATTTAATGGATATATTTGATTATACATAGTTTTTTATTTTAGATTTTGCCGATTTTTGCGGGTCATTTTGCAAAAAAAGGCAGATTATTTTTTTCTGAATCCTACCAAAATCTAATCAGCACCAGTGTGACCCACAAGTAACTTATCTCCCAAATTTTGTGAAATTCGGTCCATTAGTTTTACAGATAGAGTGGATATAAGCTTTTGTGGACCATTTCGCAAAAAAAAAGCGGGTTCTTTTATCCCGAATCGTATCCAAAACTAATCAGCTCTAGACTCGCCAACAAGTGACTTACCTAACAGATTTTATGAAATTCGGTCAATTAGTTTAGTTAGAGTGGATACAAAATCTGCACAGACAGACAGACACAGTGACAGATGTCACGCTAAAAATGGTTTTTTCGTATTCTAGAGTTCTTGAAACGTGTAGATCCGTCGAAAATTCGAGTTGCGATTTTCGACATGATTTCAATACTTTCCCTATACATTACCATGTATTGCAGGGAAAGTAATATATTTTAAGCATAATGTGTGTGTTTGTATGCAGATATTGTATCCACTCCAACTGAAAAACTAATTGAGTGAATTTCATAAAATTTGATAAGTCTCTTGTGGGTGACCCTGGTGCTGATTAGATTTTGGTACGATTCGGGATATACAGATCCTGCCCTTTTTACTTTCCCTGTAATACATGGTAATGTATAGGGAAGGTATTGGAATTATGTCGAAAATCGCAACTCGAGTTTTCGACGGATTTACACGTTTCGAGATCTCTAGAAAAAAAAAAAACTATTTTTAGCGTGACGTCTGTGTGTGTGTGTCTATCTGTGTGTTTTTCTGTGTGTATGTCTGTGTGTACGTGCAATGTATGTATACACTAACTCAAAAACTAATGGACCTAATTTCATAGAATTTGGTAGGTAAGTCACTTGGATGTGACCCTGATGCTGATTAGTTTTTGGTACGATTCGTAAAAACAGAATCCGCCTTCTTTTGCGAAATGGTCCTCGAACATGTCATTTATCCGCTCTAGCTAAAACACTAATTGATCAAATTTCACAAAATTTCGTAGATAAGTTATTTGTGGGATACTCTAGTGTTGATTAGATTTTGGTACGATTCGGAAAAGAACAATTTTTTTTTTTACAAAATGGCCCTCAAAAATTTCATGTATCCACCCTAGCTAAAATACTAATTGACTAAATTTCACAAAATTTGGTAGATAAGTTGCTTGTGAGATACTCTGGTGCTGATTAGATTAAGGTATAATTCGGAAAACAACAACTTGCCATTTTTTACTTAAATTCTTGTTTTATACGCAATTTTTGACGAGGAAAAGAATATAACAAACTCCATTATGCTTTAGGTCTAACCGTTTTCAAGATATTTGAGATTTCTTGCATTTTTGTTACGCCGATTTTGGAAAAATGTCCAATTATCAAATAAAAACAAAAATTGAATTAAAAATGCAAATTTAGTATTATTTGGTGCAATTAAATTCGATCTAACGAATTATTAAAAAATAAAGAAAATATGAATTGGAATCTACGCCACCTTTGAAAATAAGTCCGGTTACCAAATGAGAACGAAAATTTAATTAAAAGTGAAACAAATTTAATTAAAATAAAGAAAACGTTAATATAAGTCTGCAGGGAAAGTCATGTGCTGCCCACATAAGATTTTTACTTTCCCTGCAATACATGGTAATGTATAGGGAAAGTATTGGAATCATGTCTAAAATCGCAACTCGAGTTTTCGACGGATCTACACGTTTCAAGACCTCTAGAATACGAAAACACCATTTTTAGCGTGACGTCTGTGTGTCTGTCTGTCTGTGCAGATTTTGTATCCACTGCAACTAAAAAACTAATGGACCTAATTTCACAAAATTTGGTAGGTAAGTCTGGTGCTATTTCGTTTTGGGTACGATTCGGGATAAAAGAACCCGCCAATTTTTGCGAAATGGCCCGCAAAAGCTTGTATTCACTCTAACTAAAAAACACTCTAACTAATAAATATTTGTTTCGTGTTCTAGAGGTCCAAAACGTGTATAGATCAGTCGAACACTCGAGTTGCGATTATTGACACGATTCCAATACTTTACCTATATATTATATACCATATATTGTAGGGAAAGTAAAAAATCTGATGTGAGCAGCACATGACTTTGCCTACAAATTAAAATTCATTTTCTTCTTACTTTCCCTGCAATACATGAAAGATATTGGAATCATATCAAAAATCGCTATTCGAATTTTCAACGGATCTACAAGTTTCGAGACCCCTAGAACACACACAAAAAAAAACATTTTCAGCGTAACGTCTGTGTGTGTGTCTGTCTGTGCAATGTATGTATCTACTCTCACTGTAAAAGTAATTGACCAAATTTCAAAAATTTTTCAAGGTAAATTACTTGTGGTGATAACTTGTGGTGATGACTTGTGGTGTGGTGTGGATGAACTTGTGGTGAACTTGTGGTGATTACTTGTGGTACTAATTAGATTTGGTATGATTCGGAAAAAAAGAACCTACCTCCTTTTGAGAAATGACCACAAAAATCGCATGTATCCACTATAGCTAAAAATACTAATTTATCAAATTTCACAAAATTTGTTAGATAAATCTCTTGTAGGTTACCCTGGAAAGATTTGGGAAAACAGTACCATTTTTTTTTCTTTTTGCAAAATGCTACGCAAAAATCATTAAAATATAAAATAAAAGTTCACGTATTCTCAAATATATCAATTAAATGTTGGTTTTGCAAGTAACTTTGACGATAAAAAGAATAAGACCAACCCCATTATTCTAGCATTAGCCGTTTTCCAGATATTATAGTTTTTTCGCGTGTTTGCTACGCCGCCTTTGAAAATATGTCCAGATAACACACACACAAAAAAGCAAAATTGGATTAAAAGTGTAAATTCGGTGTTTTGTACAATTAAATTCAATTTAATGAATTATTAAATAAATAAGGAGAAGATGAATTAAAGTTTATAGGGAAATTCATGTGCTGCCCACATCAAATTTTTTTTAACTTTCTCTGCAGTACATCGTAATATATAGGGAAGTATTGAAATCATGTCGAAAATCCCAACTCGAGTTTTCGACGGATCTACACGTTTTGAGACCTCTAGAACAAGTAAACACTATTTTTAGCGTGACGTCAGTGTGCGTACAGATTTTGTATTCACTCTAACTCAAAATTTAATTGACCGAATTTCATTAAATTTTATAGGTAAATTATTTGTGGGTGACCCTGGTTCTCATTAGATTTTGATACAATTCGGGATAAAAGAACCTTTTTTTTTTGCCAAAGTTCCAGCAAAAAATGCCTGTAAATGTGTAATTGTAATTATTGAAAGTCCTTATTTTTTTCTTTAAATTCATAAAAAAAGGGGGAGGAATGTTCGTCCTAACCGAGTTTTAAATCAATAGAGTTTCACTAATCACTGAGTGCGATAGTTGTATTAAATTATTTCTAAAACGCTTCATTCGTTTATGAGATATCGCGGCCACAGGATCACACAGATTACTTCAAATACGTTCGATTCGAGTTCAGGGATACCTAAAACGCACTCTTCCGTCAAAAACTCGTATTTGAATTTTAAACCATGTCACAGTACTTTGGAAATAATTTGGTACGATTCTCACACTCGATGATTAGTGGAACCCTATTGATTTAGTTGTTAGGATCCCACCCCCCTCAATATTATTCCCTGTGTATTATATATTATGTATATAGGGAAAGTAAAAATATATTGTGATGAACTGAAAAGGAAAATAATGCACACTTGCTACGGCTCCGGTGGGCTAAAAATCTTAAACCCACTTTTGTAGACAGTCTATACATTCTGAAAACTAATTATGCAATGCTTTCAGCAAGAAGTACTGCAATATTGGTAGAAAAAAAAAGAATTGGAAAGACAAATATTTCTTTCAAAAATGAAAAACAGATTTGTATCAACAGCAAAAGGGTTTGAACTGAAATCTTGCACAAAACTACTTTGGAATCTTCTACGAATTCTGGGGAAAAACTCTATTGTCCCAGTCCCCCATGAAACCACAGAACCAGAGAGTTGTTGCTCCTAGAAGCAGGGAACTATAGAGGGCTGTACTTTCCTTGATTACGGCTGTCAAACAAATACATTATCACCCTCCCCACATAAAGATCTATTGCTGACAGACAGAGATTGTACAACCCACAACGTGTGACTTACAGGGTTGCCGTAAACTTATCTTAATTCTGTTCTACATATCTGCACTTGAAATAGTTTTTGGATCATTAAAAATAGATTTTATAATGACAACATTATAATATTTGCTGATATCAATAGAAAAATGTATTACTATTTTTTTATGTAGGCCAAATATTCAAATTTTCTTTCAAACTTGCTACAGAAGCTTCCTAATGGCAAATTCCGTTGTGTTGTTAACATTTAAATTCATTTTTGAAACACTTTAAATTTAAAAATTAAAAAAAATCGTACGTCGACTGAAACGTATGTGTTTCTCCTTTAATATCGAACAAACTGTTAACATTTACAGGTAAAATTTACGAAGGAATCTTCTAAACAAATTTCCCCATTGGTTAACATGGAGGCAGCTCATAAGTTGTGGTGAGGTATGAGTCCCCTTAAGGATATTGTTGGTGTTACGTTACCTCACAAGTTCATTGACCATGGATCAGGAAGGACTATGTTATCTGCTGATTCATTTGGGCTAGCTTGTATACGAAATCGTGCATGGCGTATTGATATTTGACTTGCAAGTATATGATTCCAAACCAGGAGGATAACGGGTGGGCTTCTTGAGAGATATCGGCAGTGGCTTCAATTCGATGGAGGCGTTACATAACAAGTCCGTTGACGATGGATCAGGAAGGGCTATGTTACCTGCGAATTGGTTTGGACTATCTTGTGACTGAAATCGTGCATGGTGTATTGGTATTGCCTTGCAAGATATGATTCCGAGTCAGTAGGATAACGGGTGGGTTGCATTAGAGAAATCGGCGGTGGCTATAATTCGATGGAGCAGAAATAATTTTTGCTTGTATAACATTTTTAAATTAAAACTCCAGTAATGTTCAATAAGTTTATTCAATTTTTCAGACTTATTTGTAGCATTTCGAGGTTTTCAAAGCATAAGTTTCTCAATACCTGTTCATAGTTAGCTTGCGCTTTCAGTTTTCACGTCGATTTCATCTGAAAACTCTGACCATAGACTTCACGACAAAATATTCAAATTTTTACTAATTTGCTTTGCGGCAGTATATAAATTAAACGTATACGATATATCTGACTAGACTTTACATTCAAGTTAATCTATAAACTTAACTTGCAACACATAAATACATACTATTTCCATCTTTCCTATTCAAACCTCACTAATCATTAAACATCTTTAGAATATCCAACTTCATTTAACTTCCTAATTTTCCAATTAAACATTTTAAATAAAGCAAACAATCTCGCGCTTGTGCACCAATATTTCATCCAGAAATAAGTAAACAAATTAGGTTGCTACAATTGTGATATTTTAAATATTATAGCTGTCCATCCCTTTGAAAAATTCTGGATAAAATGCTAAAATATCTTAATAATAACCACTTTACTTTAAAAACTAAGAGCTCGATCCAAAATCCAATTATATACACTAGTAGGGATTTCAAAAGATACAAATCCTTCATTATTGTTTATAGCTAACACCTTTACTTTTTAAGATATAAGTAGCATTAAAAACTCGAATAACAGTAAATTTTCAATTTTCTTAAACTTGACAAAGAGATCACCCGGAAACTGTAAGAGCTTTTTTTAAGTAAAGAATATAGTTTTAGAAATTAAATATCCTCACAAATATTTTTGTTGCTTACTTTTTATAACTGACTTTTATTGATATATCGTGTGAAAAAAAATGAAAGTAACACTCACTTAGAGAGCTACTTTATTGTTTTTCGAAAAAAAAATGTAAGTTCAAAATATTAAAATATTGAAATTACTTTTATATATACATAGTCTGGACAATACTTCAGGCAAAAAAGAAAAATTATTTACATTGGTACCTTCTTATATGACATTATAACGGATATTTTACATAAAAACTAAAGCAAAATTATCAACCCAACGTTCTGATTGAAATGCATGCATTGGAGCATTAAAATCCAATTTCCCTTTACATATTTATATGGATGGTTTCCTTTTGTTAAAAACTTGATTAGAAAAAGAAATATTTTTTAACAGAGGGGAATCCAGACTTAAATGCGTTGATCAATGAATAGAAAGAAATTTTTTTTTGGAAAGATGTGTCACAAGTATGTGTATTACTTGAAAAGTCTGTATTACTGTACGAAAACGTGTCGCCATTCCTCAAATAACGTTGCTGCAGGAGGTCTTAGAGGGGTCCTTTTCTACTGAGAGATAGATTCAGCATTCTAACTTATACCGCAAGTATTCGATAGGATTCATATCCGGACGATGAGTGAAAAATGAATTTATCAATATGAAATTTTAGTATGTTGTTGAGACGGTCTGTGAGACATGTGGAAATGAAAATGAACAATATCAGTCAATTAGTTTCGTATTTAACCCGGGTTGAAAATATAAAATACATTGAACCCTATGAGACACAGTTTTTCAAACATTTTTTAAGCGGAGTTAAAATTCACATATTGCTTCGAAAATTTAAGACATATTCAAATTGTTACTTAAAATGTATAAAAAAAAATTCAGGAAAATATGTTGAGGAGATTTCTGAATAAAAATTGAAATAATAATTACCTGCAATCCGGTGCAGCGGTGCAGGGTGACATCATCGGGAATGACGTCAACGGCTTATCTTATCGGATCTTATCGGATGACGTCATGTGTTGACACAGAGAGTGTGGTTGAGGAAGACCTTGGAGGCCATCTTGGAAATTTTAGTGGCGACCTCTATGGACAGGTTGGAGAACTGTGATGGCTGAAAAGAAAGAATTGTATCTGGAGTGAGCTGGATTCCAACTCGGGACCCCTCGCACCGTAGGAAAGTGCTTTAACCAGTATACAGATTGAGACTTGAAGGTAGTGGATGAATGAATGATGACTTCCATGCGAAAGGGGTGGGAAAGCTGGGTACATAGATAATTTTGCGATCTCTCAGGAGGGGCTGGTGCGAGTGAATTAAGATTCTTGTAAGAAACTCAGGATGTTTTCGAAGCCGAAGGCTCGCCATTTTGCTCTGAGAATTCCTGAAGTCATACACCTTCTCGTGCCCAGACCTCCCACTTAGAGCTTGAGAAAAACAAAGCAATAAACTTCCCTCAGATTTCCGCGAAATCTAGCCATTTCGCCATTTTATTTGTCATCGAGGTGCGGGGAGATATCCCAGAGCTATGAGAATGTGTGGTCCTGACTCGATAAGGTCATGAGAACAATTTCAAAGTTCATTTCTAGGGTGGTCTCGGAATTTTAGACCCTGATATATACTCAGTGCAGGGCACGCCACGAGAGAGACGCTTGCCATCTTTACTTGCAACAAGTCGACGCCTTTCGACTTGTAGTCTCAGACCGATTTTACACGGCAATTGTTGTAATTTTCTAATAATTGTTCTGCTGATCTTCAATAAAGTCTTATGTTAGTTTTAACAACTCTGGTTCATTATCTTCTTTAATTTTGGAACAATTTCCCATTTTTCGCTTCATTATTTTATTATCATCTCGTCAGAGTCCCTGGATACGAGTTTCACGTTATCCAAGAGACGTTACCAATATGCAGTCGATGTTCCCGAATGACACCGACAACCTGATTACAGGTGTTTATTTTCTATTCACCTGAGACAACACAGCTGAACGCAGTAATATTTATACCAGCAACGAGCGGAACTCTACATTCGGTGGTGGCAGACACTGGGATTTCTGATGAGGAGACAACCGAGTATGTAGAGGAAACCGTACAGCGCATAGCCCGACCCGACACCCAAAAGACGCCGGAAGTCAACGAACGGACAGGAGCAGACTATCGGAGCACCCGTCGAAAAGATTGCCTGGTTTTTCTATCCAAACGGAGTCCCGCAAAAGCCTTGAGCGGAGCCCTCAACGAATTGACAGCACCGAGACGGAATCCGACACCACAGCGAGAGGCAGCCAGATGCAACAGTCCCTTGAAGGAGGGGTGAGTGACTTATTTTATTTTGATTGTTCCTTGTTTAAATTTCGGGATCTCGTGATAATTAGGGGGAGTCAGGAGATCTTTTGACCGAGCACAAAAGATTTAGGAAAATTGGTTAGCCAAAGCTCGGAAATGTTAACTAATGATGTCAGGATTTAATTTTAAGTGTAAGGAAAACAAAATATTGTATATTATGTTTAATGTATAGAAATTGTATTCAGTATATTTAATTGTTAGGAGTGTATTTGTTGTTTTGCTCATGTAATTCATTTTGGAGGTAATTTAAGTGGTAAGCAGTTTGAATAAGAGAAATACAGGCTCATTAAGAGACTGGCGTAGAATTAAGATAATACATTAAAAAAATTTTTTTGGGTTGCATTAAGATAATTAGATTGTATCTAAAAATGGCATTTTTAGCAAAGGCTCGAAAAGCGGATTTAACTAAATTAGCGACCGAACTTGTAGAGGGGGTACCACAAAATTTAAAACTTGTGGAATTAAGAAAGTTAATTTTGGAAAGCGCTGAGTATGAGGAAGAGTTAGTAGAGGGGATGATAACAGCTATTGTGGCTGAGAGAGTGGAAAAGGAAAAAATAGAACTGGATAAATTTAAATTAAATTTAGAATCACGGGAAAGGATTGAAGTAGAAAGGTTAAGGGCACAGGAACGCGTCAATACAGAGAGCCCGACGATCAGCGTGGAGACAGGGGCGCCCATGAGATTTCGAACCGTCGAAGAAACGGTCCGCATAATAAGATTGTTAACAGTGAAGGTATCGACACGGGCAGACCAGTGGGCATATTTCTTCACGAGTTTGGAAAGAGCGTTCGCTTCGGAAAACGTACCGATAGAATTCAGGGCAACGATCCTTTTAAATTTATTAGGGGAAAAAGCAGCAGATTTATTAACACAAGTACCAGAAGAACAATATGGAAATTACACAATAGTGAAGGGAGTGGTGTTGGAAAATTTTCAGCCATCATCACAGGTATGCCTGGAAAAATTCAGGAAGGCAAGCCGTCGAACCGACGAAAGTTTCGTGCAGTTCGCGACTCGAGCTACGTCCATGTGGGAATATTATAGTAGTCTAAAAGGGGCTAGGGATTTTGAAACACTAAATCATTTAATAATTGCTGATAAAATGACCCAGGGCTTGGACGTAGAGACGTACGCGCACATAGGCATCAGACAGGGAGAAGGCTGGTTTAGGCCAAGGGAACTTGCAAAATAATGCGATATGTATTTTGTGGCCAGGGGTAAGTCCTATGCGACGTCTGGAGAGGGGACAGAAAGGTCCAATATGCATAAGAGAGAAGAGCGTGACCAATCTCGACCTGAGGGAGGGAAGGCACGGCAGGTTTGGAAAGGACCCGAGCGGGGGGGCCAAAGCGGCTAATGTTACGGAAGCGGCTAATGTTACGGTCAGACAGACAAACGCGCAGGGGATCCGAGAAACGCTCCACGAATGGGGGCCCAGAGAGTCATAGCCAGGGTGGATGCCATAGGATCTGGGAACAGGGGGAAGCAGGAGATGCAGACTCACTGTGAATTGGAGAGAGTACCGGTGAGCGTGGACGGGAGACTAGCGTGGGCGCTAGTAGATTCAGGGGCGGAGATTACGGTGGTAAGGAGTGATCTGGTATCCAGGAAGCCGGATACGGAAGAGGCGGCCATTTATTTAAAAGGGATATTTGGACCGGCCGTTGAATGCCCATTATTGAAGGTCCCGCTAGGTATGGCAAAAGGGGAGGAATGTAATGTGCCTCACCAGGAAATTTTATGCGCGGTCGCCCAAGATTTGGCTGAGCAAATACTTTTACCCCCGCAGGTAAAGAGACTTTTAGAAGGAACCCCGGTGGAAATAGAGACAGGACCCAGTAATGCGGAAGAAAAAGGGCCCGCAGAATTAGTTAAGGGAAATGAAGAAGGGGAGTCGAATCCCAAGGAGGTTGTAGTTTTGGTATCCGAGGAACAGTCAGCTGTGGAAGGTGGGTCTTTCTTCTTTCTTTCTTTCTTCGACCCAGACCGTCCGACCTACCAGAAAGGTGTAAGGTATCTGTTTGGACGGCCGGGAAGTGCCACCCAATTTAGACCGGAACCCAGTGGGGGAGGCATCCACAGGGACCGCACCCTCCCTCCGGGTCGAAAGGGGGAAGCGGGAAACCCCACTCACAACAGTTCGCAAAGGATCAGAATAGATGTGCGGAGTTAGAAAGCGGTTGGGAAAAGGCCAGAGCGGGGAAGGATGGTTATTTCGTAAATAATGAATATTTATTCCATTGGGAGAAGGTATTGGGAGAAAGTATAGACCAGTTAGTAGTGCCGGTGTGCAGAAGGAATGAAATTCTTAGGATGGCCCACAGTTCAGTTTTCGGAGGTCATATGGGGATTAGAAAAACAGTGGAGAGAATAAGATACTCGTTTTTCTGGGAAGGAATAAAGAGGGACGTACGCAATTTTGCGAGGCGTGCGAGCCGTGTCAATTGAAGAGGCCAGTTAGGACACGGGATAGATGCCCCATAACTCCAGTGGCGAGGCCAGATTGTCCTTTTCAAATAGTGAACATTGATGTCATAGGGCCGGTCGATCCCCCAAGTTCTAAGGGACACAAATATATATTGTGTATGGTGGATTAGCACATCAGGTGGGCAGAAGCGATTCCGATGACAACATTGTCAGCGAAGGCAACGTGCGAAGCGCTGTTGCATATTTTTCAAGAACTGGTATACCCAATGTGATTGCGTCAGATAACGCGACGAATTTCGCATCTGGCCTGACTAAAGAATTTGAGAGGCGGTTGGGGTCAAGCCCAAGGTTTTCAACGCCTGCTCATCCGAGCTCGAATGGTTTGGTTGAGAGATGGAATCGGACGCTGAAGTCTATGCTCCATCATGTCGTAAGGGATCAGGGGCAGAGCTGGCATCTACAGATTCCCTACGTCTTATGGGCGTATCGGGAGGTGCCAAATGTTACGACGGGGGTATCACCTTTTCAGTTATTGTATGGGAGGACACCCCAAGGTCCACTGTCGATCCTAAAGACAACTTGGACAGGGAAAACAGGAGGGGTGCAGTGCGACGTGAGTCCACTGTCAACATATTTGCAGGATATGGGAAAAAGGTTGGAAATGGCAGCGGAGCTGGCAGGTGTGACCGCGAGGATACAACAAAGTCGGATGGCACACTATCACAATCTAAGGTCATCCTCAAAGGTTTTCAAACCAGATGACCAGGTGATTGTGTTGGTACCCGACTCCAGTAACAAATTATATGCAAGATGGCAAGGACCGGCTAGGATACTAGAAAGAAGGAACCCGCATTCTTTCATTGTTAAGATGGCGAACGGGAGTACGAAACATGTCCACCAAAATAAAATTAGGGAGTATGTTCTGAGGGCGGAGGCCGTAAATGTGATTTTTGAGGAGGATTTCGGAGAGGTAGTGGATACACCGGAGCAGGGGACCCGGAATAAGGAGTTCAGGAAAATCCTTGAAGGACTGAATATACAGCAGTTGGGAGTGAACAGGAGCCGAGAGTTAAGACAGACGCTAGAAAGACACAGAGTATTATTCACCAGAACCATACAACCGGCGCGAGTGGGAACGCACAAGATAGAGTTGTTACCGGGAGCGGTTAGTAAAAGGCCGCACTGTTATAATGTCCCAGTAACATACAGGAGGGAGGTGGAGCGTCAAGTCCGTGAACTATTGGACCTTGGTCTGATTCAGACATCGGAGGCGGAGATAGCGCACCCAATCGTGTGTGCGGCTAAGAAAGATGCGACCATTAGACTATGCATCGATTTCAGGGCGTTGAACGTAGTGTCCAAAATACCCGCGTTTCCTATGGAGGACATTCAGGAGTTGGTTTTTACAGCGGGAGGGGCACGGTGGCTAACTAGTCTAGATCTGCTAAGAGGATATTGGCAAATTCAGTTAGAGGAGGAGAGTAAACCCCTCACAGCGTTCGCGACCCACAACGGGACGTATCAGTGGAGAACGATGCCATTTAGACTGGCAGGGGCGTCAGGGACTTTTCAAAGAGAGATGAATAGGGTCCTACAAAGGCATTCAGAGTACGCCCAGGCGTACATTGATGACATCATAATTTTCTCACGTAGTTGGGAGGAGCACCTAAACCACATAGATGCCGTGCTGAAAGAGCTAGGGAACTTAGGTTTCGCGGTGAGAGTTGACAAATGTACGTTTGCTTCCCGCGAAATAAAGTATTTAGGACACCAAATCGGAGGGAGGAAACACGCCCCGGATAAGGAAAAGGTATCAGCGATAAGCCAGCTAGGTCGACCAGTGACAAAAAGGGATGTGAGATCGGTCCTGGGGCTGATGGGGTTCTATCGTTCCTATATCCCAAATTTTGCGGAACTGGCTGCGCCGCTGACCAACTTAACGAAGAAACAGGCGCCAAATAAGGTCGAGTGGGGTGAGAAGGAGGAACGTTCATTCCAGGAGTTGAAACGCATTCTGTGTACGACGACGGCATTGGCTACGCCGGAATTCGATGCACCATTCCAAATACACTGCGATGCGTCCGAATTCGCGTGCTGGAGCTGTCTGACCCAAAGGGATTCTGCAGGGAACTTTCGCCCATAGCTTTCGCGAGCCAAAAGTTCAGCGAAACCCAAAAGAACTGGGTTACGATAGAAAAGGAGGCATGGGCGGTTCTGTTTGGACTAAGTAAATTCGACCGTTGGATTTTTTGAGGAAAAATAGAGATCGTCACTGATCACAGCCCACTTAAATTCTTAAATAAGAGTACCCCGAAAAGCTCACGACTAACGAGATGGGCACTGGCCCTACAAAAATGGAACTATGTAATCCCTCATTGCTCAGGGAAGAAGCACGTAGCCGCCGATGCGCTTTCATGGTTGCTAAGGATCAACCCGCTGGGCGAAAATGCGCGGGGGGAGGAGGAAGAGATTCATCTTTCCGAAAGTAGGTCAGACGCGTACCTTGGGTCAGACGGAGCTACACTGACTCCGAAAACGAAACCAAGGGGGGCGAATTGTCAGCTGGGGCAAGTGAGAAGCGTGCGAGATGGAAGAGGACAAGGGCACTGTTAGTTTCGGTTTTACTAGGAATAATGGTGTACAAAGTGGTCGAAGTTTTATTTGGTTTGGGGGGTATATCTATGTATATATATATATCATTGTGCAGATTTTGCATGGGGTTGGTTAAATGAGTAGAGGGACTTTTCGTTTTGTTATTTTTTTATGAGAGTATGGGAGGATTATAGTATAGATGATTCCGAGGGAACTGAGTCTGGTAGAAGAATTGAGCGCAGGGACGCAGAAATAACAATATGAACCAATGTAGTTAATAGCGTTAAGGGTTAAAGTTTTTTTTTGTATATAAAAGATTGTTCCTTTTCGAATAAGTATCAAATGGTTATCTTGAGAGTTTTTTTTTTCTTTTGGTCTTTTTGGAGGGGATTTCGGGAGTGTTTATTTTGTTTTCATGTTGCAATGAAAAAAATAGAAACATGAGATCCCGGGGGAACAGCCGGGGTAAGAGAGTCACGGGTGATGAACAACCCAAGTGAGCTGTGACACACGGCGAGACTCACTGTTCTACATAATGTGAGCGTGAACACTGAACTCTTCTCTAAATGTGCAGTGATCCTCGTAGTTCGAACTATACTGATGAGTTGGATCATGGGACTAAGTTTCTGACTTTAATCGGACTGGTTAGAATGTGTGCAAAAAACTCTAAAGTGAACACAAACTGTGGGGAGTTCTGATAAAATGTTTTGATCTCTGACAAACAGAGGGATCGTAGATTCAAGGTCACCAAATGAACGGAAAGTGCGAAATACCGGATCAAGTGTTTTTGGAAGATAGTGCGTGAGGAATCTGAGGGACCAGCAGGAGTTTTTTAGGAGATGTTTGAAGAAGCTGGATGATTCACCCGAGTTTTTCTCTGGTTTGGGCATGTAAGAAACTCAGGATGTTTTCGGAGCCGGATGTTCGCCATTTTGCTCTGAGAATTCCTGAGGTCATACACCTTCTCGTGCCCAGACCTCCCACTTAGAGCTTGAGAAAAACAAAGCAATAAACTTCCCTCAGATTTCCACGAAATCTAGCCATTTCGCCATTTTACTTGTCATCGAGGTGCGGGGAGATATCCCAGCGCTATGAGAATGTGTGGTCCTGACTCGATAAGGTCATGAGAACAATTTCAAAGTTCATTTCTAGGGTGGTCTCGGAATTTTAGACCCTGATATATACTCAGTGCAGGGCACGCCACAAGAGAGACGCTTGCCATCTTTACTTGCAACAAGTCGACGCCTTTCGACTTGTCGTCTCAGGCCTATTTTACACGGCAATTGTTGTAATTTTCTAATAATTGTTCTGCTGATCTTCAATAAAATCTTATGTTAGTTTTAACAACTCTGGTTCAATATCTTCTTTAATTTTGGAACAATTTCCTATTTTTCGCTTCATTATTTTATTATCATCTCGTCAGAGTCCCTGGATACGAGTCTCACGTTATCCAAGAGACGTTACCAATATGCAGTCGATGTTCCCGAATGACACCGACAACCTGATTACAGGTGTTTATTTTATATTCAGCTGAGACAACACAGCTGAACGCGGCAATATTTATACCAGCAACGAGAGAACACTACAGGGATTTTATTGACTCCTTATTTTGTACTTTAATCATGAGGAAATTTTCTGCTTCTCTCACAATAAATGAAATCTGCAATTCTTTTCAGACGCTCGTTGTTTGATATCCCCCCCCCCCCTTTTTATTGTGCTCTACTTATTTTTTTCTTTTTAATAGAGAATAATTATGGAGCAACATTTTCTATTACGAGGTATTTTCGTATTAACTTTGTAATTTCTTTTTTAACGTACCTTTTCAAATATTTCAGAAAATATGTTCATGAATAAAATATTTTTTTAAATAGATTGTTAGAGTTAAAAACGGAATTCAGAAACCGAGCATTCCTTTCGTTATTAAATTGTTTATTCGAAATGGGACATAATCATTAGTAATATCTTTCACTCAGTCTCACTCTTCTAGTGGCTATATATAATACACGGGTATAATGTATAATGACCTCATCTCTTGGTCCATAATATATACATGGCCTGACTAACGCAGGGGCATGTGGGGCTCCCGCGTGTGAGGAGCCCCAAATTAAACCATTGCAACATCGAAAATTTAACGACTTGTTTCTAAAAAATAATAATAATAAAAAAAAAAACGTATGCCATCAGAATAGGTTTATTTCATTTATTTGGCGAATATATTTATTTTATTTATTTGGAATGTTTATATATTTTGGAGATATATAGGGAGTAATTGCACTAATTCAGCAAGTTGGCATCTTGGCTATTGTAAGTTGCCAATAATTTAAATTTCGTTAAAATATGCAAAAGCCACATTTTGTATATCTAGTATACACTTGTACTACATTTTGTATATATAAATGCAATCATGCTTTTGAAAAATACTTTTGATTTCATATATATATCTAGAGGGGAAGGGGACTACCGAAGAAATGTCTGCCTATGGGCCCCAGTTAGGCTAAGTCTGGTCCTGAACATATACACAGAAAGGATATATTTTTGGGACTGGAAATAATAATGTCCATTAAAGAGTCTGCAAAGAGCTTTGCTGCCCCAACCGGAAATCGAATCCTGGAACTGGGCTGGAGACCGTCTGCCGTTGAGTTACTGGTACGAAATGGCAACCTCTTGTTGTCGAAGTGGACTTTGCATTCTCCACCCTCTAATATCAGATTGGCGTGCAACTGACAATGTGACTGACCACCTCCTACTATTTTTACCTCAGGTTCGCTTCCTGTTACTACTGTTTTTATCCAGGTTAGTATCCTGCGTGGTCGTTATCCTTTCAATTTGAAATCGGAGCTCAATCTTCCAGATTCCACTGAATCCGTACTAGTCGTACTAGGGTCACTATCAAACCTCCGACATCTTTGCACTAATCTACATCGCTGATTTGCTCGGGCGCCATTGTAAGGAACCGTGCTGCCCTAGCCGGGAACCGAACCCTGGATCTCCGAACTAGCTAGTCGACGCTCTACCGCTGAGTTACTAAGACAAAACTGCAAGCTCTTATTGTCGAAGTGGACGCTTTAAGTTGTCCGTTGTTTAAAAGTGTCCGTTAAGGCAGTTTTACTGAAAATATATTATAAAAGAACATTGCACATTAGTGTCTACTACGTACAATTTTAATACTGGAACAAAATGTCTTTGGGGAAAGTATGATCCCTAAAACCACCCCCTTGTCACTGAGAACATGAATTTTCGAAAAATGTGAGTAGTTCCCATAAACTCTACATACCATTCCATTACATGTGTGTATGCACAGGCGACATTCCAATTTAGAAAAAAAAACCTCTCGCTTGCTTTTTGCAATATTGTGAAGTTACGAATGGTCGTGCCGATCTAAAACGCAGACCCACGTCATGACATCCCAATCCATCGGTGTATCACTGGTCGCATCCTGTTTCAATCCGCCACGTTGCCTTTCATTCCGACTTTATCGGGAGATTCTTCGTTATCGGAGTGAATCAGTGTCGGCAATACGGAGGCGTGTTGGCAACCGCGGAAATGAGACAGCTGGTCAAAGCGTTCCTTTTACAGCGTACATAAAGATGAAGAATGCCGGTTTTTTTGCGATGCCCTTCATTTATGACCGACTTTGCAAATTTCAGAAAAGGGATGGTCACCCTCGTGTTCAATGTCTTTCTAAATGAGTTTAAAAAAAACAACAACTTATAAACTGATAAAAATATAAATTCATTCTGACAATAAACCTATAATAAATATATATACAATAAATATATAATAATAAATATATAAACCTTTAAAAAATAAATATATAATAAATATATAAACCTTATAAAACATAAATATATAATAATAATATATATATAATAAATATATAAACCTATTATAAATATATTCTTAGTACAATAAACTCTATTCTCGTTGTACAAAATTATCTTCATAGGTAGATCTAAAGAGTAAAACATCCTGGTTAATCTTGTAAATAAATATACAAAAACTATGAAATTCCATCGACGTAATATGATAAAATGAAAACGCTATGAAATTGGACCAACACATTCCATAATGGAAGCACTTAAGGGGACGGTGGACGTTGAAATGAGCAAAAATCGACTAAAATTTTTTTAATATATAACATTATTTTACACTTTTAACATTTGCTTACGGGTGGGACAGCGTCCATCCCAAACGAAGAACCTCCCAAAAATACAGGTATTTGACATATCTTATCCCAAACAGGTCGACCCCCTTTGCAGGCATTGGCGTCCATGGAAATCGCTGACAGAAACATTGCACCTGCTGTTTGGGATAGGGTATGTCAAATACCTGTCTTTTTGGGAGGTTCTTCGTTTGGGATGGACGCTGTCCCACCAGTAAGCAAAAGATTGAATGCATTTTTTTTGAAACGGAATTTTCAAAGGTTTTTAAAATACTCTATGCGTCTTAATTTTAGTCTGAGATGCATGGAATTTGACAAGAAGATACCTCCCATACTTTTTAATGAAACTGGGTATGCATTTTATAATTGGACGTTATTACGGTAATTAAAAGCGGTAATAAGAACCTAATTAAATCATGAAAATTAAGTTTTAATGCAAAAAATATTTAAAAAAATTAACTTTCTAAGGGATTTAAAAATGCATACCCAAATTTGTTCATAATGTGTTTTTGAGTGATCATAATGTAAAATTAATCAGAAATGTGAACAAATGGCACGAAAGGAGCATTTTCAAATTTTCGTTAAAAAAAATTAAATTAAAAAAAAATACAAAATTATAACAAAATTGAAAAAAATTTAATGGTATTGTATATAGTAATGTTAAGAGGAATATTTATACAAATTTTCACGTTTCTTAGTCAATAAATAAATAAACAAAAAATTTAACGTCCATCGTTCCCTTAAATGGTTATAGAAGGTGTTCCCATGCCATTTTTATTCAGTTTCAACAATTGGCTAAACTCAGTATGAGTTTGAGAAATCTGTGTCAAAATAAAACAGAAGACTATTGAAAATATCAATAATGTCAGTATCATTTCAACCCGAAAGCCTTAATTGATATATCAAAATCAAAAATGTAATTCCGGTAAAATTAATTTTTATATTATGCATTTTTTAATTATTTAAATCGGGAAATATTTAATAATAAAATATTTAATTCTGCAGTATAAGCTCATTGAATTTGATTGTGTTGCTTAGCAACATGATATCATAGTGACCACGGTGAAATTCAAAAATCTATAAATAAATTCATTGATAAAATATAATAAAATGGTTAATGTAAATTAAAAACGATAAAATATAATGAAAAGTGGTGTAAGAACGTTTGTTCGTAGACACCACTAAAATTAATTAAGAAAATTTTAGATATATTTTTCTGTGCAGGATGGTATAAAAACGAATATTGCGTGTATAGCAAGTTGTTCTCGAGTTATCGCTAAAAAACTGTCGGAACAAAAAATTCCCCAATTTATAAGTTTTTGAACAAAATTTAGGGATTTTAGGATTTTTTTCATAATTTATAGGCCAAGTTCGACGCGTATGCGAAATTTTAAGTTTCTACTTTTCAGGAGTTTGGGCTGTGTGATTCATCCATTTATCTAACCTTTCCTAACGTGAGGTGCACGTACTCCTAGGGTTACATAAATGGATCGCGGGGGTATGAGGAAGATTTTTGGGGTGGGACAGCCCAGTGGTTAGCACGCGGAGATTTCACTCTGACGACTTAAGTTCGATGTCCGGCTCTGCTCAAACTATCCCCGTGTTCACGCGGAGCACGGGCACATTAAATATGCGGGTCTGTAATTTCTTCCGAGAGGTTAGTAGTATGAAAATGAGGATACGGTCCCTGTGAATGTCGCCCCCACTGGGTTCCGGTATCAATTGGGGGGCACTTTCTGGCCGTCCAAACAGATATGTTACACTTTCGGGTAGGTCGGGCGGTCTAGGTCGAAGAAGGGGAAGATTTTCAATAATGGTGGTCATGAATAAATTGATGAATAAACAGGTTGATTTCTTTCCTTAAAACTGTTTAAAAAAATAAATTTATACATATCACAACAAGAGGCTCAAAAGGTCAAAAAGTTGTGAAAGCTTGGAATAAAATAGCATATATCACAAAAATAAGAGTGGGAACCGGTTTCGGAAGCGAAACATTAACTCTCTTCTTCAGGATAGCAAGACAGACATTGCAAGTCAGTA
This sequence comes from Amaurobius ferox, assembly GCA_951213105.1. Taxonomy (NCBI): domain Eukaryota; kingdom Metazoa; phylum Arthropoda; class Arachnida; order Araneae; family Amaurobiidae; genus Amaurobius; species Amaurobius ferox. Next base: position 84,772,638 of record OX578152.1, on the reverse strand, counting down.
AGTACAAGTAAGTCAGAGCAAGATCGGTTTCAGAAGTTTTCAAAACCTTTTAGCAATAATTGAAAAAGAAAATATAATTGAAATAAATATAACTGAAAATGAAAATGGACAATCAAGGGAGTGCAATAGAAGGAAACTGAAAATCCAGGGCGTGGAATTGATAGAAGCTAGGGGGTACTATTGAAAGCAGTGGATAATTATTAATTATGGAGTACACTTTAAAGAAATATGTAATTATAAGCACAGATGAAATATATAGGCATTCAAGAAGTGTAATTGAACGAAATGGATTATCTGGGGGTATAATTGGTAAACAATTAACTCAAGTGTGGCTCAATTCGACTTTCTTATACCCCAGAATTCATTTTTAAATAGTTTGTAATTCTTTTTTTTAATTTTACAAAAAATGTCTTTGAAAAATCGGTATCCTTGGTTCAAATGATTACATTATAGCGTAGCGTTACCCTTCACTTTAAAGGGTTGAAAACTTTTGATTGATATCTTAATTGGCAATGTACCCCCCTCCCCCTGCCCTGTGGGGGAGTAAATTGCCCCCCCAAGGGGGATTAATGACGTCTCGAATACAAAAATTGTATCTCAGCTATTTTTCACAACAATGATTGAAACTATAAAGTATCATGATCATTGATCCTTAAATTGCATGCATGATTATGTCAAATTTTGTCCTATGCTGCTATATTAAATAAATATAAAATTTCGAATAAATTTTGAAGTTTGGGTTCGAATTTCAAAAAATTCTGTCCTGTTATAGATTTTTCGATAACAAAGCCGGATATAAAATTCGTGAAAATCCATTAATATTTGTGGCAACTATCGTCTGCACGGGAGATTGACCACAAACAGACAGACAGACGGCCATATCACTTTAAAAATATCCAAAACATATTCAGGAGGTCCTGAAACATATATTGGCATCAAAATTTCGAATTCGAAAATTTTCGTAAAAACAATATATTATTACACAATATGAGAAAGTAAAAATGGACAATCGGAAAGTACAATTGAAATTAATGGATATTCAGGGGTACTTAAGTGAATAAAGGTTGGGAATCGCTGTTAGTCACTCAGTCTGATTCAGCTGTCTGATATAGATATAAGTATGAGAAAGTTTAATGGTGTTTAAAAAAACCATGTTTCTGAATAAACCTATTCTTGCTTCACGATATTTATTTGTTAAGTGAGAAACTGTCCTTCCAGTAGTAAACGAATAAGAATACATTTCATTGTTTATTTCATTTTTATTTTTTACTAACAGTATAACCGTTCTTCGCAAGGAATGTATAATATGAAGGAAATTAAAATTCACAATTATGTGCAAATTCTTAATAGTATTCTAAATAATATTGCTATTAAAAACATTCTATTAAATATTTAATTCAATTCTCCTAAAATGTGTAAGAATATTTGTTCTCGCAATAGAAGTGTAGATCTGAATAATAATAATAATAAAAAAAAATCCTTCCCCGGTTTGTAAACAAATTTATAAAAAAAAATTGAAAATTTGATAAAGGAGATTGAAAATTTTGTCAAAATAAAACAGATAACATAAGGAAATAAAAATACCAATACTTATCCCACAATCTTTAACCCAAAGGCCTTAATTGGCGCAATTCAGTCAAAACTGCAAGTCCGATAAAATTTATATTTATATACATTTTTAACACTTTACAACATAGTTGAAAAGTGTTTATGACTTTGTTCATTCTGTCTGTCTGTCTGCCATTTCGCACGATAACTGCCGTAAAAATGACTTTATCAAAATGAAATGTTAGTATATTGTTCAGACGGTCTGTAGGACATATGGGAATGTAAATAAATAATATTACCCAATTAGTTTCGAGTTGAACTCGGGTTGAAAAAGTGAAATATATTGAGCCCTATGGGACCTAATTTTTCAAACATTTTTTAACTGAAGTTAACATCCACAAATTACTTCGAAAATGTTAGGAAATGTTCAAATTTTCCCATAAAATATATAAAAATTTTTTAGCAAAATATGTTCGGTAGTTTTTTAAATAAAAATTAAAATAATAATTATACCCATATCATATGAAGAGATCACGTGACCCACTTCAAAACAAAATATGGCATCCATCTTGTCGAAAGCCCAGACCGTCCGGCTCATCCTTAGACATAGAGCAGCAAAGTGGGTGGCCGGGGCATCCATCTTGTGTCAAAATCGCGATGTTAAAAGTTCTTTTTAACTTATATTTATTGTTGTTCGCTTTATTTTTGCATAATTTCTGTGCATCTCTATTTTGAAACAACGCAATTACAATATATTTGAGTTTAAATGATTAGTGGCATCCGTCTTGTGTCAAAATCATTATTTTTAAAGTTCTTTATAATTTATATATAGTGTTGCATCCGTCCTAAAATTGCTTTATTATTATTTTTTTCTGTGCATCTATATACTGCGCCACCGCAATTACAGTATTTTGGAGTTTATATAATCATCAAACTTTGATTATACAATGAAGCTTAATTTTCACCTACGGAGAATGTAAACACATCAAGCTGTAAGATGAGTTGCATAAGAATTGCTGAATTTCTTTAACCAAAATTATTTAGTTCTGGAGTCTGCAATATAGCTGATATGAATCTAAACATTTATTGATTTTACATAGAGAAGCTGACGATTTTATAGCGTTGCTTTTTGGATGAAGTTTTAAGCATGGAGTTAGAAAGTAATTTTACCTTCATGATTTTAAGTTTTTAAGTAATATAAATTATTGTAGTATTGTGATAATTTTAAAAATATCGCCGCTGAATAAAATGAATGAAAGAAAAAATATGAATGAAATATTCACTGCTTTTATATAGAGAGCCAGGCGATTTATATTTCAATGACGTTATTTGAATAAAGTTCATTTGTTTTCGATAAAGTTTTCAAATATAATAAATTATTGTAGTATTGTTGTAATTTTAAAAATACCACCGCTGAATGTATTGCATTTTAGAGATGTTTAAATAAAGTTGTATTTCAGTTGCAAAGTGTTTCATAATCAATGCTTTATGCATGATTGATCTTTCTTGTTTTATAATTTGAATCGAAAAAAATTTAATAAAATCGTCTGTTGTATAAATACATTGAATTTAATTCCGTTGCTAAGCAACATAATATATTTTTCTTCAAATAAATTGACGATAAAAATATCGTCTTCATAATGTTATCTCTATAGGAGGTTCGTTTCTTATTAATATCTTCATGAACTCCTGGTCCTATAGATTCGAAATATGGACTCAATTTTAAGTGTTGCTATTTCAAGTCTACTCTGAAAATTTCATTAAATTCGATTCAATCGTTCTGCGACGATGAGACAAATAAACGTACGAACAAACGGATAGATTTTCAATTTTATTTGTATAGATTAATATTAAATACACAATTACATAAATGTCTTAAATCAGAAAATGTTTGCTACAAAAAAATACCAGAGGATCTCATTGAGTAAGGAAATTTACCCGTTTTCATAACACTTGGAATATTATATATAATAGATCAAATCTGCAAAACAGTAAAACACACAAAATACAGCAAACAAGTTAGTGACTACAAATCTGGTCACACTTTATCACTTTCACTTAGCATATGAAGTAAGATGTTAAACCCGTCATATGAAGAGGTATACATAGATTTTTGTATAGGATTCCCTACTATACGCCCGCCTGCAGGAATGTCGCTTTATTTTGAATCAATATTATTAATCTAATATTTCCCACCGAGCGACAGGGAATCATCTATCAAAGAAATTAAATTTAATTTTTAGATGATGTTGAATTATTGTAACTTGGTCATGTTCTCCAAAAGTCGTTGGGAATGTTGCGCCAAATTTATCCCCAATATCGCCAAATTTGTTGCCAAGCGTGATAGGCAGATAGACAGAGAGATGATGACATTTTTCTTTTTTTTATGAAGGTTTATCTTAATTTGTCAATCTCAATCGAAATTTAGTCCAATAAAAACAACCAGTATGTAATAAATACTGCAACTCTTTTTTTTTTAAGAGCGATCAAACAATTTTCTATGAAAATAATAATAATAATAATAATAATGATAATAGTAATAATGATAGTCAATAATGCTACATAATTAATTATTTTATACGTAATTTTTAATTAGAAAAGTATGACATTTTATCTATAATATGATATTCTTTCAAGGACTGTTCTCAAAATGTGGCAGGATATCTGAAAATATTACCATTACAGTTACGTGCTATTTCCCGTGTTTGATTAGATTTTGGCACAAATGAGGAAAATCAAAATGGCTTTTTCCTTCGAAATGTCCCCCAAAATTCGAAAAGAAAACTAAAATAATGCAAATTTTCGACTATATAAATGCTTTTTCGTATATATGTTTTATAACAGCACGAATGAAACCAAATCACGAGGCTAGGATATAAACACTCTCACAAGGCACTTTGTTGTTCTTCAACTTATACTTTTAACAAGTTAGCGCTATTTTAACAGTGTCAAGTAGCTGAATAAAATAGAAATTACTTATATCCTAATTACTTATATGCTTATTACATTGAACTGTAAATTTAATATGATGTGAAGTGCTGCGTGCATTCATTACTTCGTTAGATAAAATACTTTCTGATAAGAGTAAGTGTAACAAAATAAATAAAAGAGTGATTTGAGTCTGTAGGGAAAGTGATGCTCTCTCCACTTTTGCTGTTGATTAATTTATTAGAAATGTAACATGCATCGAATGATGCCATATGCAGCACCTAAACACAACAGCCGTCCATCTTGTGATACTTATATGAGATTTGGCATATCTGCACACTATTTTCTGGTGAATAAAACAGGATATTGTGCTACAATAAGCTGTTTATCATCTGGCATCCTGGGTAAATGGCATATAGTCTTTACAATTAACCTATAACTCGTTTATTGTGATAAAAAGCTTTGTTGTATGTATATATATAAAATCAAAGAGTTTAAATGTAAAATATTAAACATATGAAACTAGTAAGTGTAACAATACATATGTAGGTACAATTAAATTTGCATCTATTTATTACGCTAGTGCAGCATATAAATAAGATTAAATTTATAAGTAATAAAGATGAATTAAAATATAATTATTGAAGAGAAATAGTAAAGCATCCATAACAAACAAGCTGATGTATAGTAGTTGTCCCCTGAAGATTTTACTATTACATCATCTCTATTCTATTAATTGGTATTCCATTTTTATTTAATATTTTTGTTTTAAATATAATGGGTGGTTTCTGACATTCTCTTCAGTTTTTTCTGGTTAGTATTTGAATACTTTTGTTTGTTATGGATGCTTTGCTATTTCTCTTCAATAATTCTATTTTAATTCATCTTTATTACTTACACACACACACACACACACATATATATATATATATGTTAAACATTTTTAAATGGCATATGTCTATACAAACTAATTTCTAATTCTTCCTTCAAGGGCTTATCCAGGGGGTGGGATTTGGGGGTCTGGCCCCCCTCCGAAATCCCAAAATATAAAGAGTCTTTTATAAATATGGAATCTTTTGCATATAAAAAATTAGAGACATGAACCCCTCCCGAAACAGAAATTAATGCAGACCCCCCCCCCCCCCTGAAAAAAAATGTTTTTTTAGATACGTCCTTTTCTTTCTTTCTAATATTACCGTTTTCCTTACAATCACGCGGTGACAAGTTTGCAAGATGTTTAGCAGTTGTATTTATAGATATTACTTTCGTTTTTCTGCACAACCTTGCAGGGCTAACCACTAGAGTGGAATGTGGGCACCAAAGGGAGGTCTGTCCACCTGAATTTTCTTCTATGAGGGGAAAACACGAAAGGTGTAGGGGAATATGTTTGTAGGGCGCCTACAATTTGTATGGGCGGCAATGAACTTTGTAATACTCCTCTTTTGTTTCAACTTTTAGTATGAGATCTTATAAAAGGCAAAAATGATAAAATAAATATCCACACCAGTATCTCCAGAACCTATAATACACGCAAACTGGAGAAAAATTGGGATTTCTTCTTTTAATTTTGGAATAGATTAATTTGTAATGGGTTTAAAAATACAATTTAATCAATATATTTTCGTAAATGCACTTTATCAATTACATATAAGGTTAAAAACACAATTTAATTAATATGTTTTCGTAAATGCAATTTATGAAGAATATATAGGGATATGGGATTAAAAACACAATTTAATTAATATATTTTTGTAAATGCAATTTATGAATTCCATATAAGGGTTAAAAACACAATTAAATCAAAATATTTTTGAAAATAAAATTGATGAATTATACACAGGGTTAAAAATACAATTAAACCAAGATATTTTAGTAACAGCAAGAGACAGAACTCTTGACAGAACATTTATTATGCAAATGGGAAAACAATTGAAGAAACAAAAGAAATTGTAAGTTCCCCTTTAGTGTAGAATATCTGGTCTTTTTTACTTATTTATTATTATTATTATTATTTTACAATATTTTGATACAAAGAACTGTTTAAAATAGAATTGATAGAAACTGTTTTCAGGTGCCATTTTCCCTAAGATGGTGGTTGAAAATCCTTATATACAAAGTGGCATTTTAATAATCTATATTATTCGCCACAAAAAAACTATGCCATATTTCATGCAAGTGTCACAAGGTGAATTATTTTTCATAGAAAATTGAGAGAATTAACTCCATTATAAGCCATTTTCTTCTGAATCTGCGTGTTCCAGTTCGAATAAATTCTCCAGAATGAAAGAAATTGGATTTCCTGTCTAGTGAATGCTTCTGAATGTACGATAGGCGAAGTATCCATCAATTGCATGAACGCAGGCACACAAACATCCGAAAACCTGCAAAGAATAGAAATAAATGCACTTAAATAATAATAAAAAAATATATTGAAATTATAATTGATTCGCATGTGATATTCGATTCGTATTGTTTACTCAGCACTCGCTGATGTTATAAAAATTTCCTAGATCTGGAGCAACGTGCGTATGTGCCAACTGCGCACTTGGATTAAATTTTAAAACTACCCCGGTACCAAATTTTTAGTTGTGAGCAGTCTATGCGGCCCTGTGCGGGTCCGCTTGTGTACAGAAAAATAAATTAGAAAAATACTGGCTTTTTTATTTGGAATGTATAATAAAACTAATTTCGATCGTAGCTGTTAAAAAATATAAATAAAATAAAAATAAATAAATAAATAAAAGATTGATAATTGAAACCTTAAATTTATTATGTAATATTTTCTAAATACATACTTAAGATTTCGTTTTACATTTTCCTACATTTAGTAACCATCTCTTTTTTTCTGTTTCTCTAATGCTAAAGAAATATCTACATTATTTTCGTGTACAGTTTTTTATCTGTATCACAGACACAGATGATAATTCCACTTGAATTTTCAGACTTCATGCATTTCCATTATTATCCATGGTAAGATATATCTTTAAATGATCTATGTTGAAAAGCGATTTTGTGCTGAAATATTGCAGAAATGAAATAATAAATCTGTTTTCAAAATGTTAAATTTCAAACAATATTATAATTATTTGCATGTTTTAGCAGTAGATGGCAGCACCATAAATTTAAAGAACCTTTATGAATTTGTACGTACTACAGACGTACAGCCTGTCTGAAAAGTGGCACAGCTTTGGGGGAAAAGACGAGAAGGAACCTAGAACAAATTCAAATACACCATTCAATGAGGAATACAATAACATCTTCTAAAATTTCATATACTTCAAATTTTCATATAGGGCTGTCTTCATATCTAAATGCTCATCAATTTCAAAATTGTCAAGGACAACCCAATTTCGACGTTAGATTTCCAATCTACATCAAAATTTAACCTCGGATACTAAGTTTTCAAGTCATTTGGTCCAGCAATTTTTAATTACGAGTATGTAAATGTTAAAGTTTCTTCTGATACTAAATGAGTTTCTCAGACATTTATTCCTACCTTTCGAAAGAATCATTTTATCACACTAATTCTTTTCTCTTTTTATTATGTTAGTATTAAATCACCCCAACAAAATTGAAGTAATTTCTTTCAAATCATTTTTTGTATGCAATATAAATTATTTTGCTCCACTTTTTCAGAACATTTCTGATCAAGAAACAATGATCATTTCTTCTAGCTGGAGTTTTTAATATGGAGATGATCCCTAAATATATCCATATAAAAAACCGCAATATTTCCAGATATAACGACAAGAACTTTATAAAAATGAATATGTAAAGTTATTTCGGGATGTAGAAACGGTTTATGATATCAAAACTAGGTGCTGCCAATGAAGCTTTTGAACTTTGTACGCAATTTGATATGAAGATGGCCCCTTATGCAATTTTTTCTTCTTTTTTTTGCATATGGATTTGTAGAAGACGTTATTTTCTATCAAATGATATTTTTGAATTTGCTCTCGATGAATGACGGCAGAATAACGGGAGGTGGTTCGTTTTTTCCTTGCAGCTGTATATAACAAGAACAGGGTATATCAATTCTTTACACTGAACAAATATAGATGGCAGCACCAAAGGTGACTTAACAGACGTATTTTGACAGGAATGAATATCACTCTTGCAGCTCGGTTACGGTGCAATATTTATTCTGCTTTTATTGGAATAATTAAAAACAATGCATATAGGCTGAATTTGGGAATGGTAAGCTGGAGCAATTCTCCTCCAGTATTTGCCACTCCTCAATTCTGGGCCGTAAGCTAGTTGTTTTTACCTTTATAAATGTCTGTTTACTTTTTTTATTTTTACTTTTCTTTCAAATTGTATTGAGATAGCAAAATCAGTGACGTCGCCAAGGGGAGGATTGAGGGGGGGGGGGGAGGGGGTCATTACCCTACCCAGGAACCCATCGAAGTTTGAAGAAATAATAGTTGGAGAAATGGGAAACAGAATATTCACCTTTCTCCAATATTGAATTTTTAATACCTCAACGTCCTTGTCCACAAAATCGATTCGGCTCAACTTTGGTCACACTCTAGGTCTTTCTCCGATCGGTGTGGCCATAAACAGTATCTTTGTGGCCATAAACAATATATCTGTGGTTATCTATTTTTAGTAAATGTCCTGTCCATTGCATTATGTTATTTTCAACGTATTTGGTTATGTCAGAATCTTTATATAATTTATATAGTTCGAAATTGCATTTTCTTCTTTAAATATAATTTTCCTGAATTCCACCAAAACTACTGCGCAAAAATTTTCACTCAAAGATGCAAAGAGCTTTTACATCATGCACTATGAGAGTCCAGGCTTCTTGAAGCATAAATTAAGATAGGTCTTATAAGTACTTTATGTAGTTGTAATTTTATTCTCCCCCCAACCAGGTGTGATTTGAAAAAAAAAAAAAATTAATCTACGAAAACAGCGATTTGCAGCTATAATTCATTTCTTGATTTCTAAACTAATATTATTTTTACAGTTTATTTGAGATCCCAGGTAGTTAAAATGTCCGACAGATTAAAATTTGCCCAACAAATAAGCCTCACATATGAGGATCCACTTTCGGTAAAAGCGGGTGAGCGTCAGTAAATCTTCTGCCCTATCCGAGCTTTGTTAACTTTCGCGGCCTGAATTTCTGCTGAAACAGTTGCGAAATATTTTCTGAAAGATAAAATGCAATGCTTAAATTGCATTAAAACTAAATTTAATACCCAATAAAACATAGAATATATTTTTTATTTTAATCCAAAATATTTTTGGTGCTGCCATCTGTTGTCGTAATTTAATTCATACCGATTATTTTTATTTTTTAATGAACATTTTAAAACATCTATTTCTTCTAGTACAGTATTAAATACAACAACAGATCATATATAATAATGCCACAATCACGGAAAGGTAATTTCTCATTCTATAAATTTGATAAGGGGATCTGAATGTACAACACTGAGGACTGCAGTTTTGTCTTCAAGTTCCTTTGTCTTCAAGTCCAAGTTCAATTACGTTTCCGTGATTGTGGCATTATTATATATGATCTGTTGTTGTATTTAATAACATATTAGAAGGAATACACATTTAAAAATGTTCATTAAAAAATAAAAATAGTCGGTATGAATTAAATTATGACAACAGATGGCAGCACCAAAAATATTTTGAATTAAAATAAAAAATATATTCTATGTTTTATTGGGTATTAAATTTAGTTTTAATGTAATCTAAGCATTGCATTTTATCTTACAGAAAATATTTCGCAACTGTTTGATCAGAATTTCGGCGAAAAACGTGTGCCGCGAAAGTTAACAAAGCGCGGATAGGGCAGAAGATTTACTGACGCTCACCCTTAAATAACTTTCAGATGCATTTCATCAGCAGCGTTTTCCAGGACATTAAAAGTCTCATTTAGATCTTTAGTGGCTCTGGCTATAATATCGATGTTATTGGCAAGAATTTGAATAGATTTGCGGTAGATATTTCATTTAGTGTTGATATTAGAATATCTAATTACTTTCTTCAGGGGTAAGTTGAAAAATAGACAAGCGATTGCATCTATAGGCTAATGCAGTCGCCATTTTGACTCCAACCGATCCAGTTAGTTATCGTCTGCTTGTGCTATTTCAATGGTGTCCGCATGTTACATGACTCATGGCTGCTGATATTTGATGCACAATTTAGCAGTAAAATAGGTGCTTCTGCTTTCAAAAAAATTTACCAATCATTCAAGAAAGTAGTCTAAACAGCCTGTATTTATAGGAGCTTTAGTTCTGTGGTGGATCTTCCACTTCTAAATCAACATTCGTATTTCTCCTACAGTTAACTCAATAAAAGAGGACAATTTAGAGAAAGTATTGTGATGTGGTGAAATAGATGACTCACGACTTGGATTCCTTTTTGAATTTCCTTTAATAAAAATCAAACATTTAAATAATATGTCTGTGTGTCTATCTTTCTGTGAGATTGTGAGTATGTCATAATTAAACGATTCGAATGAAATTTGATGCGATTATTTAAGTAAATGGAAAAAATCTATCGAATTAAAAAAAAACAGACCTGGGAAAAGCTTTACATTTTTTCAATATTGTTGTTTTCTTAAAAATCGAAAAACTAAAATAATTGCGACACAAAATGTTACAAAAAGCAATTTAGTAATTTTGTATTTAAAAGCAAGGGCGCATTATTTATAGCACGCTAACTTGCACATTTCTTGAGATATTGCACGTTTTTGTCTAAAATGTAAAAAAAATCATATAAATTATCTATGATCACTATTAAAAAGTGACTGATTCGGTTTTAAGTACTTTTGTAAAGTTCTCAAGTATTTACGTACTTTTAAGTACTTACGTAACTTGTAACTTAAGTACTTAAATACTATTGTGAAGGAATTATAACAAGCCGTTCTTAAGTAGAAATTGTATTTTTTTCACATATTTCACAGAGTTGTGCAATTAGATATTGTAATTTTTCACTATATCTCTCTCCTAACAATCAACCATTTTGTATGCGTTTATTTTAATTGGTAACGACACAAAAATCAAATGAAATCAATCAAACTAGCCAAATGAAATCCGTCAAAAGTTTCACAATTAATTATACTGGATAGCTAAACAAAACATACCCCTGCGGTCATGAGTGCGGGATAGGCTTGGAAGTAGGGAATGATGATGTACAAGGGCCATAAGAAGAAAGTTGTGTGCATGAGAAGAAATGCAGACCCCACGGAGTACAAAATAGCAGCCACACCATTCTGCACTATTTCCTGCAGGAAAGAAACGTCAAAGTAAAATAAATATAAATTTGTAAAACAGGCGTTGAAATTGTGCAAATATGATAAAGGGAAGAAACGTTAAAGTAAAAGAAATTTAGTAAAAGAAGTTTAAATTAATTATTGATACATCCTTTTTTATAATGAATTTCTTGATCTGTGTTTAATACATTCAAAGTAAATTCATCGAAGTTGACTGTAGAACAATTCATAAAGAAAAATAATCTTAAATATATGCTTGTAAAGTTATAATAATTAAAACATGGGTTTCAATTTAATACAAAACTTGTAAATGCACTCAATTGTAATGCAATATTCATAAATGTTGGGTAAAGAGAAATAGAATATATAATTATAACGGGTAAAACACTTTATAATAACTTAGTAATGCAACAATGCAGTAACAAAGTGCTCGCTTGGCTATCCTTTTATCACCATTGGTTTTGTGGTTGTTTTTTGTCAATTTTCAGTAAAAGGTAAGCAATGGGATGATGAAGACGGACAAAACTCCCTTTAGCAAATAATTTTATAATTATCGAATGAAAGATCTGAAATATTAAATTCGAACCCTCACATAGTTACTTTAAAGTATACTCTATAACAAAAAAATCGACACACCAAGAAAGAGTTGTCCGATTGTAATGAAATTTCGTATGCAAAGACAGTTTGAGCGAACATGCAAATGAATAAAATTTGGTATCCAATGAATAAATAGTGGAAGCTCCAGCGCATCGGAACTGAGCATTCAGCAGGTGTATATAAGGAGCGATTCTGAATCTGTGGTCAAAATTTCTTTTGCATTTCGACTGCCGATATCTTACGTCTTTGGTAGTAATTTCTGGCACACTGACAGCACAGCGGTACGTAGACAACATTCTACTACCGGTTGTGTTACAGTTCCTTTTGCGACCTCCCTGACTTACTTTTCAACAAGATAATGCCTGGCCGCACACGGCACGTGTTGCTATGAATTGTCTTCAAGCCTGCCCAATACTTCCTTGACCAGCTAGTTCTCCTGATCTCTCTCCCATAGAGCACATTTGGGATGTTATGGGAAGACGGTTGCAACCATCCCGGTATGTTGACGATTTAGCCCGACAGTTGGAGATAATTCGGCAAGACATTCCGCAGGACACCATCCGTGAACTTTATCAGTCTATGTCACGCCGAGTGACATCTTGCATCCAGGCTAGAGGTGGACCAACGCCTTATTGACTTCCTCCCTTTGTATACGGTCAAACTCTAGATCATTAAATTGTTCTGAAATTTTAATAGTTTCTTTTTCTATGTATGTTCTTCACATCCACCAATTTTTATCACAATCGAACAACTCTTTCTTGGTGAGTCGATTTTTTTTTTGTTATAGAGTGTAATTAGGAGAGGAAACCTATTTATTTTGAGTTTATTTACTTTGAACTGTTTAAAATTGAAAACAATTTTTCAAAGCAAACATGTTTCATCACAAATAGGTTAATCTATTTACTTTGAAGCTATATGTGAGAGAATTTGTTGTTTACTTTGACAGATTCAAAGTAAATAAGCCTCCTCACAAATAGGTTTGCTTATTTACTTAGAAAATACTAAAATGTTCAAGGTAAATACGGGGAGGTTCCCTCACCACTTAGGAGTATTGGTCTGGATAATTTAGTTTAAAGTGCTTTTGCTTCAAGGTCAAGAGACCCGGTTCGAGTTTCAGTTCCAGGTAGTTTGTATAACTGGATTTTGAGCGTTATTGACACCTAGTCTTAGATGTCAGCACGGGCTCTGGCATGACCACTATCCCACTCGATTACGCGACAAGCGCGTCTCATCGCGTTCGCCACTCGATTACGCGATGAGACGCGCTTGTCGCGTAATCGAGTTGGTCCCTGGCCTGGCATATGAGTAACTTTTATCCTGTAAATTTTTGGGTCGTGCCAACCTTGGGCTCAGTGCTGGATTAACCAATAGGCATACAAAGCACGTGCTTAGGACACCATTAAATTAAGGGGACGGTGGACGTTGAAATTTTTTTTATTTATTGGCTTAGAAACATGGAAACTTGTATAAATATTCCGCTTAACATTACTATATAAAATACATTGCATTTTTTTTTCAATTTTGTAATAATTTTGTATTTTTTTTTTAATTTAATTTTTTTAACGAAAATTTGAAAATGCTCCTTGCGTGCCATTTGTTCACATTTTTGATTAATTTTACATTATGATCACTCGAAAACACATTATGCACAAACTTGGGTATTCATTTTTAAATCCCTTAGAAAATTAATTTTTTAAAAATATGTTTCTGCATCAATACTTAATTTCCATCATTTAATTAGGTTCTTAATTATTTTCAATTACCTTAATAAAGTCCAATTATAAAATGCATACCCAGTTTAATTAAAAAGTATGAAAGGCGTCTTCTTGCCGAATTTCATGCATCTCAAACAAAAATTAAGACGTATGGATCATTTAAAAAATGTAAAACCTTTGAAAATTCCGTTTTGAAAAAAATGCATTCAATGTTTTGCTTACGGGTGGGACAGCGTCCATCCCAAACGAAGAACCTCCCAAAAAGACAGGTATTTGACATACCATATCACAAACAGTTCGACCCCCTTTGCAGGCATTGGCGTCCTTGGAAATCGCTGACAGAAACATTGCACCTGCTGCAGCAGGTGCAATGTTTCTGTCAGCGATTTTCAAATTGCACCTGCACATTGCAATGTGGTGCAATTTGATGATCATTTAAACATAAAAATATTGTAATTGCGCAGACACGGATTTTAGATACACAGATATTGCGCAAAAATAAAGCGGTTTTAGGACGGATGCAACATGAAATAGTAATTTTAAGGGACAGTTTTTGGGTCGGTGGCATAGAAGCATTTTGATAAAGATATTCAGGGGCATAGGCGTTGCCAAAATCTTTGAAAAGAGACATTTGACGATAAAATGTGGAGGTTTGTTTGCTAATATGGACCTTGTGGATAATTAATGACATTTTTTTCGGTTAATGGAAGAAATATCAGCTCCTCTGCCTAGGGACCCCAAAATTCTTTGTGCTGAGGGCCTCAAAATATCTTAATCCGTCCCTTCTTGGACCGAGTATGGAAACTCTCAGGTATGGTAAGACTAAATCCATGGATATTTGATCTTAGATCATCAGAAAGACGACAAAACGCACGGACCTAGAATCACAGATTTTCTGCCAGGTCGGACGTTAGATTACAAAATATTCTTGGACTTTGTCTCTGATGTTACTGTTAGACTGAATTCATCAAAAGTCTACAATTTCTACTTGTATAGACCATTCATTTAGGTGACTTTTGAGTACTGGTGGATGCTTCTTGATTTGGTTAAAAATATGAGCATAAGAAATTGGAAAAAGTGGTTGAAATATTTTGACTATTTGGTTGAAGTTCGGCTCCAAGTTAGGTGGAGGAGGAGGAGGATGTGCGGTTCAATCCCGTAGCTTGGATTGATTAGTTGGGAGGAAGGGATGGTTATCTCGGGCATGACTGATTTTTTTTTACATGGTTCTGCGCATCTGATGCCACGGTAGTAGCAAACGCGCGTATTTTGATACCGGGCTCTCTGAAGAGACCGAATTTGTTAACTGCTGAAAAAGGTGTGCATAGCATTATAGCGCAATTAAGAATTTCTGTGCAAGTTGTTTACGTCTGGATATTGCCACTTGAAATTCAAATAATTTTTACTTTCCTTATATACATAATGTATAAGGAAAGTATTGTGACGGGGTCGAAAATTCGAATTCGAGTTTTCGACGGGAGAGCACGTTTCAAACATCTCTGATCACGAATCAAACATTTTTGAAGTGATGTCTGTGTGTGTGTGTGTGTGTGTGTGTGTGTGTGTGTGTGTGTGAAAGTGTGCGTGTGTGTGTGTGTGTGTGTGTGTATGTCAGTGAGTCTGTGGAGACGATAACTGGCGAACGAATGGACCGATTCGAACAAAATTTGGCTCAAAAATCGCAATCCGTAAACACTGGAAGCCTATTGTTTCTATACGCAATCGAATGTTCAGAACCCCCCTAAATTTTCGAATGAAATTTTGAAAAAAATCGTCAAAAAATCAAAACCGCTAATAAAGTTACGCAAATAGACATTTCTTATGTAATTTTTCATTAGAAAAGGATTGGCATAAATTTTAGAACGCTAACATAAACCGTTTTCGAGATATTGCACATTTTTCAAAAAAAATTATCAAAAAGTCATATAAAATAAGAAAAACATATTTCCTATTGAGAAACATGTTCACTTTTCATATGTAATACCATACGATAAATTAGGTGACATCATTCTCGTGGATCTAGCTCGTTCCATTCATGAAAAAAGATACTTTAATTAATACTTTTGTATTTGAACGCCAATAGTCATTTATCTGCTGTAAGAATAACTTATTTCGTCGTCCATAACGCTTGGCGAGATTTTGGCGACGAATTTGGCGGAATGTCGCCAACTTGGCGACTTTTGAAATGTTGCCAAATTAACGAAAATCTCGCCAAATGGATAAAAATGACGCTAAATCAATGAAAATGACGACTACTTGTTGAAAATTCAATATCTTGGAAAGAATATTAGTATCTACTGTAAGAAAAACCTATTTTTTACTGTAAAAGTAGTAAATTCATTGCATTATATAAGTCATGTGTTGCCCACATCAGATTTTTAATTTTAATAATGGGAAAACTTGCTGTGACGACTTTCAAAATCCTCTCTGGTCCGTGACGTCACGAATGGCGAAATACTAAGCTCATCGACGCCAAGATGACAACTTTTTGATTGGCTGCCTGGATAATCGTCGAACCTTATATTATAGAACTGTGAGTTTGGAGAGTATGTGTCTCGAAGTTAATTAACCTGAATTCGATTCCCCATTCGAGCAGCTTTCTTAACCATCCCAATAATGCCAACAGAAACAAGTTCGTTACTTTTAAAGACATTTGTGTGCGATCTCATTAACTACATCTTGTCAGAAACAGTGACAAAATTTACAAAACTAGTCCAAGGATGGAGATGGAATGATTAAAAGTTACTACTTTCTGAATCGTATTTGAAACACTTACCAGTATCGTGGTCCTTACAGCTCGGAATGTGTGCTCGGAGACAAGGTAGCTGAAGAGCGTCACGCAAGTGAAGAGTAGTGCCGCAGAAGAATTAATAAGGAAGAGAGGGTAGGCAATACCCAAAGTGATCCACACAGGAGTGCCATAGGTCACCATCAACCCCACGCAAATGCCACCAAACACCTGAAGAGAAAATGAGAGTACGAAATAATTACTGGACATGTATGGAATTCGCGATTTCACGAAGAGCACGAGTCCTGCTGTGACTCCTGCTTTTTGTGAAATTACCGATTCACTTTTTCATAGACGTATATGCTGTAATACCACACGGCTACGGTTGGAGATGATCCGATGGTATATCAGGCGAAAGTTATTTATTAAGTAAAATATCTACATAGTTGATTCTGAACAATTAGTTAAGATCAACACACACATATTTCCTGTTCAGAGGTCCGTCGTCAATTGGCGCAAGTAAACTTTTTACTGTCATATACAAGCTCAGGCGATCTGCTAAACACTTAACTGGATCTCAACTTGACATTCTCATACAAATATCAGAATCCGTTTTTAAATAGCTAGTTTTTTTTTTATTTTTTTTATATAAATTTTGAAAAACATTCGAAATATCTGCATTGTTCGCCTAAAAGATCACAATTATAATATGTTTCTCTTCAATTTAAAGGGCTTGAAAAAATCTTTCGAATGATA
The DNA here is from genome assembly GCA_951213105.1 of Amaurobius ferox. NCBI lineage: Eukaryota > Metazoa > Arthropoda > Arachnida > Araneae > Amaurobiidae > Amaurobius > Amaurobius ferox. Next base: position 84,755,132 of record OX578152.1, on the reverse strand, counting down.
TCAAGTCTGACAATGTTCCCACTCGGAGAGGTCAACTTACCGCCCCCCCCCCTTTCATCGAGGAGATTAATGATGTTATGAGCACACAAATTGTACTCGGCTATTTTTCACTACAGTAGTTGAAGCTGTATAGTTTTTGTGATCATTGAGCTATACATAACCCCTTTTATGCAAAATTTTGTCCTATATGCTGCCATGTTAAGAAAATGTAAAATATAAGCTTTCGTTTGAATGTAATCAAAATTCTAATTCTAGATTTCTCGTCAACAATGTCGAATAAAAAGTTAAGTTTTTGAAAACCCATCAATATTTGTGGCAGATATTGTGTACACAAGAAATCGACAGATGACAGACGGACATCACTATTCAACAGGAATTTTGCTCAACTCAACTTTCTCATACTAGAGTCCATTTGTAAGTAACTTTTTTTTTGTGTATGTGGCGTGGGGGTGGGGGAAGGGGAGGGGGACAAAGTTTGCAAGAAAAAATTTGAAAAATATGTATTGTTGATGTAAATTATCACAACAATTAGAGTATGTTGCATTTCACTTTAAACGGCTCGAAAAAATCTTTTGATTTATGCCAAGTTAGACATTGTACTTCCTCGGGGTCTAATGAAGTCACAAACAGCTGCGAAGCGTGATAAAATAATTTGGGGAGACAGAAAACTGGATACCAAAATTAGCAAAGTTTCATGTAAATAAGCAAGTTTCATGTTACATATTTTAGCATGGTTGCAAATAAAATAAAATTTACAGTAAACTTTCAATAATCCGACACATTCGGAACTTCAGCACTGCCGGATTATCAATAATTAAGTCTCATGATCATTGAGCTACATATAACTTTTTTTATGTATGGTTATGCCAAATTTTGTCCTTTGCTGCTATGTTAAAAAAATATAAAATTTCGAATAAATTTCGCTCGAATTTCAAAAACTTCTATCTAGTTCCAGATTTTTCGATAAGAAAGCCGGAGATAATATTTCGTAGAAATCCTTTAACATTTATGGCCACTATCGTGTACACAAAAAATCGACCACAGACACACACGCGAACATCACTCTAAAAATAGTCACAACGTGTTCAGAAGGTCCTGAAACATATATTGACATCAAAATCTCGAATTCGGAAATGTTCATGAAAACAATATTTTCTCGATACTATATTACATAATATGAGAAAGCAAAAACCAGTAAAATATTAAAAAATTTTCTATTTTTAAATTTATCGAGTGTAATCTCATAGATATTATATCTATTGGTTTTTATTGCGACTTTACGTAACACAGAACTGGAGAATTCTGCTGAATGTTCACCTTCGGAATTTTGAGCACCGATCTTCAATTCTGTCTTGGCCTGGAGCCACCCTTAGCTGTGGGTGCTCATTTCGTCCGGCGAGGTATTCGCTCCTTGAAGTTCAGCGCCCCCTTTGCTAGATTGCAAAATTGCTTAGCAAAAATGTGATTCGTGTATAAAGTCGAACAACCAACTTCAGATGGGTATATTAATAAAGAAAACTTTATTTACAAATAGAACGAATTATGCCAGGGTCTTAAATAAGCTCCCGCTACTTAAGTAATACAGATACAGATTGCTATTCAACGAAATTTCACAAAATTTGGTAAGTCACTTATAGGTTACCCTGGTGCTGATTAGGTTTTGGTGCGAGTCGGAGAATAACCTGCTTTTTTTTTAGTGAAATGACCCGTAAAAATCGTCAAAATCTGTAAAACGAGACTATGTATAATTGTATTGATTAAAGGGTTGTTTAGTACGTAATTTTTGACGGCTAAAAGAATAAGACAAACCAGGGTTGGACTGCCCCATCAGGCGATGCTCAATAGACCGCTGGGTTTGAGGCTAGGGCCGCTTTGGTTCGAGAGCATTCCAATCAACATTGAGAACATTCCATAGAACATATCATGCAATCACCATCACTGACCGGGAATATCCATGAGTTCCTGACTGGTCCAGTTCATGAACTGAATAGGGGCTTTATCATACAATAACGGGACAGTCTGGACCGTCGAACATTAGACGATTTCACGGCTGGCACGTTGTTAAACAGTGAGGACTTGGGCTGGTCATATAACACTAGAGGTTTACATACATATAACATTTGAAGTTTTATAGAAACATGAGTTTTTATTAATGATGTTATTTCTATAGTGCTAAACTGAATGTCTTGCTTACGAAGATATTTTTTACTTTTTGACCATCGGTGGCGAAGCGTGATTACATAATTAGGAGAGACATAAAACCATAAACAAAATGACCCAAAAACACAAACAAAATTATTTTTTGTTTTCTACATTTTATTTTATTTTAAAATAAGTGTTTGCGCGGATCTTTAAAATGTGATTCCCTATTAAATTTCCTAAAAAAACACGTATTTTACGGCGAGTCCTGGACAGACTAGACCGGTAAGGTTCAAAATCCAAAACAAATATATCACGAAAGACAACGAATGCCGAAATTGAGCTTTCTATTTGTTTCGGTTTTCGAGTTATTCCCCAAAACATGTAAATTCCTATTACGGGCCCAGAACGGGCTGGACTACTAAGTTTCAAAATCCAACAAATCAAAACATATAATGAACGACTAAACATGCCTCATTTGAGCTTTCTATCTGCTCCGGTTATCAAGTTATTCCCAAAAGACATGCAGCTTACTATTGAGACCCAAAACGGGCAGGATTGCTAAGGTTCAGAATCCAAAGAATTAACCCAAAATACAACGACATATTAATTTGGATTTTTTTGCTGTTCCGGTTTTCAAGTTATTCCCAAAAACGGATGCATTCATTCTTATGACGGAATCAAGACGGGCTGGCTCATTTGAGTTCATAATCTAAAGAATTAAAATGTATCACATCACAAAAGACAACGACATGTCAAATTTAAAGTTACAGTGAAAAGTGTAACCTGGTTAGTTAGGGCCCCAAAGATTTGAAACGCGGCAAATGCGTATGGATACGTCTATCCTTTAACTGTTGCTGCTATGGTAGAATCAGCGCGCTCGCATACTCTTTTAGCTCTCAATAGAACATTGACGTGGAGAGACACTTTGAAATATGTCTCTCCTGAATAATCGAGGCCCGCTCTCTCTCTCTCTCACTATCCATCTCCCTCTCTCTCTCTCACTATCCATATCTTTCTCTCTCTCTTTATCTCTCTCTCTAACTATCCATCTATCTATATATACGAGTATAAGCAGAAAAAAAAAGGGAAACAGACTCCTTTTTGTCGATATTGTCATTTATTTACACATAAACCATTTTATACCTTTATTTTGAATTATACAAGGTAGGATCAAAAAGTTCGGAGACTCTGCTGATATCTCCAACTCTGATTGGAGGAGAGGGGAACTATTTTACCGTGGCATAGAGAGACATGCGAATATTAAATTCTGCCAGCGTTTGGGGAAATCGCCGACAGAAACATTGCACCTGCTGCAGCAGGTGCAATGTTGAAACATTACAAAAAATAAAATTACTTATGAAATCGAAGAAAAATTTTTTTTGTTAGAAAGTTGAAATATATACGGAACTTTATTCCCAAATTATAGGATTGTGCTGATCTGAATATTTCGGAAATGACGATGTATATATCAGATAATGTAAAAAAAAAAAAATGCAAGTTTCGATGTATTTAAAATAAATAAATAAATATGAAGGAACTAGAAGGTATACCCGTCATATGACGGAATTAAAAATTTGCAAAGCATTGCTTCCCATTTAGAGTTATTTTTATCAATTTGGTGATATTTTTATCAATTAGGCGACATTCTCGTCAATCTGAAAATATTTAAAAAAGTCGCCAAGTTTGCGACATCCCGCCAAATTTTTTTCCAAGTATTACGGTCGGATGGAGAAATGGGTTATTCATATAGTCGATTGTTATGTTATTTCCAGGATATTGAATTTTCTTCAATTAGTTAATTTTATCAAATTGGCGATATTTTTGTCAATTTAGCAGCATTTAAAAATACTCGCCAAGTTAGTGATATACCGCCAAAATTCGTCAAGCGTTACAGAGAGAAATAGGTAATTCTTATAGTAAATTCTTATATTTTTTCAAGATATTGAATTTTTATCAATTAGTCGTTACTTTTATCAATTTGGCTACATTTTTATCAATATAGCGACATTTTCGTCAATATGGCAGCATTTAAAAAATTTCGCCAATTTTGACACCAAAATTTCGCCAAGTATTATCCAGAGATAGATAGGTAAACAGACAGATAAATCAAGGTGTTTTATATTATAAATTGTTGCTCGTATTCGATTCAAACATTGTACTAAAGAACGTTCTTTGATTTTTTCGATGGTGTCAAGATGGGCACTCTGTATTAATATTTTAGGTTGCTGAAGAATCAACTTGTATGAATATTGCTCAAAATCGTTGTAAATAGGGCTAAAACATAAAATAACTAAAAAACTGATTCGAAATAATAATAAAAAAAAAAATAATAATAATAACGCTTAAGTGCACTTATTTGGGTCCTGAGTCTGTGTACCGAATTTCATAGCCGCACGGTGGTTAGATTTTCTGCTACACACACACACAGAAAGACATTTCCTTTATTATATGTAAAATAACTTTCCCTAAAGAATCGCGGTTTATTCTTTTTGTTGTTTATGTTTTTTATGTTGTACCTTAAAATAGCTCAGGCCGAAAATCACGTCCAGTCCAACCCTAAGACAAACTAAATTTCTCTATAATTAACCGTTCTCCAAATATTTATTTATATATTTACTATTTTTTTTTCTTTTTTTTTTTGGAAACTTTTGCATGCTGGTCATTTTTCATAATGCAATCAGAAAAAAAGTTTTAAAACTGTATATGTAATTGAATATAATTTCAAGTAAACATTCGTGTCACTTCGTGCAGTTAAACTCAATTCAATGGATTATGAAAGAAGGTAGGGGGGGAAAGGGGAAGGTAGGTGGGGAAGGTAGGTGGGGAAGGAAGGTGGGGAAGGTAGGTGGGGAAAGTCATGTGCTGCTCACATTGGATATTTTACTTTCCCTATAATACACATGGTAATGTATACAGGGAAATTATTGGAGCTCATCGAAACTAGAGTTTTCGATGGGTCTACATGTTTCGAGCCCTCTAGAACATGAAAAAACCATTTTTAACATGATGTTTGTGTGTGTGTGTGCGTGCAATGTATGTATTTACTCTAGTTTAAACACAATTGAATGAAATGTCACAAAATTTGGTAGGTGATTCACTTGTTGGTTACACTGGTGTTGATTACATTTTGGTACGGTTCAGAAAAATAGAACCTGCCTTTTATTTGTGTGTGTGTGCGTGCAAAATGGCCCGGAAAAATCGTCAAAATCTAAAATATAAAGCTAAATGTACTGAAATTTTTTAATCAACTGCTTGATTTATACGTAATTTTTAACGACAAATTGAATAAAACTAACCTTATTATATTCTAGGATAGACCATTCTCGAGATATAAAGATTTTCGAAATTTTGATGAGCTGGCGATGTTTTCGCTGCAGTTAAAATAACTATTCAATGAAATTAAAATAAAAAAAATTGGTATGTAAGTCATTTGGGGGGGGGGGGGGGTTACTCTGTTACTAATTACATTTTAGTACGATTCGGAAAAGCAGAACCGGCCCACAAAAGTTGTCAAAATCTGTAGTAAAAGACTAAATAATATTGAAAGAAAAATACGTAGAAGACGAACATTTAATTTTCGATAATATTAATTAAATGTTTGTTTTCTACATAATTTTTGATAACGAACTGAATAAAACAAACCGCCCGGGTTGGACAGGACGCGATTTCCAGCCCAGGCGATTTTAAGGTAGCGGCCCTATAGTTATGTGATGATTGAGTGGGGTGTAGGCCAACATATATAATTAAAACAAATAAAAACAGCAATTTTCTAGGAAAAGTAATCTTACATATAATATAGGAAGATGCCTATGTGTCTGTCTGTATATCTGCGTGTGTGTGTGTACAGACTGTAGCGAGAAATCTAAGCGTCGTACGACCATGAAATTTGGTACACTCGTACTTCAGAAACTGAATAGGTGCATTTCGGTGTTATATTTTTAAATTTCGAATCAATTTTTTCAGTTATTTTATATATTAACCCGTTTTCAACGATTTTAGGCGATATTCACACAAATCGATTCCTTAATAATCTACAATACCAGAGTTTCCATCAGAGTTACATCATCGGAAGGATCGAAATACGCCCTTTCCAATGTTTCATTGAAACCGTGGGACAATTTCTTCATATTTATTCATTTTTTTAAATACATCGAAACTTGTATTTTTTATGTTATTTGATATATATATATATATATATATATATATAATTGAAGAATTTTAATTTACTTGTATTATAAATACCAGAGATGGATCATTTATTGAAATTGTTCTGTATAGCTAAAATGAAAATAAGATGGTCTGAAGTGAATATTTGATATCAATAATAACTATACGACAAGCTTGTGAAGATGATAAATAGAACATCACAAATAAAACATTATAAATAAAACGTTATAAATAAAACAGATACTAAATTGGTATAAAATACCCCTTTTTTCCTTGTTCTATATATAAGTTAAGGAATTGAAAAAGAATGACATGTGATGAAGATTGGTGAATATAATACCTTAACTATTCCCTTAGTTTAAATTTTTTTTATCAGAGATTGAACATTTATTGAAAATGGTCTGTACACGAGCAAATGTGAAAATAAAATGGTCTGAAGTGAAAATTTGAAATCAAACTTGACTCTCTACAACAAGCTTGTGAATATATATATATATATATATATATATATATATATATATATATATATATATAAATATATATATATATATATATATATATATATATATAAATATATATATATATATATATATATATATATATAAATATATATATATATATATATATATATATATATATATATATATATATATATATATATATATATATATATATATATATATATATATATATATATATATATATATATATATAAATATATATATATATATATATATATATATATATATATATATATATATATATATATATATATATAAATATATATATATATATATATATATATATATATATATATATATATATATATATATATATATATATATATATATATATAAATATATATATATATATATATATATATATATATATATATATAAATATATATATATATATATATATATATATATATATATATATATAAATATATATATATATATATATATATATATATATATATATATATATATAAATATATATATATATATATATATATATATATATTTAAATTTATATATGTATATATATATATATAAATTTATATATGTATATATATATATATATATATATATATATATATATATATATATATATATATAAATTTATATATGTATATATATATATATATATATGTATATATATATATATAAATGAAAAATAATGAAGCAGCAATGTATCAAAAGTAGCCGGGGGGGGATTGTGACCCCCACTTCCCGGTTAAGCCAGCTTTATGTCATGACGACACTTCCGAAAGCTGATACACTGCAGAAAACCAAGTACTCAATACTTAAAACACAAAATATATAGCAAAAAAGTACAGAAATTACAAAATTCCCATTACAACTAAAATTGCAACTCATATAGCAGTATATCAAACATCTAATAGATAATAACACAAATGAACCCCGTACAATCATTATAACCCAAACGTAAGCATCAACTAAGTCTTACCATTTTGTATTAAAACACTCGGCCACCTCGTTTCCAATATGTCCATGACAGTGCCATATTTCTATTTGCTCAAACTTCATGTGTGCTTTTATTTATCTCTTTCATTATATTTCATTTATATAAATAAACTTGGTTGAGCTGCTTGGCGCCTATAGGTATGTTTTCAGTTTTATGGTTGTGTTAATATAGGTAAAAAAATGGTTATATATATTAAGTTAGGGTTTTTTGAGTTAGAACTTCTCTCTATCTATTCTATCATTGGATTTTATATTATATTTTTATTATATATATATATATAATACAATATAATATTATATATGCAATTGATTACTATCATTATTCGGTTTCCTAATTATTATCGAATTTAAGATTTTGACGGATATACACGTTCAAACACCTCCCGAACACATTTTAAACACGTTTGTTGAAGTTGTCCGTCTGTACGTACGTGTAAGTCAAGTCTGTAAGGTATGATCTAATGTGAAGCGCTAGCTCCACCCCCCCCCCTCCCCCGCACACACACACACACGATCACACTCAAGTCATCGCAATGGTCCTTCCGCGAAGTTGTCACACGTTCAACCGAGATTCGACTTTCTACCGGTTGATTTCAGCTACACACCTTCCCTCTTTTTTTAACACTTTACAGCAAAGTTGAAAAGTGTTTATGACTTTGTTCATTCTGTCTGTCTGCCTGTCTGTCTGTCCGTTAACACGATAACTGCCGTAAAAATGACTTTACAAAATGAAATTTTAGTATGTTACTCAGATGGTCTGTGGGACCTGTGGGAATATAAATGAATAATATCACCCAATTAGTTTTGGATTGAATCCGAGTTGAAAAAATGAAATATATTGACCCCTATGGGACCTAATTTTTCAAACATTTTTTAAGCGGATTTAAAACTCACAATTTGCTTCGAAAGTTTTAGGAAATATTTAAATTATCCCATAAAATATTAAAAAAATTTCAGCAAAATATATTCAGTAGTTTTTTAAATAAAAATTAAAATAATAATTACACCTTTTATATGGAGAGATCACGTGACCATTATATGAAGAGATCACGTGACCCACTTCAAAATGACATATAGCATGCATCTTGTCTCAAAATCGTGATTTTTAAAGTTCTTTTTAATTCATATTTAGTGTTGTATCAGTCACAAAACCGCTTTATTTTTGCTTAAATTCTGTGCATCTACATATTAAAACAATGCAATTACAATATAGTTGAGTTTAAATGATCATCCAACTTTGATTATTTCTACAACGAAGCCTATTTTTTACCTATGCAAAATGTAAACAGCAAAATATGTAGAATGAGATGTATTAGAATTGCTGTATTTCTTTAACACAAAATTATTTAATTCAAGGAGTCTGCATAGCTGATATGAATGAAATATTCATTGATTTCACAGAGAGAAGGACGATTTTTCGATAAGTTTTAAGCAAAGACTTTAATTACCTGTACCTCCATGGTCTCAAGTTTTTAAATAAAATAAACTATTATAGTATTGTGATGAATGAAATAAATGGAAAAATGTTTATAAATGAAATGCTGCTTTTATAGAGAGAGCCAGGAGTGTTATATTTCGATGACGTCATTTGAATAAATTTCATTTGTTTTCGATGGAAGTTTTCAAATATAATAAATTATTGTAGTATTGTGATAATTTTAAAAATATTACCTAGGTATGTATCGCATTTTAGAGATGTTTAAACCAGGCAATGTATATTTCAATGCCGTCATTTGAATGAAGTTAATTTTTTTCGTTGAAATTTTATGTTTTCAAATATAATAAATTGATGTAGTATTGCGATAATTTTTTAAATATTACCGAGGAATGTATCGCATTTTAGAGATGTTTGAATAAAATTGCATTGAAGTTGGAAAGTGTTTCATAACCAATGCTTTATGCATGATTGATCTTTCTTGTTTTTTTTCTTTCCGCTAAGAGCTGCCGCATATTCGCAGACGATCCAGCATGTTGGGCAAACATTTATTCTGGAGGGGAAAAACAGCTGATCGCAGGAAGTGCATTTATAATTTTGGGTTTTCTAAATTTGCGAATTCAAAAGATGTCATCCTATCTGTTTTTGTAACACTTTCCAACATGGTTGAAAAGTGTTTCTGACTTTGTTCTTTCTGTCTATCTATCCGTATGCACTTTATCAAAATGAAATATTAGTATGTTGTTGAGACGGTCTGTGGGACATACGGGAATGTAAATGAATAATATCACCCAATTAGTTTTGGATTGAACCCGGGTTACAAAAGTGAAATACATTGAACCCTATGGGACTTACTTTTTTAAACATTTTTTGAGCGAATTTAAAATTCTTAAATTGTTTCGAACATTTTAAGAAATATTCAAATTATCCCATAACATATATATAAAAAATTTCAGCAAAATATGTTCGGTAGTTCTTTAAATAAAAATTAAAATAATAATTACACCCATATTATATGAAGGGATTACGTGAGCCACTTCAAAATAAAATATAGCATCCATATTTTTTCTTAGTGTAAAAATCGAGATTTTTAGAGTTCTTTTAAATTTATATGTAGTGTTGCATTCGTCTTAAAAACGCTTTATTTTTGCGCATTTTCCATACATCTATATTCTGAGCCAACGCAATTAAGATATTCAGATAAAATGATCATCAAACTTTGATTATTTCTACAATGAAGCCTAATTTTAATGGATGCAGAATGTAAACAAGTGATTTTAAGATGAGTTGTACTATTGCTGAATTTTTTCACTCAAAATTATTTAGCTCTGGAGTCTGGCATAAAAGTGATATGAATGAAATATTCATTGCTTTTACATAGAGAGCTAGCTAGACGATTTATATTTCGATGACGTTATTTGAATAAAGTTCATTTTTTTTCCGCTGAAATTTTAAGTTTTTAAATATAATAAATCAATGTAGTACTGTTATAATTTAAAATATATAATTTAAATTATAAATCATCACAGTTATGCTTAATTGTGGAAAATAAGCATTTTTTGAAAAATATCCAAATATTTAATTTTGAATAACCAAGACGTGTATCAGTTGTGTATAGGCCACGCCTACATTTGTCTATTTCCATTTTTAGCATTTGAAACTTCCTTTGAGTATTGGAATAGTGTTTATTTGCAATAAATATCAAATTGTAGAGGGAGATTTTTAAGCAGCTGAAAATTTTTAAGCAAATGCACTAAGCAAAAATTTTAAGCAAAAAAGTATATCAAATCACTTTTCCGAGGGCACTAAAGCAACGAAATATATGTACAGTCTGTTACAAAAGTATAAGAACACGAGACTTTTTGTTATTTAGTTAATTAATGAAATACTTTTTTATTCAAAATCAAAACTACTCCATGTCAGAACAAGTTTTAAATAAAATTTAGCAACTTACATGTACCAAATTCATTTAGAAAAAAATAGAACAGCAATATAACAAAATGTGGCACAAATACCTGTTGCAAAATTATAAGAACACATATGGAAAAATTAAGTTTTAGCAAATTTAGTAAGTTGTTGCTCCACTATTTTTCTGAATAACTTGAAACACACAATTTGGCATCGATTTAATTAAATTTTTAAAGACAAATTCCGGAATATTGTCCCATTTCTTCATAATGGTGACTTCCAATTCATATGCCGAATGATACTGTTTCTTGTTTTCGTATACTTGGCGATACAAATAACCCCACAGGTTTTCTATAAGGTTTAGGTCAGGGCTAAGGCTAGGCCAAGATATAACATCAATCTTTTCTCTTTTGAGCGATGCTTTTGTTGATTCAGATGCCATTTAGGCCCTCCTAAAAGTGACCCAAAGGATATTAGACTTCCGTATAACATTTGTTGATAACTGTCCGAGTTCATTTGCCACAAACTCTTTGCAGATCGCATTTTCCTGCATATGAGAAAGCGCCCCACACTATAACGGAATCGCCTCTCATCTGCCTACTGAAGAATTCACGAGATTCTTGCCCTAAGTCATGACAGTAGTAGTTATTGCCGTCTGGACCGTCTAAGTTAAATTTTTTCTCGTCCGAAAATATTATATTTTTCCATGTAGAGTTCCAGGACATGACATTCTTTGCCCACTTTAGACGTGCTTCTTTATGATGTTTAAGAAGTCGTGGTTTGCTTCTTAGTTTCCGAAGTTTAACATCAACATTCGACTTCAAACTTCGCCACACAGTTACATGAGACACTTGTTTACTTGTCTGCTGTGCTATTTTATAAGTGGACTATAGTTTTCGTTGCAATCTGGAAAATTAGTCTATTATCACGAGCTGATAACTGCTTTCTGCGGTCAGATCTTTTCTGTTTTCTATATAATTCTTTTTTATTCAAAAAATTGTGAATAGCCGTTTTAGAACGATTAAGAATCTTACTTATTTCACGTTCTGACTTTCCTTTTCCATTGTAGAACCAAACTTTTCGCACTTTTTCTTTAGACAAATCACTTCCATGAGACATTTTAATAATCCAACGAATCAAACAGTTCAATTCTGAATTTCTGCCTTTTTCCAACCTTTCTAGATGGCTTAGGTTACAGTTAAACTCCGAAGTTAAACAAAAATCGTCTGCATTATTAGAAAATCTAAAGTGATCATATATTTATGAAATACCTTGATTTCGAAAAATCGTTTGGCACGAAAATAATATTCGATCTTTTTTTTTTTCTAAGCTAAATCAACACTGCAAAATTGTTTCGTTTCATACACCTTCTTTGAAATTCACATTCAATGTTGTCTTTCTTGAGAAAGGGTGGAATTTTGAGCGTTCTTATCATTTTGAAACTGACTGTAAATGGAAATAAATTTTTGATGCGGATTTCATACTAGCACTAATTCTGACATAAGTCTAAATTTCATATTATTTTATTTGTAGTCCGAGAGATTTTCCGAACGGTGGCCAATTGGACAGCCCAAAATTATGCCCAAAACGGATAACAGTATTCAACATCCCCATCGAATACGAGATTACGATAATTAAAAGAATATTTGCTTACAGATTATATGTGTCGATAATATTTTAGAAGTTTAAGTTATATAAAAAACAATTCCAAGTTCAATCAGTAAATTTCGCAGCTTTTTTTTTAAGCATCCAGAAAGCTGTACCGAATAAGATCACAGTCAATTTAAATAAAAAAACAATTAATAAATGCCTCCTTTGAATATTATTTGTTTACGAAAAATAGTTCTGGACGACATGAAACTCCAAGGTGTAGGATTCTTTAAAATTTGGCTACTGTTCATTTAGCGCAATTGAGTGCTACTTTGCTATTTTCTAAAAGCCCTTAAATATTTTAGATACTGAATGTATTTTATGTCTATACTGCAGGGCTTGCGTTTCGACTGTTGGGCCGCAGCTGTATTCTGAAATAATTTGGCAACTCGTGAACATAGGGCGCTTTTAAATAAAACAAATTTAACTATTTGAATTTTCTACAATTTGTGAGGGAATTTCTAACATAAATTACAATATTTAAACACGATTTTAAACAGGAGTGTGTTGGCATATATTTAATTGCAATTCATATTTCTAACATAAATTAACAATCTTTAAACATGATTTCAAACAGGGGCGTGTAATCAATTGTAATTCATATTTCTAAAATATTAACTGTGTTTACTGTGTAAACTGTGTACTGTGTTTACTGTGTAAACAGCGTTTAAATGTTAACTGTTTTAGTTTCCTTTCTAATATATTTAAAACATGTTTTAATATTTACCAGCTGAGATACTCGCAGCTGAAGGTTAATGTTTTGAAACGTTACTTTTTAGGGGGTCGTTTTTAACACTTTACAAAACAGTTGAAAAATATTTCTGACTTTGTCCATTCTGTCTGACTGTCCGTTTGCACGATAACTACCGTAAAAATGACTTTATCAAAATGAAATTTTAGTATGCTGTTGAGACGGTCTGTGGGACATAGGGGAATGTAAATGAATAATATCACCCAATTAGTTTTGGATTGAACACGGGTTGAAAAAATGAAATATATTGAATCCTATGAAACCTAATTTTTCAAACATTTTTTAATCAAAATTAAAATTCATAAATTGCTTCGAAAATTTTAAGAAATATTCAAATTATCTCATAAAATATATAAAAAAAATTTCAGCAAAATATGTTGGGTAATTTATTAAATAAAAATTAAAATAATAATTATACCCATATAATATGAAAAGATCATGTGAGCCACCTAAAATTAAATATGGCATTCATCTTTTTGTACCAGAGTAAAATTCGTGATTTCTAAAGTTCTTTTAAATTTATATTTAGTGTTGCATTCGTCTTAAAACCGCTTTATTTTTGCGTATTTTCCGTGCATCTATATTCTGCTCCAACGCAATTACAATATTTTTGAGTTTCAGTGATTATTAAACTTTGATTATTTCTACAACGAAGCCTAATTTTAATGAATACAGAATGTAAACAAGTGATTGTAAGATGAGTTGTACTATTGCTGAATTTTTTCACGCAAAATTATTTAGCTCTGGAGTCTGGAATAAAAGTGATATGAATGAAATATTCATTACTTTTACATAGAGAGATAGACGATTTATATTTCGATGACGTCATTTGAATAAAGTTCATTTTTTTCCGTTGACGTTTTAAGTTTTCAAATATAATAAATTATTATAGTACTGTTATAATTTAAAATATATCAGAGCTGAATGTATCGCATTTTAGAGATGTTTAAATAAAATTGCATTTCGATTGGAAAGTGTTTCATAATTATATAATGTTTCACATTCATGATTGATCTTTCTTGTTTAGTATTTTTGGATTTTAAGAATTTTTTTTTGCAATTTAAAATACTTTCACTTATTTGTATCGCCAGAATAATTTCAGTTTAAAACAAGCGATTTGGAAATTGAGTGGTGTTATTTGTGTATGTATTATTTAAGTAGCGGGCGCTTATTTATTGGAAATATAAAAAATAAGTTGTTTTCGGGGAATATGGCCAATATATAAATTTGTCTAATTTTGCTGAGATTGTTGAAATTAAGATTTGGGGCGAGACAGCCCAGAGGTTAGCGCACGGGGATTGCACTCGGACGACCGTTCGATTCCCAATCTTTCTCAAACTGTCCCCGTGGAGTACGGGCACGTTAAATATGTGAGTTCGTAAGTACTTCCGAGAGGTTGGTGGTAGGGAAGGAGGGTACGGTCTCTGTGGAGCCAACCCCACTGGGTTCCGACCCAAATTGGGTTGCATTTCTGGGCGATCCAAAGAGATACCTTACACCTTCAGGTAGAGGGCCAACGGCCGTACCGTGCTGAAAACACCGGTTCTCGTTAGATCACCGAAGTCAAGCAGCATCGGGCGCGGTTAGTACTTGGTGGGTGACCACCTCGGAACACCGCGTGCTGTTGGCCATCTCGGGTGCGGTATCCCCGTGGTTTGCGCGCTAGATTTGCACGCTGCCACAAATGCCGCCGTGTTCATGCGGAGTACGATCACGTTAAACATGTGGGTCCGTAAGTCCTTCCGAGAGGTTGGTGGTAGGGGAAGGAGGGTACGGTCCCTGTGGATGCCTCCCCCACTGGGTTCCGGTCTAAATTGGGTGGCACTTCCCGACCGTCTAAACAGTTACCTTACACCTTTCTGGTAGGTCGGACGGTCTGGGTCTCAACAACAACACCTTCAGGTAGGTCGAACGGTTTGCGTCAAAAAAGAAAGAAATTAAGATTTAAATTGTGTCCATAAGTAGATTTTAACGTAGAAAGTAGAGTCTCCGCAAGTGACGAGTTTCGGTTTTGTGATTTGGGGGGGGGGGGGGGGGGGGGGTCGTATCATGGTCGATGTACACGTATTGAATGTAATTTTCGTTGTTATTTATACAATTAAAATTCATTTATTTTGTTATTCTATGTAACTACCCTGCTTTAACTCCCGTATAACACTGGGCGCATTTTCTGGTCAAAGAATATATCTTGGTCCATAAAAATAAAATAAAATACAATGTCAGTCTGTGTGTTCGTTACGCCTCAGAGCAGTATCCAATTCAAGACGGGTTATGCAATTTGACACGCAAACAGCCGCGAAACGTCAGGAGAGAATAGGTAGTCAGTGTCTACCTAAATAATTTACGGCCAAGTAATTTTTATTTTAATTACTAGGGGGCTCTGCCCCCTTGCTCGCTCCGTTCGCGCAAACCTCTTCAAGAGGCTTCGCCTCCCACTCGCTGCGTTCGCAGAGCTCGCTTCATATCTATTTTTCCTAAAAATTCTACTTTCAAAAATCTCTTTTGTATCCCTGCCTATTTTCTGCAGAAGGGAAAAACAAGGATTTTTTTAGCCCAGGGAATCCAAAAAATGAATTTCTTGATCATAAGCTGGCTTCATGAGCTATTTCGTGCCAAACTAAAGTTTAAATTGATAAACGGTTTATTTCACCGTGTTACCCTATTATTTCTCAATAAATGTATCATATTTCATATTTTTGTATGCTATAGTTTTTACGATACAAGACAGAAAAGTCGCCAGACGTGCCGATATGAAAAAAGAAATTCACTTCAGAAGTGCATACAAAGTAAAATGTCTCAAAAACTACATCGAAATTAATAAAAGGGGTTCCGTCCTGCAAAAATTCATTCATGTAGGTACTTGCATGCAAAAATTCGTGGTCTTGCTATTGTTAGTCTATCCAGGACGCGAACTCGCAGCTCAAATATTTTGCTTTTGTCTTTGACATTAAATATTTCTTAAACTACAATATACAGGGTGTCCCAAAAAGATTGAAACGCGCTTTAATTCTTTACCTGTTGGAGATAAGTGGGCAATGTAAATTGCAAAGATGTTGAAAGTAAGGTAGGAAATAAGTCTACGTTAATGAAATAGTCCTACCATTCATTTTCAAAAGGTTACATTTTTTAAATTTTTATACGACCCCCTTAGACAAATTAGGCCAATCAGAAAATTTTTATTACTTTCCTTATATACATAATGTATAAGGAAAGTATTGTGACGGGGTCGAAAATTTGAATTCGAGTTTTCGACGGGAGAGCACGTTTCAAGCATCCCTGATCACGAATCAAACATTTTTGAAGTGATGTCTGTGTGTGTGTGTGTGTGTGAAAGTATGTGTGTGTGTGTGTGTCAGTGAGTCTGTGGAGACGATAACTGTCGAACGAATAGACCGATTCGAACGAAATTTGTACAAAAATCACAATCCGTAAACACTGGAAGCCTATTGTTTTTATACGCAATCGAATGTTTAGAACCCCCCTAAATATTCGAGTGAAATTTTGAAAAATGGTCAAAAAATCAAAACCGCTAATAAAGTTAAGCAAATAGGCATTTCTTATGTAATTTTTCATTAGAAAACGATTGACATAAATTTTAGAACGCTAACGTGAACCGTTCTCGAGATATTGCACATTTTTCAAAAAAATTATCAAAAAGTTATATAAAATTAAAAAAAAATATTTCCTATTGAAAAACATGTTCACTTTTCATATGTAATACCATGCGTTAAATTGGATGACATCATTCTCGTGGATCTAGCTCGTTCCATTCATGAAAAAAGATACTTTGAGTAATACTTTTGTATTTGAACGCCGATAGTCATTTATCTGCTATAAGAATAACTTATTTCTCCGTCCATAACACTTGGCGAGATTTTGGCTACGAATTTGGTGGAATGTCGCCAACTTGGTGACATTTTTAATTGTTGCCAAATTAACAAAAATATCGCCAAATTGATAAAAATGACTCTAAATCAATGAAAATGACGACTAATTGAAGAAAATTCAATATCTTAGAAAGAATATAAGTATCTACTATAAGAATAACATTTTTTTAACTGTAAAAGTAGTAAATTCATTTCATTATATAAGGAAAGTCATGTGTTGCCCACATCAGATTTTTTTTAATGCAACAAGATCATTAAAAAAATCCCGCATATCTGTATCTTTAAAATCAACTGAATTATGATGAAGGAAAAAATCTGACCTATGCCACTTTTCCGTAACATGTGAAAGGCTGTTTCATCAATGAAAAATAGGGATCATAAACAAATTGACGATGTAAATTGTTTAGATCAAAATACGTTAATATGTGTCAAAATTTTTTATCACAAATGCATCTAAATAAAGCATTACACAGACAGAAATCATATAAAGCAGTGGTACTTACTACGCGGTTAGGTATCCTATGTAGTATCATCCAGTTTTATCTTGTTGTGATATGTCACAAATTTACATTTCTAATTTGATATAGGATCCCCATTCACAATGTTCAATTTTCAATTAAATATAACTCGCTCAATTTTAAAGATACAGGTATGCGGGTTTATTTGATGATCGTGTTGCATTAAAAATAAAAAAATTCAGATTGATCAAATTTGTCAAAGGGGGTCATATAAAAATTTAAAAAGTGTAACTTTTTGAAAATGAATGGGAGGACTATTTCTTTAACGTAGTCTTATTCCCTACTTTACTTTCAACATTTTTGCAATTTACATTGCCCACTTATCTCCAACAGGTAAAGAATTAAAGCCTGTTTCAATCTTTTTGGAACACCCTGTATATCAAAAAAAGTTTTATTTCAGCGTATTCCCCAAAGCTTTTTATACATGTGTACCAAATTTCTTATTTTTATATGTAATAATTTTTGCGGTACGAAGCAAAGAATCTGGAGAAACGATAAATTTGTCAAACAGCGGCGGTGGCGTCAGCTAATTTTTTTGCAATACAGAGATATATAATTCAAAATAAACGTATAAAATATTTTCCATGTAAATAAATGGAGATACCCACAAAGATTTATATGTCGCTCTTTTGTGGAATGTATATTTTAATTCTTACCCGTCAGGTCCGTTTTGAACCCGGCATAGTAATAGGGTCATGTCTTTTGGGAATGACTTAAGAACCGGAGCAGCCAGCAAGCTCAAATTAGGCATATTTTGCATTTCATTGTATATTTTGATTATTTGGATTTTGAACCTTATGCATGATTGTTCTTTCTTGTAAATTTTTTCCCACGTGTAAGTCCACTTTATAATTTGCAGTATGTTTAATATAAACTGTTATAATACTATTAACATCTAAAGCATAGTTAAAATTATTTATTACTCTTCTTATATACATAATGTATAAGGAAAGTATTGTGACGGGGTCGAAAATTCGAATTCGAGTTTTCGACGGGAGAGCACGTTTCAAGCATCCCTGATCACGACTCGAACATTTTTGAGGTGATGTCTGTGTGTGTGTGTATGTGTGTGTGAAAGTATGTGTGTGTGTATGTGTGCGTGAAAGTATGTGTGTGTGAAAGTATGTGTGTGTGTGTTAGTGAGTCTGTGGAGACGATATCTCACGAACGAATAGAGCGATTCGAATGAAATTTGGTACAAAAATCACAATCCGTGGATACTAAAAGCCTATTGTTTTTAAACGTAATCGAATGTTCAGAACACTCCTAAATATTCGAGTGAAATTTTGAAAAAATTATCAAAAAATCATTACCTTTAAAAAAGTTACGCAAATAGACCTTTCTTATGTAATTTTTCCTTAGAAAACGATTGGCATAAACTTCAGAACGCTATCATGAACCGTTCTCGAGATATTGCACATTTTGAAAATAAATTTATCGAAAAATCCCCTAAATTAATATTAAAATATTAACTGTTGAGAAACATGTTCACTTTTCATATGTAATATCATGCAATAAGTTTGGTGACATCATTCTCGTGGATCTAGCTCTAGCTCGTTCCATTCATGAGAAAAGATACTTTGAATAATACTTTTGTATTTGAACGCCAATAGTTATTTATCTGCTATTAGAATAACTTATTTCTCCGCCATAACACTAGGCGAGATTTTGGCTACGAATTTGGCGAAATGTCGCCAACTTGGCTACTTTTTTAAATGTTGCCGAATTAACGAAATTCTCGCCAAATGGATAAAAATGTCGCTAAATCAATGAAAATGACGACTAATTGAAGAAAATTCAATATCTTGGAAAGAACATAAGTATCTACTATAAGAATAACATTTTTTTTAAACTGCAAAAGTAGTAAATACATTGCATTATAAAAGGAAAGTCATGTGTTGCACACATCAGATTTTTTCCTTTATACAACGGCAAAATAAAATACTATAAACTGTAAAACCTTTTTTTTTCTCTCGGCAAGGGCCTCTGAAGAGCTGTTTTAATTACCTATATCTCATGGGGGCGCAAGCCGATACTGCCGTTATAGACCACATATACTACCACTATTGTTTCGGGAATGAGAGTTATTTCTCCATAGGAAACAATGCTTTGAAAATCTTAAAATTCGATTAATTAGATTTCTAATTAAGCAAAATACTTTCTGTTTTGTTATAGTTTTTCATATAATGCATCCACACATAAACTTCCATAGTGTTACTTGCATTCAGTTGGTTTTGGGTTATCGTGTCCACTTGTCAAACAACCAATCTATATAAATAGTAGGACCTCTACAAACATTTATTGCCGCCCCCCCTTCTTCATATTTGATTTTCCCTTCTAAATTTTTCACATTTTCCCCCAATCCCTCAAAAGAAAGGGGGAGAGGTGGTCCCCTCCTGATGCTCGAACCCCACTAAAGGGGTGCTTGTACTGCCTCTCCTGGGAGTAGCCCTTGTTCATGGAGACTTAAAAATGCTTATACATCAAAATGACGAATTTTTAAAAATCGGGAAAACAATAATGTAATTAACTAGAGCGTGGCTCAACTCGACTTTCTCATACTAGAATCCATTTTTAGTAGCTTATTTATTTATTTATTTATTTTATAAGAAATTTTTTGAAAAATCGATATCATGAGTCCAAATGATTACAATTATATAGTGTTACTCGTCACTTTAAGGGGCTGATAAAAAAAAATATATATATTTCGATTGATACCATACTTTAAAGTGTACCACCGAGGGGACTAATGAGGTCACGAACAAAAAAAAATGTATCGCGGCTATTTTTCACAACAATTGAAGCTATTATGTCTCGTATCATTGAGCCATAAATAAACCCTTTTATTCGCGATTAAATCAATTTTTGTCTTACTCTGACATGTTAAAAAGATATAAAATTTCGACGTTTTCGCTCGAATTAAAAAAAAAAATTCTATCTAGTTCTAAATTTTTTGATAAAAAAAAACCGAATAAAAAGTTTCATGAAAATCCATTAATATTTGTGGCCGCTATCGTGTTACATAAGAAATCGATCACAGACAGACGGACATCACTCCAGAAATAGCCAAAACGTGTTCAGGATGTCTTAAAACACACATTGACATCAAAATCTCGAATTCGGAAATTTTTGTGACAACAATACTTTCTCCATACTATATTACATAGTACGAGAAAGCAAAAATTTTAAATGTTAAAAATTTATGCAATAGGTATTATTGCACTTACCAGTTCCCCCAATTTGCATAATCCCGGCTGTGTAGACAAAAAATCCATGTGCAGGGAGCAACATGCTTTTCTTTGATTCACAACCTGGGTCACATTCCGAGCGATAGGGATGCTGTGCATTGTAACGTTCGTTGCACCGAGAGGAGCAGGAGCAGGGATTCTAAGAGGCAGGAGCTTTATTTTAGCGAAAAGTTTGGAGATGCTGCGTCATGCGGTTAGGGTGACGTTCAGAGGTAACTGAACGTTCGTCTGCGATGATGAGACAATTTTTTTGTTTGTTCCGAGATTCAGTGTTAAAAATGTCTGGATGGCAATTCGAAGCTTTAGTTTACAAAGTTGCAAAAAATATTTTCCGTTGGAAATAACGAGAAATAAATAATAATTTCATTGGAAAAGTTATATGGCAAAACTACAAACGTAGATTGAAGAAAGCTGAAAAAAAAAAATTAACTGGAGGTGGCTTTACTTGACCTTATCATACCAGAATCCATTGACTTAAGAAAAAAATCTTCCGATTGATAACCAAGTTTGACAATGCACAAGGAGGGGGGGGGGGGGGGGGGGACTAATGACGTCAAGGACTCAAAAATTGTATCGCGTCTATTTTCCACTACAATGATTGTAACTATTAATTCGTGATTATTGAGCCAGATATAACCCCTCTTATGCATAATTATGTTAAATTATGTACAATGTTTGGTTGGAATTAAAAAAAAAAAAATTCTATCTAGTTCCAGATTTTTCGATAATAAAGCCGGAAAAAAAAGTTTCGTGAAAATCTATTCATATTTGTGGCAGCTATTGTGAGTATAAGAAATCGACGACAGACGGAATATATATTGGCATCAAAATCTTTAAATCGAAGATTATAGTGAAAACAACACCCCATACGTAGACAAAGCCATAGGTATGATTTTTTTTAGGGGTGGAGGTGATTTTCTTATTTCAGTTAGCTTGTAAATTTTATTTATAAATTTATTTATTTAGGAGAGGATATAAAAATATAAAATTCAAGATATTTTGAAACATTGATACTTAAAAAAAACTTATAAAACAAAATAATTGACAATGGAAAAACAAAGCTGATCGCATATATCGGAATGTGAAGCCGTCTATCACCACTGGCTACAGCCTTGCCCGGAGACCATAGTTTCGCTGTCATTGCCGTTCGTTAGCACGGTGCAGACGATGAGATGATAAGTGAGCATAACACTTTTTAAAACAAGAATTTCACAAAAAATTTTCAGAAGCATTTACGCAAGATTAAAAATAATTATCTAAATCACGATTTTAAAAAGAGATAATTTTATTAATCTGCATGCAACAGTGTAAACATAGAGGCACCAGAAAACACATGGAGACATTGCATGTGTGTAAGCATGCATTATTGCAAAAGGTGAATATTTTGTATATAATAAAGCCAATTTTATTCCTTTTTTTAAATTTTCATTTATTTTAAGGGGTGGAGGATGGATGCATATGCTGGTTTTCAGGGTTCTTTTCCACCTGTTGCATGGGAGACAAACATGCTCTGTACTAATTTTGAAATGCTCTACAATTTTGCAATTGTAAAACTCTAGCACATTTCAAAAGACTTACTTTTGAAATGTGCTAGCCTGAGGCCATTTTGAAGTGTGCTCCTTTTTTTTTTTACTTATACTTTTTACAGGCTACCCCAGTTTACGTTCTTTTGAACCGCACATGCCAATTCACTTTTAATGAACTAACAGAATTTGATTCATCAAACAGTTTTACTCAACATTATTCCTTGAAAGTGCAAGGTGAATGATATAAACCTGATTTACATGATATAGTAGCCCACCCTACATGATATGCTTTTCTCCAGAATATAGCCCCCCCCCCCCCCCCCAAAAAAAAAAAAAAAAAAAAAAATAAGCTGTTCAGTTAGCTATTTTAAAATACGAGTCGATATCAGAGACTGATTGCAGATTGTTGAGAAAAACTACTCAGATGTTTAGATTCTGTAATAAGGTAACACCACCAAGTTAAAGTGTGGAATGACATCATAAAAATCAAGGACTTTCAAGTATCCCTGTGGAATTCGAGTGCTTTCAACAGCCATTTAACACTAGAAAGACAAGTGAAGGCATTTTGACCATTTCAGATTTACTTTTGAACGCTATGTTTCTATTTATGACCTCGGGCAACAAAAATTTTATGAATTTTCCTAATTTTACGCAAAGGACATACGCACGTTTTTAAGACTTTAATTATTATTTTTTTTAATTATGTTGCATACTTTTTCAGTCTACAGCTGTCATTTTGATGGCAGTAAAGAAAACGAACAGAAATATTCAAAACAATCACATATAAATGTTAGTTGTGTTAATAAATTCTATTGACATTTAAAAAAATTACTTAAAGGGTTCTTTTTGTACACTTTGTGCGAAGAATAAGAAAAACTTTAGCAACAAATAAAAGCACAAATAACGTAAAGCAGCATAGAGCTGTTTCAGAGATATGCTGGATCCTCTCCGTCAGCATTCGAACCAATAAACCCGAAGTCCAAAAGAAGAATGGACCGAATGCTTTGTTCTTTTTTTTTTGTTTATTGGATTTTGGGTTTGCTGGTTCACTTACACTGATGAAGGGGATTCAGCGTATCCTCAAAACAGCTGTATGTTGCATTACTTTGTGTTATTTGTGCTTTTATTTGTTGCTCAAGTTTTCCTTAGCCTTTTCACAAAGTATATTTAAAAGGTAAGTTCATGAATGTTTTTCACGTATTTGTTAAGCAAACAGTGTCAACATAACTTATTATTACTTGAAATGTTTCCTTTTTACATCTCATTATATATGGGCATAAAAATATTATTGTATGAAAATGTTTTATGGTTTAATGTTTATCAGTGAGACTGTGAGAAATAGTTCTAAATTTAAAATATACTACAATTTTTAATGAAAATAAATACTAAATACATTATATTTCCTGATGTTAATTTCACTCGTCAAAATGATGGCTTCAGACTTCATAGTTAGTAAAAAAATTCCAGCTTTCTAGCATTAAAAGCAAGCACTTCAGTGATTTTTAAGAACTGTGAGAATCCTGTCATTACATGTCAGTTAAAAAGTCAGTTAAAGAAAATTTTATATTCATTAAAATAACCTTATTCTATCAATTTTTTGGATGTTAAAATCTGTCTATTTTTTAGATGTTAGTGTCTATAAATATAACTTAGGAATTTTAAATTATCCATATATTTACATATTGTACATTTACTTAATTAGTATAATTTAACTTATATTGTTGTGTTTAAATGATAGTAACTTGTGTTCAAGTCAGTGACTAATTACTTTTACCAAACTGTACTTACAAGGAAGATTAGAATCAGTCTCTAATGTCGTTATAACTGCCGTACATAGTTTTCACAGTTTATAATGGCCATGCAAGGCAGAAATTTTAATTTCTTTATTAAAGAAATAGAAGTTTTGTTCAAGCAGAGTTGGGCAGAGATGCGTATTTGAAACACATCTGTATTTTGTATTTTAAACTGAAGAAAAACTAAAGTATTTTGGTAATGCAACATCAAAAATATAATTTTAGAGTACTTTGTATTTTGAAAATACTTAAAATACATTTATTCAGATTTCAAACTATTGTGTTTAAACAGTAGATGGATGATTTACAAAAGTGAAAACGGTTAATCTGTATTTTGCCTAGTTTTTTAATTCGTTTCTAGGAATTAATATAAACATCTTTTTTTAAATTATATTAATTCAAACATCTAGTGCCAAAAAAGATGCTAATAAAATGTTTAGTGACTGCAGTTGAGAAAATAATTAATGTTAAAAATTTTACTGTATGTTCTTATTGGAATTATATAATAATGTTGTTTGGTAGATGGCTCCTTTCTATGTATGTAAAAGAGAAAGAAGAGAGCTTGAAGTTACATTTTTTGTGAAAACAGAAACATAGACAATCTTAGTTCTGCTGAACATTGAATTTTCTAAAAAGTACACTAAAGAGATGCATTTCAATGAGTTATTGCTAAGACAGGAGAAAACATGTTTGATACTTCTGGTAATGATGAAAATGTATCAAAGGCATTAATGGATTATGATGGTGCATGGTGTCATATTAGACGAAAAAAATATTTTAAAATGATATATGTTGGCAATAATAGAAAAATTGAAACAGAATGCCACTTATGCAAACAAAAATATTCAGTTATAATTGGGACTTTCGAAGCCACAACAAATTTTAAAATGCATTTGAAGGTAGAATTTTAGTTTTATACAGCAATACTTCGATTTCACAAATTCCTGGATTTAACACATATTTCATCTAGACCCTTGGCATTTGTTTAATGGAACCCTGGGGATCCATGAACCCATGCCATGGATTCCACAAGAATTTGTAAATATTTGCAAAAAAAGTAAAATTTGCCACCTTTTTCTGTAATTTATAAATACAAGTGAGTCAAAATATTAGAATAAGGCATTTCATTTGTAATTTGAATTGCATTTAGCTTCATTTCAGCATAGTAAATTTGAAAGAGAACAACGGTTGATGTTTCAATAAATTTACATGTTATTAAAGTAAATTAAAACTTTAAAAGATTTAATTTCAAGCAAATATTTTAGTTTTTAACAATGATTTTCATTATTCAAAATATTAGAATACTAAAATAGGTGGTTCAAAAAATCAGAATACTTATGAATTTTCCTGAATGGTTCAGAAAGGTGCATACATTAAACATAAAATTAGTTTCTGCGGGACTTTCGTGTTTTTTTGTTCATTTTATGTGAAACATGGGTCGTTCGTCTGACATAACAGTGTTTACAAAGAAACGTATTATTGATTTGCATAAACAAGGCCGTAATCAGCAATATATCACCAGTTACTTAAAATGTTCTCAATTAAGTGTTAGTAGAGCAATAAAGCAGTATTTTAACAATGGATATTTTGAAAACAATCGTCTGAATAGTCGCCGAAAGTCAAAAACTACTCAGAGAGATGATAGAAAGCTAAAGAATATTGCTAAGAAAAATCGTTTTAGAAGTGTAAGGTATTTGCATCGGAAGTGGAAAGAAGACAGTGTTGATGTGTGTAAATCTACAACACTAAGACGTCTCCATAAATTTGGATTCCATTCTTGTGTACCAAGATAAAGTCTCTCATGACTAGTAAACAGAAAACGGACACAGTGAAGTGGTGCAAAAAAAAGGCTTTTATGGGGTGTGGATGAGTCGAAAAAGGTATTGTTCAGTGATGAGAGTATGTTCTATGTATCATATGGTAATCAAGGTGTCCGTGTATTGCGAATGAAGCAAGAACCATATTACAAGGAATGCATGAAGCGATCAGTGAAATTTGAAGCCAGCGTAATGGTATGGGGTTGCATGACTGCAAATGGTCCTGCAAGGCTATGTTGTTGTTGTTGAGACCCAGACCGTCCGACCTACCAGAAAGGTGTAAGGTAACTGTATGGACGGCCGGGAAGTGCCACCCAATTTAGACCGGAACCCAGTGGGGGAGGCATCCACAGGGACCGTACCCTCCTTCCCCTACCACCAACCACTCGGAAGGACTTACGGACCCACATGTTTAACGTGATCGTACTCCGCATGAACACGGCGGCATTTGTGGCAGCGTGCAAATCTAGCGCTCAAACCACGGGGATACCGCACCCGAGATGGCCAACAGCACGCGGCGTTCCGAGGTGGTCACCCACCAAGTACTAACCGCGCCCGATGCTGCTTGACTTCGGTGATCTAACGAGAACCGGTGTTTTCAGCACGGTATGGCCGTTGGCCCCTGCAAGGCTATGTGTCACTTACGAAAGGATTAACAATAAGATATATTAAGATATCCTTGAGAATTTCATGATACTATCGTCGGAAGATTTGTGTGATGATGAATTTTTTTTCAACATGATTTAGTATCTTGCCACAGGTCATTTTCCACTATAAACTGGCTTACACAACACCAAATTAATTTACTTCCCTGGGTGGCTAACTCACCAGATTTAAATCCAATCGAGAATTTGTGGGGAATAATGAAGAAAAAACTTCAAGAAATTGCGCCAAAAAACAAAGTTGATCTTATTTCCAACATAAAATTGATATGATCATGTCTGGGTAGAAATCATTGTGAGCCACTTATAGCTAGCTTGCCAAATAGAGTTTGTGCTGTTACAAAATATTAAACAATCACTATTTTTGATTTTTTTTAAAAATAACGTGATTTACAAAGCATTATTTTAATATTTTGAACCAGGTAAATGTTATTCTACTATTTTGATTTTTCCCAAGTGTGAATGAGAATAGTCATTTTCATTTTTGTATTATTTCCGTTAATTTTTATGTTAAAATATTCAACAAATTATGTAGTTTCTTACATTATGAAGTTTTCGCCTGTATTACTTTTTGTATAAGCGATACATAAAAAGCTGTTTTTCAAAATTCATTTTTTTCAATTATTCTAATTTTTTTAACTCAGTTGTATTATATTTATAGTTTCTTTTGACGCTTAAATTTAATAAATATTATTAATAGATATTATTAATAATAATATTTTAATTTAATAAATATTATTATTTATAGTTTCTTTCAATGCGAGTATTTAAAATATAAAAATCAACACCGTCATCACATGGAAAGGAGGGAGGAGATAGGTGTCCTCCACTGAAGTACTAATCGCACTCAGAGCTGCTGCAATTTGGCACTAAAAGTTGGCAGTAAAAGTTGGAATCAAAATAGGTGTGACCATAGTGGTTATGCCGAGTGTTGGAGTAAACGCATATTACTTGTACAGCCCATGGAGAGATGAAGTTCTGAATTTTATATGCTGCACGTTATTGAAGAATGCAGTTCAATTATTTATCATTAATTGCTGAATTGTGGAATGTTATTTGAAAACTTCTTGGCTTGATTTTTTTAATTATTAACTAGAAACGTATCTGGTATTGTCTGGGATGTAAAATGAGTGGTTGTGGCATGGTTGTGTGTGTACCTATGCAACAGTTTCTTTATTTTATTTTTGTTATAAGCGAGCATATTGTTAAAGCATTATTTGGTTTTCAGGAATTTGATATAAGTTTTGGCATAGTATGTATCAGTTTGCATTTTTTAATTCCGGGTAACCATTATACATTTTCTAGTTAACAATAATTAATAAATAGAGAAAACCCAATAAATACACTTAAAATATTTTATTTAAAAGTGTTAGTTATTATTTATGAAAGCTACTGCTTTATACGGCTATTTTGCAATTTAGTATTGGGGAACTTAATGTGTGTCAGCCAAACAGGGGTTCCACGAAATTTTACTAAACATTCCAAAGGTTATCACAAACAAAACAGGTTAGAAATCACTGTTTTAACTCTTTAAGAATTCACATTAGGCACTGCTTCACCACGGGGGAATTAGTAACGAAGAATTCACATGGTATAATAACTAAAAAACAAATTAAAAATTTTAAAAAATAATGCCTAGGTACACCTTGGAGACAGCAGTGAGGACCTGGCCTACCTCTTGGTTTATAGGTTTAGTTCCGCACCCCTGAGGACTTACAGACCCGCATATTTAATGTGATTGTACTCCGTGTGAACACAGCAGCAGTTTTTTTGGCAGCAAAGAGAATCGAACCCAGGTCTACCGAGTTCAATTCCCGTGCGCTAACCAGTGAGCTACGGTGCCCCAGGCCTGAGTAATTTAGATGGTATATTTAATTTACAGAGTTAGATGGTATATTTAATTTACAGAGTAATTTAGATGATATATTTTGCTTTTCAGATGTAATAATTTATAAAATTTGTATCAGGCAAGATATAAAAAGTGTCAAAAAAAATTTTTTTTTAATTATTAATTAACATGTTTTTTGTAAAATATTTTTGTTGTTTAAATTGCTATAATGACTCCATGTTTCTAAATTAATTTATAAATTGCAGCAAAAAATGCTAAAATCAAATTTTTTCTGATGAGCTATTTTTTCTTTTTTCAGGTCAATGCGTAATTTAGGATCTTAACACAATGAAGACTTTATATTGTAAGATATATTATTTAACCTGGCAAGGGCAGAACAATTGCCAATGACAAAACATTCTATTCATTTTTAAATGCCAATGTTAATATTTATCAACTATAAGGCATGTCTATTTTAAATAAAATATATAGATAAATTTTACTTTGCACTGAAAATTCAATTTAGTCCAATACACAGTAATGCTTAATTTTTTTAAATGTATTTTGTATCTTAAATATGTACGTATTTTGTATTTTATGCCCTTTGTGTATTTTGTACTGAAAATACATGTTCAATGTGTTTTGCCTAACTCTGAGTGCAAGTATATTTATACAGAAAACTGGAGTCACCAAATACATGTTATTTTATTGGAATGGATTAGAATGGAGCTCCCTGCTTCTAAATCTTTGGTAAATTTCAATGAAGCCCTTTAAGAGGCTGCCAAAATGAAGATGGGTTTAAGAAATGTGTTGCCTATTTTATTTTTGCTGTTTTATTCTCCTCCCCCTCCAAAGTCCTTTTTCTTAACTCTTTCGTGACTATCGGCCCACGTGCCGGCGCGCCGTGGGCGATTATGCCCACGTGCCGGCTGTGAACTTGCATTCAAGGACAGACGGCATGCACTCGTGACGGAGGAAACTTTACCATAAGCGGAGTGTGGCACGCATGCGTGCCTCCACGCGGAACGTTTTAATTTGTCTACTGGATGGCGCTAAATGTCCGTGGAACTAACTTCAATGTATTTTGCAGAGGCATGACCTTGGCAGAAGAGGATCGAATGAATTATTTCTCCATTTGGAGCGGTGACACATCATTTCTTAGTATAAACAGACAGAACCATTCTCGTAGCACCAACAATTTTATAATTGAGTTTCGGTTTTTATTTTTATTTCAGCGTTATGATTTCGTTGGTAAATCATAGGAATACAAGAGAGTATTTTTTTGTTTGGGTTTTAGAGGCAGTGAAATTATTCGTTTATTTCGGATAAAAGA
Organism: Amaurobius ferox; assembly: GCA_951213105.1. Classification (NCBI taxonomy): domain Eukaryota; kingdom Metazoa; phylum Arthropoda; class Arachnida; order Araneae; family Amaurobiidae; genus Amaurobius; species Amaurobius ferox. The sequence continues at coordinate 84,724,980 of OX578152.1, read as the reverse complement.
ATGGGAGCAACTAACAAGTATTTTGTATTCAGATTTGTATGAAAAATATACATCAAATAGAAAATAAATATTTCTTTTATTCCTGAAAAAAGTAGATTTTTGTGTTGAATAGGTGATTTTTAGTGAATTTTTTTCGAGAGTTAGGCTTAGCGCAAAAAATGTGCCGTCCTTTGGGACCAGTTCGGAAGCGAAGTGCTCAGTCTTTTGGGCCGCGACAGCTCCGGAATGCCGCCGTCGCGAAAGGATTAATGTCACTTTAGATGTTTTAATCATATAAAAACATCTTACAGAAATAGACCAAAATCCAGCACAACGAAAAACCTTTTAATTATATCTATTAATGGCCCACATTTGGATAATTTTAAATCCATAATTAGTTATTGATAAATGGTATTGTTTAACTGATAAAGGTAAATACGTCAATAGAGAAAAATAAATAGCTATCCACATTGTGTATGGTTTTTAATTATTTTTTTACAAATCATTATTAGTGCATGTAGGTACTATCATTTGTGCATACATAAGACTTTACTGTTGTGTGTATATTTATGTTAAATGATGCTTTTTACATAACAATTATATAATAGCAGATACATTTTTATGCAATTTTTTTCTATACGAAATAACAAGTTGTTATTTATATTATAATAGAGAGTGATAAAAATGTTTAGTGAGTAAACTCTGATTTGAAATTTCTTCCCCTGAATAATTCAAAATTTAATGCAGTGGGGAATAGAAAACTTTACAGAAAGTTGATTTTTTAAATACTTAGTGTTTATTAAAATTAATATGCATATACATGAAAACAAATCTCTTCGTAAGGCAGGAAATAATTAGTTCTAAATGTAACAAGGTTTATCACACATTTCTTTTTCAAAGCACCATTATAAAAAAATATTTTTAAAGGAGTTTCATTTAAGTACACTAAAACAAACCAATCCTTTCAGTTTTACAGTAATATAAACAATAATAAAATCTGATAATAAAAAAAAGTACACACATATAAATGTAAATATGTATTGAAGGATATAAAAATTACATTATCTATTTTAAACCAGCATTTTATTTGAACAATTTTAAATGTTTAAAAAACTTTTCAAGTTCATTCTTTGGATAGGGTTTACATGCAAGACAAGTAGGAAAGTTCTCCGGTTGCTCTATCCAGATCTTGTGGCAGATGTCAGCATTGTCCAGTTCAATGGAAAGTGTCCACAAAGTAGACTCGTCAGGTGCCTAAAAATATTAAGCATATCATTATTTCTTTTAATTTAAACAGAAAATTACAATTTTAAACACATTACAGGCTAAAATCTTAATAAAGGAAGTTGTCTGTGCTTGTGTATGCACCTTGTATACAGCCTGTAGGCAATATCCATCGTACAATCATGAAATCTACAGGTACTTTTTGATGTACACAGGTGCACCTAGGCCTGGGGCGCAGTAGCCCACTGGTTAGCGCACGGAAATTGAACTCGGTAGACCTGGGTTCGATTCCCTTTGCTGCCAAAAAAACTGCCGCTGTGTTCACATGGAGTATGATCACATTAAACATGTGGGTCTGTAAGTCCTCAGGGGTGCGGAACTAAACCTGTAAACCAAGAGGTAGGCCAGGTCCGCACTGCTGTCTCCAAGGTGTACCTAGGCATTATTTTTTAAAATTTTTAATTTGTTTTTTAGTTATTTTATATGTTTTAACCCAATTCACAATGATTTTGGTTGATACTCACATAAATCAATTCCTTAATAGTATTAGGGAGTTTCAATCTTGACATCATCGGGAAAATCAAAAAATTCTCTTTCAAACTTTGAATCGATTCTATACAATGAATAGACACATTTTAATTGACTTAAAAATATGTATATACTTTTCATGCATTTAAAACCTCTTCAATTTTTATATTACGATATATTAAAATTGATGTGCTTATCCAGTGTTCATTTTTTTTTTCAACAGCTGCTTAAAATATAGCAGACCACTCTAGAAAAAAAGTTAATTTCATAAACCCATTCTTTAATTAATTGTAAATTTTTTATCTCCATCTTTGATTTTTTGAACGGATCTAGCAGTCTTCGGACCCAACATTAATTTGAAACATATTGGAAATTGGACCAGACTCATTTTGTTTAGGGGAGTGGATATTTTTGGATTAGGTGAGAGAAAGGCTCCTAATTATATTTAAGAGCCTTAAACGAGAGAGTCTGTGTGTTTCCTGTTGTCATGAGAGGTGTGTTGAATATATTAACTGTGATTTTCGTTATTTTTGCTTTTGAAGAGTGTGTGCAATTTTTGGTTCAAAGCCATTTCAAATTGCTCAATAAGTACAATACATTTTGTGCGAAGGATAAGAAAAACTTAAACAACGTATAGAAGCGCAAATAACACAATAATACAGCATACAGCTGTTTCGAGGACAAGCTGGATCCCCTTCGTCAGTGCACGAGAACTAAGAAACGTGAAGTCCAAAAGAGGATGCATCCATTCCCAAAGTATAAATAATTTAATGTTTTTCCTGAATAAGTAATAAAATTAACAAAATTTATTTTCAAATGTTACACATATTGCAATGAAGTCGTTCCAGTGAATCATATAGTAAGATATTCTAACACAATTTTTTTATCCTCAACAATCTACTGAACTTAAACATAATCAGAAATATTTGAATTTATAAATCCTTTGCCTTATATATACAAAGGAAGAACTGATTTTGTTTTTGTTGGTGTTCTGTCCTCTTAACCTTATAATGGCGACTGCTCTTTCCCCTCGAAACTTATTCATACTTTTAAACAATCTTGCATGCTGTTATAAACAAAGCCTTTATTTTTGCGGATTTTATATATTTATCTAAAATTATTTATATCTAACTTTTCTTAGATATAAATAAGTAAGTCAATTCAAATAATGAAAGTTTAAGATCACTGACAAGACAGCGTACAATGGTCTACATCAATGTAACATCCCTGAAGGGCTAAACTTCCCAGTGCTGTTCCAAAAGTTTGCTAGTGACCCCTCAGTTCTCAGATATAGTGTTTGCAATTTGTATGTATGCCACAGGAAGTTTACCAAAAATAATTAATAAGTTTCTTAATTATAGTTAACTTACTTCTCACAAAAGCTCAAAATAGCTATTACATCAGAACTTTTCGCATTAAATGAGCATTTATTTATGCACTTTTCATGTGCGTTACGGAGAATAATCTCATATAAGGGTGATTCTACAAATACAGGGTTGTCACAAGAAATTCATTTTGAAATTTCTTGATATTTTCCCTGATATTGCCCTGAAACGTTCCCCCTCGAAGGATGTTTATCACGGTCACACCTGTTGATGAAAACTCTCCCTCCAGCCTCTTGTTCAGAAGTATATTTAAAGGAGATAAGTGATGGGTCTTGTGACACAAGATGAAAAATGTAACATCATGGTATGAATAAGCATCATTCATTCAGCTAAAAGAAAACTATATGGTCGGAAAATTGAAAAAATTCAGATTTCCCCCCCAACTTTCAACAGAATTCCCTGATATTTCCAGAAGCATAAAATTCCCTGATAATTCCAGGTCTGTGGTCACCCTGAAATAGCTGTACTTTTACAGTTCCAGTATGTTTATATGGGGAGGGTAGGGATAATCTATTTCAAAACTGTGAATTATCAATTTTTAGAAACACGACTTCTTGAAATATAGAAATTTGTGAAGGTTCAGTTTTAGAACTTCATGAAGAATATGTTTTGTGAAATAGGATTTATTAAAAACAGCCTTAGATTTATTTTAAATAATCCTAGTAGTAAAATGAATTAAACATAATTGGTGACCACTTTTAGAATATTTTAATTTGGAATAGGATTTTTTAAAAAATAGCCTAAGGTTTCTTTTAAATAGCCCTAGCACTAAAATGCATTGAACATAATTATTTCTTGAAATAATTTGAAGTGCAAATTGTTTCGAATTTCAATTAAGTTCGTTTTTGAACACCAGTAGTTCCCAATCTCCTTAGGTTTACAAACCAATTTTTTACGAATCATTCCCCCCTGAAGTTAAGAATTTTAATTTTCTCACCAATATTTTAGAATTAAAAATTTGTAACTCTCAATTGCTTTAATAGTCTTACCATTGTGTTAAATAATGCCTTATTGTGTTAAATAATGCTTTATAATGAGTTTTCATCGTTATGAAAAATCAGAAATCGGATACATACAGCAGTAATTTAATTTGTTTCTTTGCGCAACTGCCCCGGTTGAAACCCATTATCGTCAAACGTGACTTAAGGTCAAGAATACCGATGTCACTGGATTGAGGATAACATATTCCGTAAATGTTAAATAACATTAAGATATCGTATTTAAGATTCAAATGAATACTTAATTTTCCCAACAGACTAATATCATATATAATGATAATATAAGTTAGTTACTTCTAATATAATCTTATGCATACGATCCACATCCTTTAGATATGCCTGCGTATGAACATCCTCATAGTACATATGAAGAACAGCTGTTGTTGCATGGCATGCTTGAGCAATTACTGCTCCAACTCGCCACTTGCATGATTTAATTAAATCACTACGAACTATAACATATTGGACAAGTTGATTATTTACAGCTATGGGGGCAGCCATGTTTGTTTTTTGGCGTAACGATCGCAATTGCAATGTTGTTGCCAACACTAAATAGCATTTCCAAAACGAGTGCGTTCAGAACTCCTGTGCAGTAAATTATTGAGAAAATGCATAGTTGCGACATTGTTTATTTGTTATGCGCAGTTACTAGGGTTTTAATCACACATGCAATACAGTCATTAATCGGGTATAAGGAGAATTTCGGTTTACTGATTAGTCAAGTCATGCGCCGAATCACTCGGATTTCAGTCAATGTTGAGTCGTGTGTTTCCAGTCGGCATTCGTCTCCTAACCACTGATCACTACTTTACAGAGTACAGGCGCAGTCATCGTAACCTAAATAATTGCTATAATAATAATAATTGTGATTAACTCATAATTCTAACCGATTTCATGATTTTATACAAACATTAATAGTCATAATTAGTATACAATCAAACTTAGTCATAATTAGTATACAATCAAACTAGTAAGTATTCTAAAATGTCTACATAATCAGAAATAGTATTTTTAAATGGACTATTGGGCTCCACCCCCTGCTCGCTGACACTTGCCAACCTCGTAACTCGCTTTGTGAGTCGAGTGGTTTCGCCTCTAACTTGCTTGCATTCGTTGAGCTCGCTAAACGAGCTATTTCGCAACATAATACTTCTGTTCTGGCTGTCCTTGTTCTCTAACATTTCATCAATCCCTAGATATATCTTCCCGAGCTATTTCATCCTGGTGGTGCACAGGGTACTATTTGTGTCCATTGCACGCTAACTCCCAGGGCTCGGTGACTCAGACCTCTGTTCTATGCAGCCCATTGATCGCCGGAGATGGCTTTGCCAGCACTTTTGTTAAGCCTACTACGCATATGCTGGAGCTTTGTCTCTAGTTCGCTGACCCTTATCAAGTCCCGGAAAGCCCTTCGAGAGCTCTTTCACACCACCTGGCCTCCATGCCTTCATTTCCATACTGCTCGTCAACTCCCGGAGTTCGGGAACGTTGCCTATTGTTTGTTGCCGTTCACTGACCGCGGGAACATACTTCGTGAGCTGTTTTTCTCCCTGATACACAGGTATATTAAGCGAGTTGGATTCCGCTTGTTATTCTCTGAAGCTCTGCAATTTCGAATCTCACTTCGCAACTTCTTTCAATGTCTCGAGCTCTTTCACCGCACCTGGCCTCCATGTCATCAAGTTCTTTTTTCTTCCGCCTGCTACGCAGGTATATTACACGAGTTGAATTTCGCTTGTTGGATCTGGTTTTGCTTATTGGATCCGGTAATCTAGGTGGCGTTGCCACAGCTCGCTGATGCTCGCAAACTCCTGGAACTCGAAGGCTCCACTCCCTGTCCACTGTCGCTCATTAACCGCCCGATTGCGCTTAACGAGCTCTCTCTTTACAGCTAATACGCATGTGTACTAGCCTAGAGGCCATCCCTCCTGCTGCTGGCTGAAGTTCTTCAACCCCGCAACTGGCTTTCGGGAGGCTTCATCTCCTATTCGCTGACTTTCGATGAACTAGCTTCGCGAGCTCTTTCTAGCCGCCTGCTGCACAGGCATGATCTGCCCGTTGCAGTCTTCCCTTAATCGCTGATGCTCACCAACTCCTAGAGATCGTTTCGCGTGCTCTTTCAATCCGGCCGACGCATACAACCGCCTTTGTGTACCCTGCACGTTACTTACTGCTCGCCAAGTCCTGGGACTCTCCTCCCACTGTCTATTGCAGCTCATTTATTTCAGAAGCTTGCTTCGCATGTTCTTTCGTTACGTCTGCGTAGCAACTTTGGAAACAAACAGAGCATTTTGCATGAACAATTACGATTCACGTTGAAAACGCTGTTGCCATTGCAAAAGAAGTAATATTTAAAATAAGCCATGAATAACTAATGCATTTTTAATTGTTTAAATCAATAATTTAAATATTACTGTTCATGAAATGGCAACAGCGTTTACAACAATGAAATATTGGATTTTGAAGATGCAACAAGGAAAATAAGATTTTCATACAAAAGCAGTGTACAAATATTTTCTCCAAAATTGTATAAAAATTAAAAATTGCTATCTGATTGTAACCAATGTATGAGGCGACACATGGGAGGACAATGGGACAAATGGGAAGCGACACATGGAAGGATACGTAGGAGGCGACAAATTGATGCAATAGGTTGGCAATTGCGCCATTAGGACATCCTAATTTGTCAGTCTGTACTAAAAGTCATTTAAATGTAACTCGACGATTAGAAAAATTGCGAAGTAATATAGTCCATAAATTAAAATATTTCAATAATTAGAAACTAATGTTTTATTAAAGAACCGATGGTTTGAGTTCCAATCGATAGATTCCCCTTCCCACAATTCAAAATCCAAATTCTAATTATGTTTTCCATGTGTCAATTAATTATGTTTTCCGTGTGTCAATTAATTGTAACTTTTTGTAATCTCGTTCCTATGACATCATATGCAAATTCGTCAAATGCGCTCATAAATAAATTCCATACCACAATCGTATCGGCAATGAATTAACATCATATAAATGAAAATCTGTCGCTTTTTGCGTCTTTTATTGGTCAAAATAAAATCATTCACACTTGCGTGTAAAATTCACATCAAAATGCAATAGATATTTAATGAACCTCCCGTGAAAAAACGATAGCAGTTGGCGAATCGTTTGGCGTCAAAATACAAAACTATTGCGAAAATTGTTTTCTCTCCAGAATGGAACAAGCTAGATCTACAGGAGTAGTGTTAATTAGATTTATCGCATAATAGTGCATATGGAACGTGAACATATTTCCCAATACTTACAATTTCTTCCATTTCATGGAATATTTTGTAAATTTATTTCCAAAACGGTCAATATATCGAAAATGGTGTGTGCCAGCGTTCAGATGTTTCGTTCTGACATTCGTTTTCTAATGAAAAAATTGCTTATAAAATTATTATTTACTTTCCCTTATTCTATACCCTAATGTTTCTATGATTAGCAAAATTCGTTCAAAAATTTGGGTCCGAACGCTCGATTATGTTCAAAATCAGTATAGGGTTCCAGTATTCACTGATTGCCGCAATTACACCAAAATGTTTATTCGTTCATGCATTATTCGTTCATGCATTATTCGTTCTTGTGATACAGAGCGTTTACAGACGTACACATATATACACAGATGCACACAGGCAGGGGTGTCCCGAGGGCCAAGCAGTCCAAGCGACCGCTTGGGACCTTATGTTTGCAGATGGTTTCATATGTTGTACGTTATTTTTAATGGACTTTTCTTGTATTTTGTTAAAAAAAAAAAACTGATTAGTGCAATATAGCTAATGCAACGTTTTCTTGTGTTTTATATGTGGGTCACACTGAAATTGAGATACTGCTAAGTGGTACAAGTTAAACTTACCAACTCTTAAGAGTGTTCAAAGTACTCCCCTCCAACATTAATGCACTTTTGTAGCCGAATTTTCCAAAGATTAAATGCTTCAAGCCATCCATTTCTTGGAATCGATGAAAAATACGCTTTTATAGCCTCATCAATCTCATCTTCGGAATGAAAACCACGCCAACGTAATTTTTTTTAGATTAAAAAATAGCCAAAAGTCACACACAGCAAGATCAGGAGAATAGGGTTGTTGTTGTTGAGACCCAGACCGTCCAACCTACCAGAAAGGTGTAAGGTAACCGTTTGGACGGCCGGGAAGTGCCACCCAATTTAGATCGGAACCCAGTGGGGGAGGCTTCCCCAGGGACCGTACCCTCCTTCCCCTAGCACCAACCTCTCGGAAGGACTTACGGACCCACATGTTTAACGTGATCGTACTCTGCATGAACACGGCGGCAGTTGTGGCAGCGTGCAAATCCAGAGCGCAAACCACCGGGCTACCGCGTCCGAAAAGTGCCAACAGCACGCGGTGTTCCCAGGTGGTCACCCACCCACAGGAGAATAGGGTGGATGTTCTATCACTTTGATGTTTCTTTGTTCAAGAAATTCGACTGCCATTCTTACTGAATGAGAAGATGCATTATGATGATGAAGTATGAGTCCCCTAACATTCACTCCCTGAAGAATTTCTGGAAGTGGTGTACCAGTTAGTTGTAACTGTCTTCTGTCCCTCTAGCTTTATGGCTTTGATCAGACCTGTACTCCTGAAGAACAAGGCATACATTACTTTTTTCATTGCTAGCTGTCTTTTCACCATTGTTGGCTTGGGGTCATCCTCAAAGATCCATACTTTACTTTCTTGACGTGTTGAAACGTCAAAAAACGGTATGTACATTTCATCACCAGTTATGATTTTAGAAATAATGCGAGTTTCTTTACTGATTCTGACATGCTCCACTTTTTGGTGTTCTGTTAAATTATGGAGGACCCAAAGACAAACTAATTTTTTCATACAGTTCTTCATGAATAATTTTTTGCATAGGTGTGGATCCAATGTTAAGTTCCTTCTGTATCATTTGGTATGTACAGCGATTATCGTCGAATAACATTTTTCGAATGGTCGACACATTTTCTGGGACTACAGCTGACAAAGGCCTTCCTGTGTGTGCTTCATCCAGGAGAGAATTTCGACCTCTTCTAAACTTTGTAAACCATCTGAATACAGTGGCAGGAGATGAAGCATCATTTCCATATGCTAAATATAGACGTTGAAGACATTGTTCTTAATTTAGCCCCACTTTAAAATCATAGCTCGATAATGCTCTCGCGTCAACTCCATTTTCTTTTCTTTCAAAATTTATTCCAGGACAGTTGTTGTTGTTGATGTTGTCGTGTCCCTAACATTACATTTAAGGAGGAATGTGTGCACTGCTTCTGTTTAGTCTAATGACCCGGGGCACCCGAAGGTAGAAGTCTGACTTCTGCCTCAAATAAGACATTACAACATCCATGCCCGCAGGCGGGATTCCAGGATAGTTAAATTGTAATTGCTGCCACAAATTATCGTCTGCGGACATAAGAGTTCAAATTTAAATATCCGATCAATAATTTTTTTTTTTAGTGCATATCTTCTGCCTCTGTCTTAAAAATGTCAGAATTCTGCATTTTATTATTAGTCATTTGTATATCAGTTTATAGTTGTGTTTACAACATTTTGGTTACGACTTTTTCATAAAATTGTAGTTGAGCACATTGAGATCATGATATTATAATGCCGACGGTGTATACTCTCTTTGTACTTTAGTGGTGGTTTTAATGTAGGCTCTGTAACATTTCGTACTTGTTTTAGTTTATAAGAATTTTGTGATTTCACAACAACTGAATAGACATCGGCTTAAAATCATTTGCATCATCATTATCCATTATTCCTACTTGAGCTATTAGTAGAGGATATTTAGGTATTTGATAGAAAAACTAGAGTTATATCACCAGGGTCGGATTATCTATTGGAAATATTTCGGGCATAGGAATATATTTTATATCATAAAAAAAATATAATTGACCCGAGAGAGAGGGGGGGGGCAAAATTCTATATCAGAACCGCTAATTTATTTACGTAAGTGAAAAGACTAACGTAATGAATCCGTATTTATTTTTGAACTTGCAAAAACAACATAAATTGCCGTATAATCGATATTTCGGATTACCGATTTTCGGATTTGTAACTTTTAACTGCATTTATTGTTCAGATGGGGGGGGGGCTCTCATGAAAGATTCGTTTGGGGCACCAGAAAACCCCGGAACGGTACTATACATACATGCACAATACACATACATACGCATGCACAGACATCACCTCCAAAACATTTGATTCGAGTTCAAGGATCAATAACTTGTGTTCTTCCACCGAAAGCTCGAATTGAAAACTCGAAAGTATCGATTACAATTATTTCTCATAGTATTAAAGCATGTGTTCAGAGTTCTTGCCATCCGCAGATATATTATATGTTTGGCAACGTTGACCCATGGAATGGCGAACGCGTTGGAAAATGCCAGGACCCTTGCTGTCCCTTGCTGCTGTTTAACGACTCAAGCGACAAGGTCAGCGATAGATGCTTTGTTGCCACTTAAGTTTCCATGCAAAACATTTTGTATACCTGACCTACCCTTAAAGTTTGTCTAAGACCTTTTGGACCACCCTATATATATATAATGAAACGATTATATGAAATTCCAATGATATAATAGAGAAAAGTTGTAACTCATAAAACCTTAACTTAAGAAACGCTAACAACATAAAAATATGTAAATAATAGAGATTCATCAATCCAGAGGAGAATAAAATGCATATATCTAGTCATTAAGCTAAATATAATTAACATATATCAATGGTGTGAATTCGAAAATTGAAGAGCAAAAAATAACCAAGCATTAAAGCCATACACGTGGATAAGCACTAGGCTTAAAAGTTGTTCATTTTGAATAAATTCATCTTCAGGTCCAAGTAGCTATTCAAAATGAACAAAAAAAGCTTGTTTCTGGAGACAGAGATAGATAATATCTATAAATTTTGTCAACTTGGACAACAAGCTAAAAGATTGAAAATTTAAAAAAGGAATATTAAAATACCAGAGAAAATACTGAACATGTCCTATCAAAACGAGCAGCGAGCAATAAATGACGAGACTACTTTTGCCAGTCGCAGGAGATAAAAGTGGAGATCAACTGTTGCCAATCGTGAGATATAAATAACAATATTGCAAAAAAGTAATAAAATGTGATAATTTCACCAGTAAAAGCAACGTAATAAAGGGGGCGTGTAAAATAATAGAAAGCAATGAGGCAAACGTCTAAGAGGATATAAGTACATTTTAATGCGAATTCAAGAGAATGTTGACAATTAGTTAATATAAGATACTAAGGAGGGAATTTTAAGTATATTCAGCTAAGTCTTCATTCAAAAAAAAAAAATTCCGTTCACGCTCAATATTATGTCATTCTGGTTTCCGTGGTGACTGTACCTGTAAGTTTATATTTCTGCTTTTATATTTTTGGTTTTTTAATTCTATATTCAAATACTATCGCCATTGTCAGAAACGGGCCATTCTTTCAGTTTAAATTCGAATTGTATGGCTGTCCTGACGAGAATGCAATTTCGAACTAACCTCCATTTTTATGTAGTTTCAACTGATTGTTCTCCATGTCTTGATCTTTTACTTTGAGCTAATTATTATTGCCTTTTCTCATTTATGCCGTGTTTGATTTTTCATATTTTTAATACATACATACATACATATATATATATATATATATTTAATTATGATATTCATATACTAATATTCCCTTAATCTCTATTCCATTATAGTGATAAGTTACCTACTATTTTTATCCTTAGTCTTGGTCTATAGTTACTTATTTGTAACAGATATGCTAGATATGGGTTTTTTGTACTTACTGTAGTTTATGCATAGTTTTCGATTAAAAATTTCAATTTATATACATACAGGGTGTCCCAAAACGATTGAAACGCGCTTTAATTCTTTACCTGTTGGAGATAAGTAGACGATGTAAATTGCAAAAATGTTGAAAGTAAGATAGGAAATAAGACTACGTTAATGAAATAGTCATTCCATTCATTTTCAAAAAGTTACACTTTTTAAATTTTTATACTACCCGCTTAGACAAATTTCGTCAATCCGAAAATTTTTATTTTTAATGCAATAAGATCATTAAACAGAAACCGCATATCTGTATCTTTAAAATTGAACGAGTTATATTTAATTGAAAATTGAACACTGTGAATGGGGATCCTATATCAAATTAGAAATGTAAATTTGTGACATATCACAAAAAAAGATAAAACTGGATGATAATACATAGGATACCCAACCGCGTAGCGAGTACCACTGCTTTATATGATCTCTGTCTGTGTAATGCTTTATTTAGATGCATTTGTGATAAAAAATTTTGACACATATTAACGTATTTTTGATCTAAACAATTTTCATTGTCAATTTGTTTATGATCCCTATTTTCATCGATGAAACAGTCTTTCACATGGTACGGAAAAGTGGCATATGTCAGATTTTTTCCCTTTATCATAATTCAGTTGAGTTTAAAGATACAGATATGCGGGTTTTTTAATGATCTTGTTGCATTAAAAATAAAAGTTTTCTGATTGATCAAATTTATTTAAGGGGCCGTATAAAAATTTAAACAGTAACTTTTTGAAAATTAATGGGAGGAATATTTCATTAACGTAGTTTTATTTCCTACCTTACTTTCAACATTTTTGCAATTTACATTGCCCACTTATCTCCAACTAGGGATTGCAATCCCGGGATCTCGGTAGAAAAATGAATACCTTGATAAAGAAATTGGTGTCGCCAGAATCCTGGGATTGTGGTATTTTTATCAGATTTACATGCACGTTCGAAACACCAATATTCATGCTTACTAAATTAAACTTTATTCGAGTTTATCAAAGGAAAACATGCACTTTGATATTGAATCACATTTTGTGAAAAATTACTTATTAGTTAGAAGTAAATGACTTGAAGAAAGGTGCTCTCATCCTGAAATCTGTTTCGGTCAATAGATGGCTCTACTTCAAAAGCATTTGTAGCATATTTTTACACGATGATGTTAGCTGTTTTGTGGCAACAGCTACTGTGTTTATTCTAGCATGGAATGTATGGGGAGTCGAGGGCGCTGTAGTCCACTGGTCAGCGCGCGGGAATTGCACTCGGTAGACTCGGGTTCGATTCCCTCCGCTGCAGAAAAAAAAAATTACTGCCGCCGTGTTCACGCGGAGTACGATAACGTTAAACATGTGGGTACGTAAGAACCTCAGGGGTTGTTGTTGTTGTTGAAACCCAGACCGTCCGACCTACCAGAAAGGTGTAAGGTAACTGTTTGGACGGTCGGGAAGTGCCACCCAATTTAGACCGGAACCCAGTGGGGGAGGCATCCACAGGGACCGTACCCTCCTTCCCCTACCACCAACCTCTCGGAAGGACTTTCGGACCCACATGTTTAACGTGATCGTACTCCGCATGAACACGGCGGCAGTTTTGGCAGTGGCTGGAATCGAACCCGGGCCTACCGAGTGCAACTCCAGTGCGCTAACCAATGGGCTACCGCACCCAGAACCTCAGGGGTGCGGAACTAAACCTGTAAACCTAGAGGTAGGCCAGGTCCACACTGCTGTCTCCTAGCGCTGTTGTGGTAGTTCATGTTCCTTCTTTATATGAATAAAATACATGTAAATTAATTCGAAATGGCTATGTCTGATAAAAGTATCACTAAGATATACGAAGAGTATAAGTTTGAAAGTGTGCGAGCTTTGAACTGTTTGGAAATACTTTTTACGTGAAGCCAATGGACAATCGGCAAAATGCAAGGTGAGTAAAAAAAATCATAAAAACAGGAGGTGAGTCGACAAAAGGGCTTCATGTGCATTTAAATTCTGTTCATGAGATTAATGTTTTGAAACGTAGAAATAAGGATGAAACTAGTTCCGGCTTTCAAGGAAATAGTGCTGCCGGTATTAGCGATATTGTTAAAGATACTAAAAGAAATATTTATAGCTATGTTACAAAAATTGAAAATACTTTACTGGCTATATTAGCTAAAATGACCGTGGCTTGGCATTCAGCGTATTTTGAATTTCTTCCGATTAGCGAGAAGCTATCAATAGGGATTTTGCCAATGCCAATATACCTAATCACCGAATACAATAAGATATATGGTAATGGACTACTTTACGAATGTCAAAGATTCGGTGAAATGCGAAATTAAAAAAATTAAAGGATAAATCAGTGTCATTTGTTTGACTTTTGGCGAATGGACTTCAATAAATAAAATACTGAATCCCGCGAGATACCGGGAGTGAAGATTTTACGATCCCGTAATCCCGTGATTGAAAATTATCTACGGGATTGCAATCTCTATCTCCAACAGGTAAAGAATTAAAGCCCGTTTCAATCTTTTTGGGACACCCTGTATATATATATATATATATATATATATATATATATATATATATATATTTGTTTTTGATATCCAAACCACTAACACGCACTTTGCGGGTTCCCAAATTGTATGAAGCGTAGGCCTCGCTTGTATTAATGCAACTATTATTCAAAATGTAACCTAAAATTAATTAAAATTGTATTTTTCAACTCCTCGGTCCAGAGGATAATATTAGAAATTTGACTTGTCAACTCTTTTAGAACAAATCCTTTGATTGCATTTAAAAAGTATGGACTGTCTTTTGTTTTATCAAGAAATTACGATGTGTCAAATTCGTGGTACCTATTTTATGACACACACACACACAGAGAGATCACGCTAAAAATGGTGCATTCGTGTTCTACAGTGTCCGAAACTTACAGATCCGTCAAAAACTCAAGTTCCAATTTTCGACACGATTCCAATATATTACCATGTATTGTAGGGAAAGTAAAATGTATTTCAGAAAGAGGAAATAATTTACAGCAACTTTTTATTAATGATTTATTTTCAAATAACACAAATTAATAATAATGGTAACAACATTGTGACAACAGTAAAAATAATAATAGTTTGAACATACTATGGTAATGATAAAAAAAAATAATTGACCAAACACTAATTAATCATTTACGTACAACAGATTGAACTTGTTTCATTAAAACCTGCTTCGTTAAAATAAAATAGTGCAATTTGCTTAATTTTTCAAGTAGGAAATATTTTAAAATTCTGTCTTCAGTAAAGTGAAAAAACAAGAAAGCTGTTTCCAAACGTAATATAACTGGCTATAAAGAGTTTAACCAAAAATATACCAGTCTGTTTTTATTATCGTAAATTCACAAAACACTAAGAAATAGTAAATTTTTTTTCTAAAAATTGAAGTTACATAAACTTTAGAAACAGAGATTGAAATTCAAATTCTTAATAATATACCTTCAGAAACTTAATTCTAACAGTTCAATCATGCAGTCCAATCATGCAGTCGAATCCGTTTATAAGGAAATCAAAGTAACTTCGTTAATTCTGTAAATTCGTTGTATGCATGCAAAGAGACAGAAAGCAATAAATTTAAAATTTACATGGATTTGAAAATATTCTTGAGATAACTCAGATAATAAATATCTTTAGAAATGCTTGTCTTTTTCAGAGCTATATTTACCATGATCACTGTTTAGTTCTTTTGAATTGGCCATTTCGATATCAATTGATTTTAAAACTGCAATGTGATTTCCGAATTGAAAAATATGAAAACGACTGAAAATGGTTTTTATTAACTTAACGAAAATCGGCAAATGATGTTCCAAATGGAAAATCGAATTTTTTGTTACCAATTCATAAGATAGACGCTGAAATCAATGTCTTAGAAAACGTGCTCTTACGTATTCGTATTTTAGGAACTCTGCAGCCTCCGCCTCGTCAAGTTGTCGTGGCCAAATCCGTAACAGGCAATTGTATATTATATTTGACTTGACAAATCCCAACTTTCGGGGGTCTTTAGCTCAGCCCCTAAAATAGCTAAAAATTTATTTCTGTTTTCTATGTAATACCCTCACATGGCTGAGGGAAAAAAGTCACAAGAGGAAAAAGAACTTTAAAATGGCACTTTTTACCGTTTTTACGCCGGCCTTTTTACTTTAGTGTTGACAGACCTACAGCCTTAAATCTGTTCCTTTTAGAACGTAAAAATAATATAGGTGTTTTTTATTTGCCTAGTCACAATTTTACTATTTTCGATTTTGTTATAAAAGGATTCGACTGTATGTACGGATATAATACTTCACGTACAGCTAACTTAAGTACTTAATGAAGCTAAGAATGTAATTTTGCTCAGTTTTGGCGTCATACACCTAATATGTGTATATTGACTAGATGCTTTCTTCAAGGAGGTACTTTGTATTCGTACCAGCAGCCATTTGCTGTGATCAATAAGGATATTTATCACAAAACGTTAAAAAAACTGATGTAATATAAACTCAATAATATAAAAGCTTCGTAAATATAGCATGAATACAAACATATACTGATCAACCGGTTTCGAAAGCAGAAAATAGCCTCCTTCTTCAGGACCAAGAAAAATCGCGGCCTCATTTATCTCATTCAAGTCTGCTTCCCTATTCAGCAATTTTATTTGCGAAGTTAGCTCATATGGTCCCTGAAACCAGTTAGTTCCTTTACATTTGAACTTAATTTTTTTTTTTTTTTTTTGTCGTCATTTTCAAATATTTTCTACTTATTTTTTTTTTGTTTAGTTCGTATTTTTTAAAGTCATTTTATACGTCTTATATTCTTTTGCTACCATTTTAGTAGGTTAACTCACTATTCAGTTGTTTCTATTTGCTCTACTATCCGTTCTCTTATCGCTTTGTTTTCTTTCCGTCCATTCTTTATTTTATGCTATTCTTTCTTTTCTCTGTGTGTTTTACCGTTCGTTCATAGTATCCTGTCTCTCGCTTTCCTGCCACATTGGTTATTCCCCTTTGATTTGTTCCTACGGCAATGGCAACATTTCTCCCAACTTCAAAGATTCAAAGAAGCGTCTGTCCATAGAACTAAAGTCTTAAAATTTCAAGACATTTTATTGGCTATGGTACATTTTCAATGACGAATTGTGATTGGCCATGATCTGAATCGACGTTCCATGCATTTTTCTCTGGATCTGTTGTTTGTCTTGAAATGGGTTTCGTCCAGAAAAGAGCACCAGGCGCGAAGCGCCTTTAATCTCCAATCTCTAGGTGTGGTTCTTATCTTCATACTGTGACATTATTTCATTTGCCCATAGTTGGAGGTTCGAGGTTTTTGATTTACTGTTTTTATTATTTGACTTAGCTCCTAGTGTGGCAGTTTGTTGCACATTTAGAGTTTGAGTAATTTTGGGGAGTTGATGCAGTTCTAAGGATTTCCTATCAATTTGGCAGTTTAAGGTTTAAGAACATTTTTTAGAAAACATTGATCGAGTTTTAATTTAATATCAACTATTTAAGTTGGGACTTACCTAATTCCGATTTTCAATATTAAGTACCGCGCGGGGTCTTTTACGTGATTTGGATTTGCGATGATCATAGTCATGCAGATTGAATAGTAGTTCATTTGGAACAGATGGCAGATTTTTATAGAATTTAAGCGCTAGCTTTTTAATTTGGGCTCTAACAGTTTTTATTTTGAAGTCTTTCCTAATTACCGAGTTTCTTAAGTATCTAGGAGCTTTCCTTATAATCCTTAGGGTTTTGTTTTGTTTTGTCTCTAGTAAGTCTATAGTAGTTTTACAGGCATATCCCCATACGAGTGCTGCATATAGCATTCCCGGACGGATGACCGATTTATAAATTAGGAGTTTATTTTGATAACTTTAGATTTCCGTTTCCTATCATTGGGTATAAGGCTCCTGTGGCCATATACGCTTTTTTGATTAAGTTCGTTACGTGCTGTTTCCAGGTTAGGTGGGAATCTATCGTTACACCTAGGTATTTAGTAGATTTTTCCGCTTTTAGGGCATGGTTGTTTATGTACAGAGGCGGCGGAGGTTTACGTTTTCTAGAGAAATAAATCCAATGGCATTTATTGGGGTTTAATTTCATTCGCCATTTTTCAAGCCATGTTTGGAGTATGTCTAAGTGTTGTTGTAGCTGTCTGTGCATTACCGAGACGTAAGGATGTTTTGCAAGTATCGCACTGTCGTCTGCATAGAGTGCCAGCTCCGTGTCTAGGGTCCTGGGGATGTCATTTAGATATATGTTAAAGAGTGTCGGGCCCAGGATGGATCCTTGCGGTACACTACATTTAATGAGCTTGGGTGTAGACAAGTTATCTTTTACTCTAACTTGGAAGTGTCTGTTATTTAGGTATGAGATTAAAAGTTTGACAAGTGCGTCAGGGACTTTTAGAGTAATCAATTTGTATGCTAATCCACAGTGCCACACTTTATCAAATGCTTTTTGTATGTCAAGAAAAATCGCAGCTGTGGGTGTCTTACTATTAAGTCCAGAAGATATGTACTCTACCACTCTCAGAAAGAGTGTTGTTGTTTGTCTTGCATTATTAATTTGCTTTTATTTGTCCACTAAGTAATTTCGATTCGATTTTCGGACTTCTTCACGTGTAGATGTGTCTTCCGGGCCGTCCAAACAGTTACCTTACCCCTTTCTGGTAGGTCGGACGGTCTGGGTCTCAACAACATCAACAGTGTGTAGATGTGTAGACTTATGTCACCTACAATCATGTGCGCTATTTTACCGTAGTTGTCGAACTTATTTTAATAAGAAAGTCGCGCTTTTTGTTAGTCCTAGGAACCGATTGAGCAGTATATATATATATTTGTGCTTATGCTGTATTTACAAAGTTTTTATATTAAGGATTTTTATTTTAGTGAAATATGGAAAAAATAGAATTTTGAATTTTAATTTTATAAATCGATTACTTTGAGCTCAAGCTATCCATTTTATACAAGAAAATACAAGATTTTTTCATGTGTTTAATACACAGACTATACTGGATAACAGAAGCTTGCAGTTTCCCTTTTGTTGTCAAGTCAGCTTTGCTCGAAATATAGATTAGATGAATTAGCAAGTATAAAATAAGTTTCAAGAGTAATTTTTATCCTGCTAAATTTATATGTACAATTTTAATATAACATTAACGAAACAGCTTAAAGAAATATTGATGCATTGAATAAGTGAAATACATAAGTGTACTTGAGTATTAAGGGGTTATAGGGCTCTTAAAACGTTAAAAAGTAAAGAAAACAAATAATATTCAACATTTTATATCTTATAAAGTCTAACTTGTAAAAACATACATTTCCTTCTAGTGATAAGTCTGCGTTTGTTTTTATGTAAATTTAAAACAAATATATAATATAAAGGAATACTTTTTATAGAGAATTGAAAACTTTGAGCCATTTTTTGTAAAAAAAAAAAAATCCGATATAGCATATTGTGCACACCATTACTCAGAAAATTTTACATCCAAAACAACATTTTTGATATCTAATTATAGTTCAGAAACAATTTTTTATTTTTAACCTAAATAAATTTGTATTTCAAAAACATATCTATTTAATGCAATGCTGCAATTAGTTTTCATAATTTTTTCAAAATTTGACCTTTTATACATACTATATTGAGCATAACCTTTTATAAAATTATTTTTGGAAACAAGAAAAATGAAAAACTTTTAGGTTCATTTTATATTGATTGTATTTTCTGAAAATCCCATGAAATTATTTAGAAGTTTCAGAGTTATCTATCTAGCTCGCCATGTCAAAAAATCACAATCTGAAAAAAACAGCTTTAGAGTTATTTCTTAATATCTTGTTTACTTCTGGAACCAGCCTCATTTTAGGCTATAACTCCAGAAATTATTAGAATTTTTTCGTGTGGATTGTTTTGAAATGTTCGGAAAAGTTTAAAAACCAAATGTTCTGAAGGGAATTTTTGAAAATTAGGATGCCTTTACAGACCGCCCATATGGCACATTTACAAAATGGCCACCACATTACGTTTCTTTTCCTCTCTTAATTCACTGGTTTTTAAAAATTGTCCTGTATTTAATGAAAGTGCCAGGCAACAGTATCAACAGTTTGCAACTAAGTATCTGTATTGGTATTGTTCATGGGAAAAGCATAATTAAAAATATTTTTATAAATAAAATTTGCTTATTCACATTGTGCGATTTTTTTTTCTTTTGCTGATCAGCTATATTTACCATTTAAAAGTAAAAGTATTCAATTCACATTGTTGCAGAAAAGATAAACCATTGGAAGATTAACAAAATATGTGGCGAAAAATTATACTATTGATCCTCATAGAGTTAAGAATGGCTGTGATGGATTTAATACTCAAGCAACAAAAACATATAATACGCACAAATGCTATTGTAGGTATTTTCAGGCATATAACACTATTTCAAAAAACAAAACACAAATACACACATACACATCTACAGCGAACGTGCTATAAAAAGGACTTTGAAAAGTTCTATATTTGGTCCTGAAAAGTCTTTGTTGTATGTAATATTTGATCTTGAAAGGGGAACAAGCTTTTCGCGCGTTTGGCATAATTATTTTCTAAGCTCATATCCAAAATCTCCTTTTATCAGTAAGACAGAGTAGTCGTACCTACGAGAAAATAAAGTCATACGAAAAAGTGAACACTTTTGAAAATCCATTACATGATGATCCAGTACATAATCCAGTACCATCCAGTACATGAGATCTAGTACATGAGGATCCCCATGACATGTGTCCGGTGCTTTATTTAGCAATAGTAAATGTAGCATCTAACATGTGACCTACCTCAGTATGAAGTTTTGGCCAATGTACAATTTTATGGACTTTTGTCTAGGTAGAAGAAAATAAAAATATAAAAAGAATCTTGGAAAAATTGTATTAATTTCTACAGTTAAATGCAATATGTTATGCATTTTATTTTCAATTTAAATATTTTAAAGTTAAAGCATAATAAATATTTTAAAGACACAGCATAATAAATATTTTAAAGATAAAGCATAAAAAGATGAAGTAAATATTTAAGCATAAAGATAAAGTATATATAAGCATAAAGATATAAGCATAAAGATAAAGATATAAGCATGAACATATAAGCATAAAGATAAAGTAAATATTTTAAAGATAAAGCATAAAATAATTATCTGCAAATAACTTAGTTCATTTGGTTCTCCTTAAATATTGCCGGCCAAGGTCTTGGCTCAATAGGTTTATACATAAACCAAACTCTGGATTAACGTGTGCCATATTATCTATACAGTCGAACCCGTAAAATAAAAGATCCGAACGGAATTCCAACACTTTAATCGCAGTGAAAAATTCCAAACCATTATCATTCATTTCACTAACAGAATTTGACAGTTAATGGAATAATCAAACTACCCATTTTAAAACAAAAACGATTTCAATAAGAAAATTTTTCCTTGCGATGCAGTTGAAATTTTTTTTTGGACAAATTAATATTATATCTGAATTTTTGTTGCCATCTGTTACAAATATGAAGTTTTACTTCTAGAGACTTTTCGATGTTCATTGTCGATTTGTGCACAAAAATATCATGTTTAATCGAGTTTTGATTATTCTTTTAAGCGGGTTCGACTGCATTTACTTCTCTGGCTTTGATTGATCACTTTAATGACATATTCTGCACATTTTGAAGAAACCATAGTGTTATATATGGGCTCTGAATATTTTCAAGAAATTGCTGAGCAATTTCTGTTTTATGTTGTTCATTTTCTTGTACCCAGTTTTGCTTTCTATAAATATGAAATACGAATTTTTAATTTTTCATGCTCTGTTTATCATCACACTCATATTCATAACATTTGATCTAAGTCGTCAGTTTTCCTCTTAGAATTTTGGCACATTGAAGGATGATCTTTAGAAAGTATTTTGAAGAATGTCATATAGTAGCAAAACGAAATATGATTTAAATAACTACGATGAATTCAGTTCAATGGAATCAATGTATTTTCTCTATAGAAACAGGAATATGTCAGCACTGATTAATTATTATTGATCCTCCTTTGAAATGGGTTGAGAACTTCTTCTTTGAAAAATTTATTTGTGTATACACCAAAAATAATTGAATTTCGTAATTCAATTTGCCAACTGTCGTTTGTTCATTTGGCCAACCATTGTTTATTCAATTGGCCAACTACTGTTTGTTCAATTGTCCAACTATCCTTTGTTCAATCGGCTGTCTATCGTTTGTTCCATTGGTCAACTATCGCTTGTTCAATTGTCAACTTTTTCAATTAGCTGACTTCTCTGTTAAGATGATTTGGGATTATATTTTAATATGAATTTTAAATTTCGATTTATTCAATTACTTATTTTATGAGGCAATTCAAAATAATTGTAGATGTTATTGAAAAACTATAAGGTGATGGCTCTAGAACAAATGTAGTTTGGCAAGAATCAGAGACCACTAGCGGTGACAGTTAACGAAGAATAAACAGTACCAGAGACGCATCATATGATCCAAATCCCATTCAATTAATTACCACGAATGTAGGAAAAGTGTTTATGTAAGAGATGTGATCTTCATTTCGGAGAATGTTTCTTACTGTGAAACATAACCTTAGATTTTAGATTTAAATATCTTTAATGGAATAACACATACCAGCATATCCTTAACTTTACTGTTCAATCACATAATGTAGAAAACTGTTAAAAAGTCCATTCTACTTGGCAGTATGACTGTCTCCGGTTCATGTTTGTTACAGATAATTTAATCTTGTAAACTACCTCTTGAATATCAATAATGTTTAAGAGATTCATTCATTTAAAAAAAAATTAGCTGAATGAGTTGAACTGTGATCACTGATTTGCTTCTAATTATAATACAGTTTATATGGAATATCACTGTCCTATCTCTGAAATCTGTTTCACTATGCAAAATGTTTTACATATGAAACCAGCAAATTAGTTACAAGAGCTTAAAGGAAAACCATACTTTTCAGATCAACCAGAATATTGACTACTCTCTTTGCACAGTAAGGTTGACCGCACACAGGAAAATGCAATACAACTTGAGACAAGTCATTTTTGTCAGAGACAGACTCGAAGATGAAGTCAATGTGGTTTGTTATGGGTCAGCAGCGCGTCGATCGAGACGCTCGTTTCAGACAGTCAGAGACTATTTAAGACATAACAGTGAAGATGTCTGGAATTATATTTTGAGTTCCAGACCTTTCGTTTTACGGATGAGTTTCATCTTGTGGAACCAGGAAGGCAGAAAGTTATGCACGAATCACCTCACTAGGCTAGTTGTGTGAGATTAAACAGTGTTTGAAGTGAAACTACTAGATGCCAACAAACTCATTGCTTTGGTTGAGGTAAGGCATGCATCATTCATTTTTCGGCTTAAGGATTATTTCAAAAAGGATGCCATTAACTACCCATGGTATGGAGGTTCCTTTTCTGGCTAATGGGACGTGTCCTAAACTTTCGAACTGACCCTTTTCTCTCTACAAACATAGCAGATAATAACAACCACGTCTTTATCACTCGCAATGTTGACTCCGAATGAGATAAATAACCAGGAAAAACAAAATATGTTGTAGACAGTCTGGAGCAATATTACTTTCCTTATATACATAATGTATAAGGAAAGTATTGTGACGGGGTCAAAAATTCGAATTCGTGTTTTCGACGGGAGAGCACGTTTCAAGCATCCCTGATCACGAATGAAACACTTTTGAAGTGTTGTCTGTGTGTGTGTGTGAAAGTGTGTGTGTGTGTGTCAGTGAGTCTGTGAAGACGATAACTGACGAACGAATGGACCGATTCGAACGAAATTTGGTACAAAAAACACAATCCGTAAACACTGGAAGCCTGTTGTTTTTATACGCAATCGAATGCTCAGAATCCCCCTAAATTTTCAAGTGAAATTTTGAAAAAATCGTCAAAAAATCAAAACCGCTAATAAAGTTACGCAAATAGACATTTCTTATGTAATTTTTCATTAGAAAACGATTGACATAAATTTTAGAACGCTAACATGAACCGTTCTCGAGATATTGCACATTTTTAAAAAAAATTATCAAAAAGTTATATAAAATAAAAAAAAATATTTCCTATTGAGAAACATGTTCACTTTTCATATGCAATACCATGCAATAAATTGGGTGACATCATTCTCGTGGATCTAGCTCGTTCCATTCATGAAAAAAGATACTTTGAGATGAGTAATACTTTTGTATTTGAACGCCAATAGTCATTTATCTGCTGTAAGAATAACTTATTTCTCCGTCCATAACGCTTGGCAAGATTTTGGCGACGAATTTGTTAGAATGTCGCCAACTTGGCGACATTTTTAATTGTTGCTAAATTAACGAAAATATCGCCAAATTGATAAAAATGACGCTAAATCAATGAAAATGACGACTAATTGAAGAAAATTCAATATCTTGGAAAGAATATAAGTATCTACTGTAAGAATAACATTTTTTTAAACTGTAAAAGTAGTAAATTCATTGCATTATATAAGGAAAGTCATGTGTTTCCCACATCAGATTTTTTTGTCTTAAGACCATTCGTCATTGACAGTTTCGTCTCCTCCTGTGTGCGGCCAGTCAAAAACTTCCATTATTCTAATTAATTAAGATAAAAATATTTTCGGAAATTTAAAAATTTTGCGCACTAGATACTTAAAATAGGTTATAAATTGTAATTAAGTAGGAGATATGTGGCAACTTAAACAGATGATTATGGTGTATTCTTTGCGAGATAATAGACAAAGCGCAGCTCGATATCTACATTATGTTTAGGGGGGAGGAAGATTATAAGAATGTGGAAATGTGTTTTGGGTTGACAGTTTTCAGATAGATTCCACAAGTTCGATTATAAAACGTTCCGAATAATAGAAGCTTTACTGTATTTCCACCCGTACTTTGATATAAAACAAATATTGAGATTCTTTTCAAATTATTCTGAAGAGGAAGTGAACAATGCAAGTCCTGATTTGAATAAAGATATAAACTTCCTATTTATAATGATTTCACCATCATGAAATGATTCAGTTGGAACAATATGCAAGGTTATAGTAAGAATCTTCAACACGATTTTCAGAAATATGAAACTGGAGATTTATGGTTGATTTCAGTGCAAGAGGAAATCGCCTTTGCCACAAATCGAATGAACATTTTGATATTTTCCTGTTTGAAAGATATATGTAAAGTCTTATATACACTTAGTCTTCTTATTACGCAGCAAATTATTCACAAAATTGCTGCAATTATTTCACGGTTTCAGGAAAATATGAATATAATCTAAATAGTTTTATGAGTAGATTGGATATCCAGCCTCTTCGGCAGTCTTTCTGATCCACTCTACGTAGAGAGGAACGTTGGTGTAGATTCCGGGCAAGTTAGGTTGGGCACATTTAATCCCCCAACTTACAACACCAGCCACAAACCAGTGGTCGTCAGTCTTGCACACGAGCGGTCCTCCGCTGTCTCCCTGTAAAAAAATGTTATGTTGAAATGTTAAGTTGTTTTTGGCAATTTACGATAATCAACATTTCTCGTGACATGCACAGATTATTAGAAGTTATACCTGGCAAGCATCTTTCTGCCCTTCTGCAAAACCTGCACAAAGCATCGTATCAGAGATGACAACCTCCTGCGCTGAATACCACTCTTGGCATGTGTTGAATTTAACAATAGGGACCTCCACTTGGTGGATCACTTTCTGGTAGTCAGCCTCTGCAAAACAATTAAGTAGTGTAATATCTGGTTGGAATTTAGTAGTTCAATCGCGATCGAGTTAGAGAAGCCTGATCGCTTTGGCGGATGGATGCATAGGAAAGAACAGAATCAAGTTCGTTTTTTTTGTGCCGAATAGATTGAAAATTTAAATCCATCATCGAAAATATCACTAAAAAGCTAAACTACAGAATAAATACAAAAATGAACTGGTCTGCTAGTTTCAATGGCAAATAATAGTCTTTTCTTTCGGACAAACAAAAAGCGCGACCTCACCCAATTTAAGTTGATAATTGAGGATGGCTGAATGTAGGAGAAAAGAAGTTTCCAACGCCGTAGAAAGAAATGAAAGGAATAAAATGACTGACAGGAAACTTCGAACACACAAAACGACAGAAGAAAGAAAGAAGAAAAGAGGGCAGTAAGAGATCGGATAGAAGAATGAATAGTTGTAAAACATACAAACTCGGCAACGATAGAAGCTCGAGATGTTAAAACCAGCTGTTAGAAAAGAAAAACAAAATTGGAAACGACAGTCAACCTATTTGAACAAACAGGAAAAAAATGAAATTCAAATATGGTTTCGGAGGCCGAATAAGCTAACTTCGTCAAAAAAATAGCGGAAAAAGTAGCCAAAATTCCAAAAAAGGTAGAGACGGGTAAAAGGAAGGAAGACGACCGGAATGGGAAACAAAAGTATACCAGAGATTTCTAAATGGAAGAGAAGAAGGACCAACGATCGTTAACAAGTGAGATTGAGAAACAATAGAGAAACCTTCAAGAAAGTCCAATTCAAAAGTAGAATTACAAGAAAAAATTATCTTGGCTTCCGAAAAATCGAAAACAGGATTCGAGTTCCAAGAATGCTCAGCAATTGAAGACTTAGAGACTCTTATTCAGATATATAACTCATGTGTTCCTTAATAAAAATTTTAACCTTTCTGTTCGATCTTCTTAGGCAAAACCACATTTGCACGGAATGTGATAAACATCCCAACGAATTCCAGACAGGAATGTGATCTTTAATTGAAGAGAATTAAATTTTATAGAGCGGTTTGAATGCACATCTAGAATTGAAACGAGAAAAAATATTAACAACCTTATGACTAAGAAATGAGTAAAAAGGTAAAGTTGATAGAATTACAAGAGCACAACTCATACGGTAGTAGGTTAAAACCCAATTCCGACTTATTGCATTTATGCAAAGCTTTGTCCGTTGGTGGGATAAACGATCAAGTATTTAAGATAATCAATTTTACAATTAAGTGGCTGAGAATTCGAACATAAGTTTAACGTAGGGTAAACTTAAGCATAAAAAGTTGGAAATTTTTGATGAATAGGATGACTGGAACAAGTATGAGCATGCAAAGATGCAGAAAAAGATTTACGAAAAAAAAAAGGAGTTGAGATAGTATAACCACTTTTTATAACAAGAACATCAAGAAAGGATAATTTATCGACACATTCCTCTACATAGTAAACTGAAAGGGGTTCTATTTGTTCTCTTACCACTTTATTGTCTTCTTTTTTCCTCTGTGGTTTTGTGTGTTCGTAGTTTTCTGCCAGTTGTTTTGGTTCTTTCCCTTTCATTTCTTTTCGCGGCGTTGGCAGCTTTGTTTCTCTTACCTTCATCACCCACGTCTGGTGTGTAATCCTCAGTTGTCAACATGAAGCTAGCTCCTTCTACACACGTCAAAAGTGAAATTGCAATAACATGAAGGAATGCACGTAGCCATATGCAAATCACAGTACCGATAGAAGAGAGAGCCATATGCAAATGATTAAGTTTTCGTACGTATCGGGCTACGTGGCACACAGTTTCGGGTGATAAAGACAGGCAGACGGTTCGTCCCGTAAATGCTATCAGCGACGATTTGCAGCAGCCAAACTTTCGGAAAAGTGCATTAGCTATGCTTCGAAGACGTCAGCGAGCTGTATACCAGTAGTTAACGGTTGGGGAAGAAAAACGTATCCTGGAGCTGCGTGACGCGGGTTTGTCGATGAGTGCAATTGTCACGCGTATTGGGCACGACGTGAGTACAATCCAGCGATGTGTGACACGATGGAAGCAGGAACATCAGAGAACACACGGAAGAGGGAGTGGTTCGAATAGGCGCACAGACCGGAAAATTCGCTCAACGGCTCGTCGGGACCTGTTCGCCACGGCAAGTGACATCCAAAACAGCCTGCCACTATCAACGGTTGCACCTGCGTGCACCCAAACCATTCGCAACAGGTTGCATAAATTACAGCTGCGCGCACGGGGGTCAGCCACTGGGGTGCCATTAAGCGCTCGTCACAGGGATGCATGTCTGGCGCGGTGTCGTTGTCATTGCAACTGAACCAATGAATGGCATCTGGTATTGTTTACGGATGAATCTCGCTTCTGCCTGTGGAGGAATGACAACCGTGGACGGATGTGGCGACTTTCCGGGGAACGCCACTTGCTGGCCCATATCACCAATCGTCACACCGGACATCATGGTTTGGGACGGTATCATGTTCGATCAGCGGACAGCTCTGGTGCACATTGCTGGTAATCTGGCAGCGGACCAGTACGTCACACAAGTTGTGATGCCTGTGGTTTGGCCACTGATGCAGACCATCCACAGCACGGTGTTACAGCAAGACAATGCCACATCGCACAGCGTTTCAGCACCACAATACCACACCGCACGGTAAACTCTCAACAGTCTCAATGGGATTCATATCATTTCCTGGCCGGCAACCGCGCCAGATCTTTCTCCCATTGAACACGTGTGGGCCCTCATCGGACGTCAGGTGCACCGGTGACCACCAGTGACCACCGGTACATACTGTAGACGAACTGCGTGCCTCTGTGGATGCTGCTTAGCAAGGGTTACCTCAGGATTGCTTCGTCGATAGTATGCCTCGCCGTTTAGCGGCCTGCCTCGCTGCCCATGGGGACATTCTTTACTGAATAAACAGGTTAATTTTACATATTTTTGTTTGTCCTTTTAATCATTCGCATATGGCTCTCTCTTCTACCGGTACTGTGATTTTCATATGGTTACATGCATTCCTTCATGGTGTTGTAATTTCACGTTTGACGAGTGTAGCTTCATAGTTGCCAACTTAAGGGTGAGCGTCAGTAAAACTTCTGTCCTATCCGCGCTTTGTTAACTTTCGCGGCACACATATTTCGCCGAAATTCTGCTCAAACAGTTGCGAAATGTTTTCTGATAGATAAAATGCAATGCTTAGATTATATTAAAACTAAATTTAATACCCAATAAAACATAGAATATATTTTTTATTTTAATCTGAAATATTTTTGGTGCTGCCATCTGTCGTCGTAATTTAATTCATACCGCCTATTTTTATTTTTAATGAACATTTTTAAATGTCTATTCCTTCTAATACGCTATTAAATATAACAGATCATATATAATAATACCACAATCACGGAAACGTAATTGAACTTGGACTTGAAGACAAAGGAACTTGAAGACAAAACTGCAGTCCTCAGTGATGTACATTCAGATCCCCTTATCAAATTTATAGAATAAGAAATTACCTTTCCGTGATTGTGGTATTATTATATATGATCAGTTGTTGTATTTAATACGGTATTAGAAGGAATAGACATTTGAAAATGTTCATTAAAAAATAAAAATAGTCGGTATGAATTAAATTACGACAACAGATGGCAGCACCAAAAATATTTTGAATTAAAATAAAAAATATATTCTACGTATTATTGGGTATTAAATTTAGTTTTAATATAATCAAAGCATTGCATTTTATTTATCAGAAAACATTTCGCAACTGTTTGAGCAGAATTCCGGCGAAAAATGTGTGCCGCGAAAGTTAACAAAGCGCGGATAGGGCAGAAGATTTACTGACGCTCACCCTTAACTCCAGAGAGAAAAGAGAGTTCTTATTCTTCCCTAACTCGAGTGCGTGAGGTCGCACTTTTTATTCCTGGGAGAAAGAAAAAAAAAGTCGCTTCCTGGGGAAAAAAAAAGACTATTATATGTCTTCATGGGTGTATTTAGGAGTGGAGGGGGGCAGGGAGTTGCCAAAGCACCCCCTGGGATATTATTAATTTAATTAGAAGCCATTCCTTACAGAACATTTTAGTACCATTACAAGTGAACTTTAATAGAGATATTAGAGGAGGGGGGGGATTTTTAAAAGTGGTGCACACCAATTTTTAAAAAAATGCTCATACAATCTATTCATGTTTACTTTGCAACAATAGATATAATCACTCGAAAAAGACTCGATCGTCCACAATATGATTTACTGCGCGGCTTAGTTTTCATAGGTTTCCTATCATGTAACGTTTAAAAGTCTCAATTTTTAAATAACTTTTGGTTTCCTTTTAATTTCATTAATTGCTTTATTTTTTTTTAATTATTTGTTTTACTGTCAAATGTTTAATCAATTCAGTAATCAAATCACTGTAACTTTTTCCTAATTATTTTCAAAATCTCCAGATAAAGTATTGCACAATTGCACCAGTTTGCACCTCGCTGCCAGCCCTGTCTGTATTTTTACTTTCCCTGCAATACATGGTAATGTATGGGGAAAGCACTGGAATCGAAGTCGAAAATCGTAGCGGATACGAGGGAACGACTGTACATTAAATCTAGGTTATTATATGGACTATCATTTTTACTTCCTCATACTACGTAATATAGTACAGAGAAAGTATTGTTTTCATGAAATTTTTTGAATTGGACACTTTGATGCCAATATATATTTTAAGACCTCCTGAACACGATTTGACATTTTTCGGAGTGATGTCCGTTTGTCTGTGTCTGTGGTCGATTTCATTTGTATACGATAGCGGCCACAAATATTAATGGATTTTTACGAAGCTTTATATCCGGCTTTATTATCAAAAAATCTAGAACTAGATATAATATTTTTTACATTCGAGCGCAGACTTCGAAATTTATTTGAAATTATATGTTTTTGAATATGGCAGCACAGGACAAAATTTGACATCATCATGTCTAAAAGAGTTTATCTATGGTTCAATGTACTTTAAAGTTTGAATCATTGTTGTAAAAAATAGCCGCGGTGCAATTTTTTCATAACGTCATTAGCCCCATCGGGGGAGGGGCGTCACAAGTTGCTCTTGTCGGAGATGATTTGTCAAGCATGGTGTCAATCGAAAGACGTTTTCAAGCCCTTTAAAGTGAAGTAACATATGCTATAATTTTAATCATTTGGATCCATGATACTGATTTTTAAAAAAAATTCTTGCAGAATTTGAAAAAAAAAAAAAAAGAAAAAGCTACTAAAAATGGATTCTGATATGAGAAAGTCCAGTTGAGTCACAATTCAGTTAATTAATCTGGATATTTAATTTAATGACGAAGTTTGCCGACTTCGTCGTCTCTTGTTATATGTTTGGTGTTCCTCAGCTTGTTGTCATTTTATAAGGCATCCTGCTTACTTCAAATGAGAATGGCAATAATACCATGGTTTCAGGAAATGTTACAACCGCTTCCGTAATGTTCCACGGAAAAGGTTCACCACACAACAAAAACTAATTTACATAACACGATTCAAGAAATAAGACAAACATGTCCAATATTTCTCTACATATTATACATCAATTTAAAAAATACTCTCTTAAACGCTGGTTTCGGTTGTACTTGAGAGCGGATTCTTGAAACAAAGATTCAAGGATTTTCCAATTAACGGAGTTCCTAAAACAGCGTGTACTGCCTTTAATACTCCAATCTAAGAGGCGGTTGGGAAATAGTAAAAAAAGATAAGTTACAGAAGGGAAACTTCAAAAAACGGGAGTATCTCTTGGATCCAGATTGTGACGAATCACTATCTAGATCTGTGGAGTCGCAAAATTTGGAAAAGCAGGTAAAATTCCTCGAGATGTAAAGGAGGTGCATTGGCTGGGCGGGGTCAAACTCTCTGTGGAGCACTGGCCTTGAATCCATGAAAGGCTACGTTTTTAAAAACATTGGGATTCTGAGCTCATCGGGGTCGACCAATCAGGAGACAGGATTTCATTTCTGCCATGCAAGTTCACTAAGACTTGCATACAGAACATGAATTTTGTCTATACCGGTGGGGGCTTCCTTAATTTGCGGTAAGACTTCAGTGAAACATTTCAAAATTTGTTTAGGGTGATACCTAGCTTCAAATGATAAGAGGATTGCTATAAGTTGCTGATTAAGTTCAATTGCGTCCTTCAGTTCTTTTGATTGGGGGTTTTGGGATCTTTTAGGGAGCTCAGGGAAGTCTTCGTGGTTAGATTGGAATTTGTTGGCATGGGACTGATTTTTATTAACAAAATGGAATTAAATTTATTATTGTTTCAATTAAAATCTTTGGGGGGTCTGGGTTTGGGAAATATAGGGCAGCCTCTAACTCTATAACTGTCTGGATGTGCGTCACCGCAATTAGAGCTGGTACAGGGGTACTTTTAAGTTTTAGGCATTCTATTGTTTTATGGGGACCGGCACATTTGACATATTTAGGGGGAAGGTGACAGGATCGAGCAACAAGACTACCTACCATCATCGTGTTGCTGCTTTCCCCAGCCAATGACAGTGCAGGATTGAAGTTCTTCGACCGACATGTTGTGAGGAGGTAGGCATATAGGTCTGAGGAAGGTGTCAAATGTCACGTGTTTATCAAGACGAATCAGGACGATGTCATTGCTGTACAAGTTCACAGAACTGAATCCAGTGTGGCGAAAGATCTGGGAAACGCCCCGGCGTTGGGCAAAAGAAGGGTGAGACGGGCGACGTGTCATGCCGAGCGTCAGGCTCCATCCTGTTGGATCGCTTTGGCTAAACAAAGCAAAAATACGTATTACTATTATTAAGTTATTTTATGAATATCATTAAACTCTTTGATTAGTATCATTAACACTTTTACTGGTTTACTGAAAGGTCAGGTCTGAAGCAGGGGAAAATCTTGCACCTAGGGCCAGTAATTTTCGAACTTTATTAATATCACAAAATAAAATAGTATAGAAAACCGTCAACTAATTAATACTTTAAATTCAAAAACAGCCGAAATATAGGCTTAAAAGTCTTTTATTAAAATCTCCTTTTTACGACGTACAAAATCATATGGTCATGTCCTTCATCAGTGACGAAGTGAAAATAAGTTGTGAACATGTGCTTAAATATAGACCATAACCGCCAGGCAAAAAGAATTAGGCATTGTGATTTTGTACGTCGTAAAAAGGAGATTTTAATAAAATACTTTTAGCCCTATTTTTTGGTTCTCTTTGATTAAAAAAAAAAAGTAATAATATCACTTAAAACAAGCCTTTAGTGACAAAAATAGTTTTCACTGGTTAGGTCTTTTATTCTCTTTGCACTGAAATCAATTTGTGTTGATATATTTTTCTTCTAATAGATATTGAATTAAAAAATAAATGTTTCAAATCGCTCTAGGTAAAATGGATGGTGTTGTACCTTGGGCCAATAAGATTGTTCCCAGGGCCACATGTTTAATATTGTTATCTACATGTAATATAAAATGAATAAAATACAAAAAAGAATTCTTTTTTGTATTCTATTCATTTTTTTCTAGCATTCATACTATTGAAAGAAAAAAATCCAACATTAATTGAATTCTGCAGAAAATTTAACCACTGGAATCGAACTTTTATGAAATCCTAATAAAGAATGATAAAATAAAAACAATACAAATTAAATAAAATGTGATTACTCAAATCACAATTAATAATAATAATAATAAAATAAAATATTTGTATTATTCCACATTGTAATTTGTTCGGTCGCCTAAATAGCTCGTATTTTCGGATGAGTCGGGCGGCCTGGGACTTCAACATTGTAATTTGCAAGACTGATTCCAAAAATAAGTAGTAAACATTGCCATTTGAGTTTCCAATAGTTTTGGATTCAGGTAATTTAAATGCAATACCGTCTCAGCTAATCACATAAGTTGTATCATTCTGATGTAGAAACTTCTCTGACTCTTTACTGATTAGTTTTAGGTATTTTATTGTATACTGATCTACTGCAACATCAATGTTTTCTGATCGTTCACCAGAACTATATTGCCAAAACTCAGAGCATCTGTGCACTGAGTAACCACAGATGCTCTGACATTTTGGCATCAGCAAGACGCTGAACAAAGTCCGTGAACCTTTCTTCTGGTGCAATGTGGTGAGATCCGATGTTGGGCGCTGGTGCAAAGAATGCGGCGCTCGGAAGGGACCGAAGAAGGGAACACGTGGCCTTCTTCTGTGTTACAATATCGGAGCTCCTTTCGATAGAATTGCACTCGATGTTTTGGGGCCATTACCACGAACATTAGACAATAACAGATACATCCTAGTAGTAATGGATTACTTCACGAAGTGGCCAGAAGCTTACGCAATCCCTGACCAAGAGTCTGCAACTATTAGTGAAGTTCTAATTCGGAACTGGATATGTCGTTACGGGGTTCCCTCTCTCATCCATTTTGACCAGAGAACGGACTTTAATTCTGGCATATTCACCGGACTGTGGAAACTACTCAGAATGGATAAAACTAGGACTATTCATCTTCATCCTCAATCGGACGGCATGGTAGAGAGATTCAACAGAACGATGCTTAATTATCTATATTCGTATCCAGAAAGCAGCAAGACTGAGACCGTCACCTACCGTTGTTTTTGTTGGCCTACCGAAGTGCTGTCCATGAATCGACCGGCAATTCTCTATCAAAAATGCTGTTTGGCAGGGACCTATGACTGCCAGGTGACCTAATGTTTGGAAGACCATGTGAGGCTCCTTCATCGCCTGATGAATTTGTGCAAAATCTGCAGGCACGGTTGGAGGATATTCATCGTTTCGCTCGTCAGAGGATCGACATTGCTACAGATAGAATGAAGATCCGGTACGATGCTAAGGCTAATGGAGTGCGATTTCAGGAAGGCGACAAAGTGTGGCTGTTCAACCCTCGACGACGATCAGAATTTTCGTCAAAACTACGGCACAGCAGGAAAGGACCCTACGTCATCATGAAAGGAATAAACAGTGTCGTTTATCAAATCCAGAAATCATCTTTAACCAAGCCAAAAGTCGTCCATATCGACATATTGGCTCCATTTTTGGATAGTGGTAGATTGATACTGCGCGGAACGTGCAGACTTAAAGATGGAGCAGTGTTGTGAATGTGCAATCTTCTCTCATTGGCATCCTCTCTCATTTTTCCCTACTTGTAAAGAGAGAGAGCGAGGCGCCGATTGCTCCGAGGAGACATATTTTAAAGTTAAAACAAAGGACAAAACGTTTTTTAAAAAACGAAAGATCTTTTATTTAACATCCTAAAAGACGTACAAAATATTGTTAAAAACTGCCAGAGCGCTTTCGAACTCACATACGCCCTTTATCAGTGGCTACATGAGTGGTAAAAGCATGGAATGTTTATATATAATAGAAACCATTTTAAAACAAATTTGCATAAAATATAAATGGTAAATGAACTTGCTAAAATAATACAAGAAACATACACTGAAATTACAAAATAAGTTTAAACGCTTGCGAATTTAAAAATATTACAAGAAAAGAACTAATACAAATTTTAGAAAAACGTCAAGCATGATATTCCTGTGAGAATGACGTCACAAATAACTTTTAAGAGATTTGAATTGCATAGAGTCGAGAATGAGTCGCCAAGCATAACTTAAAATTTGAACAGGATCAAAATTACAAATTGATTCACGGTAAATATAAATAAACAGGGATTCATAAAGAAGAATACTACGTGGATTGTAACAATCCACGTAGTTTTGATGAGCACTGATACGATTTAAAATTTATTTTTACAAAAATACATATCGGCTGCACTTTCCAACCCTGATTGGAGGAGAGGGGGAACTATTTCACCGTGGCGTAGAGGCACAAGTGACGCGAGATGTGAAAAGGAAGAAGCAAGTCCACAGTACAGGATTGTTCCAGACAAATGCATGTCAGTGCACTGTAGTCGTTCGCGCTCGTCAAAAACGGAAATGACGTTTGAAGAACAACGTGTGAATATCAAATTCTGCCAGCGTTTGGGGAAATCGTCGACAGAAACATTGCACCTGCTGCAGCAGGTGCCATCCGCTCCTAATATGCCATCTACCATCCACTCCTAATATCCACAGACACATGAGAGTCATACACCCCTCCCATTCAACATTACTATTTCTTATAAGACTCGCTATCGTAGAGCATGGACATGTGACGTCACGCGGACAATTTTGCCCTTACGTTTCCAAAACAAAATACTCGTTTGTTTAGCAGTATGGAAATTTTCATTATTTCTATATTAAATACTGTTACTTTAGAAACTTACAATCGTTTGACCTCTAATTTTAGTAGGATATATCTAAATTCATCTTCTTTGATGGATATTTTTAATTAACCGGAAAATAAAATATTCGCTTTTATTAAAATATATACACGAGTTTTATTAAAAAAAAAAATCGTTAGGTACCTTTCCTTTCTCCCTTGCATATACATTGCAGAATTTGCTAGTAAACATATACATCTTTAGAACACGGTAGTGACTACGGTAAAAATGAATAGTAGTGGAAATTCACTTAAAGTGCACTTTAGCGAATGAGATCTTTAAATATAAATTGTTATTCAAGTATTCTAAATAACATAGTTCCATCACAGAGATAAATTTCGACGTTGAAACAGGTAATTAAAACACGAATAATTCGAAATTAGATATTTTAAGAGAGAGAGTACGTATAGCCACGAAATTCTATATGTATATGCATTCTGTAAAAAAAATGGAATTATGTAGAACTTTTTGTAATTAGCGTAATTTTAACTCGGATGAGAGAAAGAATGTCAAAATACAGTTTTGTAATTGCAGGAGGGGATCGACCTTGTTTAAAAGGAGTAGGATTCAAGGACGTTCATAAAACGATTCCTGGAATGCCAAAATCCAAGGTTGAGAGGTAAATATATCTACTAGCTTGATACCTACATTTGAGACTTTGGACGTT
Organism: Amaurobius ferox; assembly: GCA_951213105.1. Taxonomy (NCBI): domain Eukaryota; kingdom Metazoa; phylum Arthropoda; class Arachnida; order Araneae; family Amaurobiidae; genus Amaurobius; species Amaurobius ferox. Next base: position 84,688,311 of record OX578152.1, on the reverse strand, counting down.
CACGAGAGGACAAGTGCTCCTCGCGCTCCCCTATGGGTGCCCATAGCAAGAGCGCCTATGGGACTTATTCCAGAGGGGGCAAACTGTAGGACGAGACGTAAAATATCGACTAGCTTGATACCTACACTTGTGACCTTGAATGTCCAAAGGAGGACAAACGCCGCTTCTCGTTCCCGTATGGGCGCCCATGCCAAGAGCACCAATAGAACTTTTCCCAGAAGGATGCAAACTCAGGGATGAGATGTACAATATCGACTAGCTTGATACCTAAGTTTGTAATTTTGAACGTTCATAGTGAGGGCAAGTGCCCCTTCGCGTTACCTAATGGGCGCTCATGGCAAAGACTCCCATAGAATTTAATCCTGCTGGCGCAAACTCAAGGACGAGAGGTACAAGACCGACTTGATTGATAGTTACATTTGTGGATTTCCATATCCCCTATAGTCTTCCATGGCAAAGGCTTCCATAGAACTGTTTTCAAGGAGGACATACTCAAGGATGAGACGTACAATATCTACTAGCGTGATACCTACATTTGTGACCTTGCATGTCCACAAGAGGGTAGGTGCCTCCTAGTGTTACCGTATGGGCGCCCAAAGCAAGATCGCCCGTGGAACTTTTACAGTCGGTAAAGTGAAGGGTGAGACATACAACATCGACTAGCTTGATACCTACATTTGTGAACTTGGACGTCGACAGGATGGCAAGTTCCCTCTCACGCTCTCTATGAGCGCCCATGGCAAGAGCGCGTTTAGAACTTATTCCAGCGGGGGCACATTCAAGGGCGACAATACCGACTAGTTTGACACCCTTTGGACAACACCTTTTTTCAACATCCCGTATGGGCACCCATGGCAAGGGCGTCAATAGAATTTCTTCCAAGGAGGATATACTCAAGGGTAAGTCGTACAATATCTACTGGCTTGACACCTACATTTGTGACCTTGAATATTCACAGTAGGGCAAGTGGCCCCTTGCGCTCCCCAATGGGCACCCATGGTGAAGAACTTTTACCAGCGGGGATGAACACGAGGATGTGACGTACAGTATTGATTAGATTGTTACCTATATTTGTGTGTTATTAATATTATTGTATTAATATTGATAAATGTCCCCTATGGGCGCCCATGATATGTATGCAATGTTTCGGCCTTTTATGTCACGGAGACTTTTGGAGTATCTTGAAATACCTATTTACCACCCCATGGGGAATTGAAACTTCGGCACCTTCAAGTTCTGTCCCGAGGTACTGCAGAGAGTCCTTGCAATGGGCACCCATAGGGGAGGTCAGGGAGGAACTTACACGCTCTCCTGGACATTCAAGGTCTCAAATGTAGGTATAAAGGTAGTCGATATTGTACATATCATCCTTGAGTTTACCCTTCTGGAAAATGTTACACGGGCGCCCATAGTGGAGGGCAAGAAGTACACTTGACCTCCCATAGACGTTCAAGATTAGACATGTTAGCTAATCGATATTGAATGCCTCAACCTTCAGTTTATCCACCATGAAAAAATTTTTATGGGTGCCCATAGGTGAGAGCAAGGGGTGCACTTGCGCTTGCCTGGAACATTCAAGATCACAAATGTAGATTTCAAGTTAATCGATATTGTAGGTATCATCATATAGTTTGCATCCCTAGAAAAATTATTTCTATTTGCGCTTTGCTATGGGCGCCCATAGGGGAGCCAACAACATAACAAAATTTATTTGTAACTTTTACAATAAAAGCAGGAGTAACTCCTAATAATAGTAGTTTGATAGCCCTGAAAAGACTTTAGAAGAGAAGAAAAGAAAAGAAAGAAATAGAAAAAAAAATTAGAAAATAAATAATATAATAGAAAAAAGTAATAAAAAATATTAATAATAAAATAAAAGTTAAATAGAATATATATATATATATATATATATATGTGTGTGTGTGTGTGTGTGTTTTCAATATCAAAATTGAACGAATAGACGAATTGAACTGTAATTTTCCACATGAAGGAACCAAAGAACTCTTATCATACATCTATCTGCAGCCATACATCTACGTGACGCCACACAAGAAGACAGAAAGAAAAAAATCTGATGTGGGCAGCACATGACTTTCCCTGCGCAGACTTATATCCACACTCTCTTTATTTTAATTAAATTTAATTCACTTTTAATTCAATTTTCGTTCTCATTTGGTAACTGGTCTTATTTTCAAAGGTGTCGTAGAGAAAATACGAAAAACTAAAATATCTCGAGAATGGCTAGTCCTAGTGTAATGAGGTTGGTCTTATTCTTTTCTTCATTAAACATTACGTAAACTTAACACATCATAGTGTTAATCATAATGAAATAAAATGTAATTGTAATTGTAAACTACTGTAACCTCTGATCTCAAACCTTGCAAAGATCTAACTTGCTGTCTTCAAATTCAAATATTAAATTATTAAATTATTACTAAATAAATTATTAAATTACTAAATTATTAAATTATTAAATTTCTTAAAAATAAATCTCTTTATCTGTATATTAAACTCAACTTAATGTGACTCGCTCTTGCGTATTCCCACCCTTGCCCACCTTTTTTGCAGCCGAGCAGGCAGAAACCATGTTCCAAGACTCTACACAAAATAAGCTGACCAATCTCTTCTGCCCATCTCTCATTGGTGGAGCCCAGCGGATCCATATTGCTATACACAACATTCCCTTTTGGGACCGGACATGCTTATTTTCGATGTGGGGATGAGTCTCCTAGAGGCAGGTACCCCGTAAGCAGAAGTCTTGGACTTGGACGTATAAGACAAGTATTTAATGGATATATTTGAACATAAGTAGTTTTCTATTTTATATTTTGACGATTTTTGCGGGCCATTTTGCAGAAAAAAAGGCAGGTTATTTTTTCCAAATTGTACCAAAATCTAATCAGCACCAGGGTAACCCACAAGCCACTTATCTACCGAATTTTGTAAAATTCGGTCCATTAGTTTTTCATCTAGGGTGGATACAGGCAATTTTTGCTGGCCATTTCGCAAAAAAGGCGGGTTCTTTTATCCTGAATTGTACCAAAAACTAATCAGCACCAGAGTCGCCTGCAAGTGACTTACTTACCAAATTTTATGAAATTCAGTCCATTAGTTTTTGAGTTAGAGTGGATACATACATTGCACAGACAGACACACACATACAGACGTCACGCTAAAAATAGTTTTTTCATATTCTAGATGTCTCGAAACGTATAGATCCGTCGAAAACTCGAGTTGCGATTTTCGGCATGATTCCAATACTTTCCTTATACATTACAATGTATTGCAGGGAAAGTGAAAACAGTGAAATTAAATCTGTCGGAAGGGCTGAGTCTGCCAAAATTCGCGAATGATAGTGGTTCGCATGTGATATTTTAGCGGGAGTTCGCTGCGGAGTATAGAAGCTTTCTTTTTAAACACCATCTTCCTCGGCGACATTTTTCCTGGCCACAAATTGGTGGATTATTCCAAGATTCGTATACTAAAGCTGTTCCAAGATACTGCATAAAAGAAAACAAAATAAGATTCTTGCACAAAAAAATATTTTATAACATAAAATAGAGCTGTTTCAACCACGTGGCACTCTCTTAGTAACGAGCCTTAGCAACGCTTGCTGGTAGTCAAACAACTCATAGATAGTCCATTGCTATACACGTTGTACGTTGCTTCAAAAATATTAATTTAAACTTTAAGTAATAATTATGTCATCTAAATATTTTCTGGATATGGATGTTCGAGCTAAAGCTCGATATTCTTTATTTGTCATGATATTAATAATTTTAAAATGTTTTATATTTGCAAAAATGTAATGTAATGCGAATCCAAATTTTGAGTTGGATTTTCGTATGCTTACACCTTATAAAGAGCTAAGACAATATTGGAAAGTCTTGAAAAGTATGTGTGTGTGTATGTGTGTGGGGGGGATGGCAACTGTTTAACATTTACTTATGCCAGGCCTATTTTAAATGTAAAATACGCATAACATTAAAAGTCTTGAAAAGTGTGTGTGTGTGTGTGTGTGTGTGGGGGGGGGGGGGCAACTGTTTAACATTTGCTTATGCCAGGGTTATTTTAAATGAAAGAAACGCATAACATTAAAAAGTCTTGAAAAGTGTGTGTGTGTGTGGGGGGGGGGGCAACTGTTTAACATTTGCTTATGCCAGGGTTATTTTAAATGAAAAATACGCATAACATTAAAAAGTCTTGAAAAGTATATGTGTGTGTGTGTGTGGGGGGGGGGGGCAACTGTTTAACATTTGCTTATGCCAGGGTTATTTTAAATGAAAAATACGCATAACATTAAAAAGTCTTGAAAAGTGGGGGGGGGGGGGGGGCAACTGTTTAACATTTGCTTATGCCAGGGTTATTTTAAATGAAAAATACGCATAACATTAAAAAGCCTTGAAAAGTGTGTGTGTGTGGGGGCAACTGTTTAACATTTGCTTATGCCAGGGTTATTTTAAATGAAAAATACGCATAACATTGAAAAGTGTGTGTGTGTGTATGGGGGGGGGGGGGGTTCACTGCAAACTTTCCTGTGCTTCAAATTTTCAGTATTCCAATCTTTTCTGTTGATTCTTAAAGGCCATTCCTTGCTTCTTTTAACAGACAAGTCCTTGATTTTATTCCCTTTATTTTCAATTATTCTAGGGAATGAAAAAAATGATACAATTAATTACGGCACAAATCGCCATTATCAAATTCAATTACTTTATCTTAAAGAAATTATGATTATATATGATATCGGCTGGATATAGTTTTAATAAAACGACTTTTTAAAAAAAAATTCACACCAAAACGTATCCCGGCGCTCTTCACTAAGACGTCTTTTTGACTCATTTCCTCTAATTAATACAGCAGGGAGTCTAAAAAAATATTTGCTGTCTCAATCAGAACGATTTCCGCATTTGAAAACACCACAAGCGGCAGGCATAATGACAAATATAAAATTTTGTAACACTATACACGCCAGTATATCTACAATTGACTCAAACGCAAAGCATACAATATATGACTACCAGCAACGGTTGCTAGGTGGTAGCTTGGCGATGTGACGCCAGGTGAAAAAGCTCTATAGTAATCTACATTTCTGATAACTCTTTCTCTTCTTGCAGATATTTTCTTTATAGCAACCTTTTTGGAAACAAACAAACAAAAAAAATCACATCATGTGACATCGGAATGATCTATGATTGGAGGGAGCTGCCCTCCTCTCTACCCGTTCTACATACGCGCCGCGGTATTTGGCGCTATCTACAAATATGCCATGATACCATGTGTGGACCGAATTGATGCTAAGATACTGACCAACAGAAAAACAGGAAATAGATTGAAATGAACAGATTCTGATTCGGTTCCACTAAGCAAAAATACCGATAATACAGGTAATACTGTTTTGTTTGTAAACCGGACAGAGTATGCAGAAGTCAATAAAAGATATGTTACTCAAATTATGAAGTAATACCATTCACCCCAATTGCCTCCAGTTTAACCGTTATTTACTATAAACCAAAATATGCAAACTTCAATAAACTTCAAAAGATGCTATGGCTAACATACCCAGTACTTCAATAACTATCTGAAATAAAGTATTTGATTAATCAAAAAGTCTGAAATCACTCCGAATAATTCACTTCAAAAAGAAAATAAATATTGTATTATGTCACCTAAAAGAAGAGAAGGGTGATCGATAGAAGAGGAAAACGGACAGAAAACTTCATTTTCAAATTCAGGTAACAGTCAAAGCACAGAAGAATCAATAAATACTATATTAGAAATATCAATTTCTTCAAAATCAGCACAACCTTAAATTATAAGGACTTTTATCGGTGAATCAGCTACTTCAAACTCTTCTAAAAATCTGAACTCTGCAACTACCAATTACTGCACAATCAAAGTATTTCTCAAACAGGGAAACTTGAAAATTTTGCAGAACAGGTGAGATCTAATTCAGGCAACAAGGGAATAATGAAAAAAAAACCCCACTAATTAAATATTTTATTTGTTATCATTTGTGTGTACAGGTTTTGGAAGTGTTTCTCTCTCATCTCTAAGTGTCGAAAACCCAGACCACTCGACTGGCCTTAGGGTTTAAAGCAGCTGTTTGAGTGGCCGGACATCATCTTTAAGTGTTGAAGACCCAGACCACCCGGCTAGCCCCAGGGCTTACAGCAGGAATCTGAGTGGCCAGTTCATTTTTAAGTGCTGCAGACCCAGACCTCTCGACTGACCCTGAGGGTCGAAAGCCCAGACCGTCCAACTCATCCGAAGACATAGAGCAGCAAATTAGACAGCCGGAAGAACCTGACCCTGCAGGTGTAAAACTTTGTTTTATTTTAGTGTGTTTAGTATAGGCTGCTAAAGCTTCTGACACAAAGCAGTCGTTAAACCATCTGAAGAAAGAAGTGACAAGCTTCATGACATTCCTCATACATAAGAAATAATTGTGGTTGTTAGATACATTCTCCCATTAGTGAAAGTATATAACGTGAAAAAAATAATTTATTCTTAAAAGTAACATGAATAATCAAATATGCCTTCAAACTGCTGAAAAAAAATTTCGTTGCGAAATGTGTCCGAAAAGATTTATGTTTAAGAAAGATTTGAATAAACATATTTTTACTCATACAGGTGAAAAACCATTTACTTGTGAGATGTGTCAGAGAAGTTTTTCTCGGAAGGGTAGTTTGAACACTCATTTGCGCATCCATACTGGTGAAAAACCATATCGTTGTGAGGAGTGTCCGAAACGATTTGCTCGAAAGGGGGAGTTGAGTATGCATATTTTATCTCATACTGGTGAAAAACCATTCACTTGTGAAGTGTGTCAGAAAGGATTTATTCAAAAGGGAGTGTTCAATAAACATATTTTTACTCATACAGGTAAAAAACTATTTACTTGTGAGGTGTGCCAGAAAGGATTTAGTCAGAAAGGTAATTTAAACACTCATTTGCGCACTCATACTGGTGAAAAACCTTATATTTGTGAGGTGTGTCCAAAGCGATTTGTTCGAAAGGGAGAGTTGAATAGACATATTTTATCTCATACTGGTGAAATGCCATTTACTTGTGAGACATGTCAGAAAGGATTTAAGTTAAAGTATCAATTTGATAGTCATCTCCGTACTCACACTGGTCAAAATTTATTTACTTGTGACGTGTGCAAGAAGGGTTTCAATCGAAAGAGTCAATTGAATAGTCATGCCTTTACTCATACTGGTGAAAAACCATTTATGTGTGAGGTGTGTCAGGAAAGTTTTATTCATAGGATTGAATTGGTAGCTCATCTATGTACCCATACTGGTAAAAAACCATTTTCTTGTAAGGTGTGTCAAAAAGGATTTATTCGAAAGGGAGATTTGTGTATACACACTTTAACTCATACAGGTGAAAAACTATTTACTTGTGAGGTGTGTCAGAAAAGATTTAAACGAAAGTGTAATTTAAATATTCATTTGCGCATCCATACTGGGGAAAAACCATTTACTTGCGAGATATGCGAGAAAGGATTTGTGAAAAAGTGGTTATTAAATAAGCATCATTATACTCATACTGATGAAAAGCCATTCGCTTGTGAGGTGTGTAAGAAAGAATTTAATCACAAGTCGCAATTAAATACACATATCTTTACTCATACTGGTAAAAAACCATTTACTTGTGAGATATGTCAAAAAGAATTTAATGAAAAGCATTCTTTGAAAAGACATCATTATACCCATACCGATAAAAAACCATTTACGTGTAAAGTGTGCCATAAAGGTTTTATTGACAAGAGACATTTGAAAAGTCATAATTTTACTCATACAGGTGAAAAACCATTTATTTGTGAGGTGTGTCAGAAAGGATTTACTCAAAAGGGTAATTTAAATGCTCATTTGCGCCTTCATACAGGTGAAAAACCATTTATTTGTGAGATATGTCAGAAAGGATTTTATCTAAAGCATGTATTGGATAATCATCTCCATACTCATACAGTTAAAAAGCCATTTACTTGTGAGGTGTGTAAGAAGGGATTTGGGCGAAAGAGTCAATTAAAAACACATACCTTTAATCATACTGGTGAGAAACCATTTACTTGTGAGATATGCAAGAGAGGATTTTTGGAAAAATGTGCATTGAATAATCATATTCATACTCATGCTAGTGAAAAACCATTTACTTGTGAGGTGTGTAAGAAGGGATTTAAACAAAGGAGTGGATTAAAAAGGCATATCTGTACTCATACTGATGAAAAACCTTAGTGACGTGAGCAAGAAAGGATTTAATTAAGAGTCACTTAAAAACACATCTTTTTTACATACTGGTGAAAACCCATTTTCTTGTGAGATATGTCATGAAGGATTTATTCAAAGAGTGTATTGAATGATATCTCTGTACTCATGCTGATAAAAAGCATTAACTTGTGAGTGAGGTGTTTTAGAAAAAATTTAATCCAATGAGTCAATTGAATATACATCTTTTCTCATACTGGTAAAAACCATTTATTTGTGTTGTGAGATATGCCAAAAGGATTTAATTTTAATCAAAAGGGCATGCTGGTGAAAATCCATTTACTTGTGAAGTGTGGTATATGGAATTTCAAAAGAATAAATTAGACATATCTTTATTCATACTGGTGAAAACCTATTTAACTGTGAGGTGTGTTAGAAAGGATTTATTCAAAAATGAAGATTGAGTATTCATCTCTGCACTCAGACTAGTGAAAATCTATTTATAAGTGAGGCAGAGATAGAATTTTTATTTTAGGGGTGCCAAAATTACATTAGCCTTTATCATTTCATTTGCAATGTATTATGCCAGCATACATTTGAAAAATCGCTAGGGTGCTATTGATACTTGGGGGTTCCGGAGAATAATCCCCCACTCGTTATTATTCTAAGTACTAAATTGCACCAAGTTGGTGCACTTTCCTGTGCTTTGAAATAGATTCTTCCATCCCAAGGCTCCACTCCTTAGTGATATATTTAACCATGATAGGAAATTAAGTTTAGAATCTAAAAGTTAGTTATTTAAAATACACTCTATAACAAAAAAATCGACGCACCAAGAAGGATTTGTCCGATTGTGATAAAAGTTGGTGGATATGAAGAACATACATAGAAAAAGAAACAATTAAAATTGCAGAACAATTTAATGATTTAGAGTTTGACCGTATACAAAGGGAGGAAGTCAATAAGGTGTTAGTCCACCTTTGGCTTGGATGCAAGATGTCACCTGGCATGGCATAGACTGATAAAGTATACGGATGGTGTCCTGCGGAAGGTCTTGTAAATTGTCTCTAACTGTCGGCTAAATCGTCAACATTCTGGGATGGTTGCAATCGCCTTCCCATAACGTCCCAAATGATAGAGATCAAAAAGAGATCTATGAAAGAGAGATCAGGAGACCTAGCTGGCCAAGAAAGTGTTGGGCAAGCTTGAAGACAATTCATAGCAACATGTGCCTTGTGCGGCCGGACATTATCTTATTGAAAAGTAAGTCCCGTGTGTTGTAAAAAGAACGGTAGGTAACACAACCGGTCGTAGAATGCTGTCTACGTACTGCTGTGCTGTCAGTGTGCCAGAAATGACTATTAAAGGGGTCCGGGTATCAAAGGAGATGGCACTCTAGACCATACCCACCTGCAGATATACACCTGCTGAATGCGCAGTTCCGATGCACTGGAGCTCCCACTATGTATTCATTGGACACCAAATTTTATTCATTTGCATGTTCGCTCAAAATGTCTTCCCATACGAAATTTCATTACAATCAGATAACTCCTTCTTGGTGCATCGATTTTTTTGTTATAGAGGATAGAAAGTTGTTATAAAATGTAGAAATATGAGATAAAATACCTTGAAAATTATTCGGACATATAAGAAACAGTGAAAGTTATGTAATTTACTAAGTTATCAAATGTAAATTTGAATATAATAGATTAGCTATTTATAGTTAGAAAAAAAAATAATGATTAAGCCAATATTTTATAAATTCAATACTTAGAAAATTATGAAAGAAAAATAAATAAATAAAACAAAAAAAAGTTGTAAAATTGCAAAATATTTCATGAATCCAATACTTTTAAAGATTGTTAAAAATTAAAAATTTCTTTAAAAATTCCTTTAAAAATTTCTAAAGATGGAAACTGAAAAAAAATTGTTGAACTATACCAATAATTCATAGATCCAATACATAGAAAATTTTTAGAATTTTAAAAATTAAAAAAAAAAAAAAAGCTATTTTGGGGAAAATTTCAAAAGAACAAAACTTGTAGAACTTTGCCAATAATTCACAGATCCAATACATAAAAAATTTTTAGAACTTTGAAAATTAAAAAAAAAAAAAAACTTTTATGGGTCAAATTTTTCACATATCTAATAAAATTTGTAAGACTTTGCAAAAATTGTATGCATGAGAGAGAATTTTCAAAACACTTTTTACAAAATTTACAAAACAATATTTCAAAACATTAAGCAAAAAATCTTAATTTTTAAGACTATATCCAACAATCCAACCACGGTTTACAGAACTTTCGTCTATATCTATTTGAAACTATAATCAGCAATAAATTAATTCCAGAAAAAGGTATCAAAAATTAGCCACAACAAAGGGAAATCAAATTGCTTAATGGGTCATGCTAAATCATAAGGCTTTAGATTAAAAAAAATCAACAGTAGCCAGTGGCCAGTGACCTCATAAAGCTCAGTGGCCACTTTGATGATGTTAGTGGCCATAATTTTGGACTCGATTTTGATATCTCCCCCCCCCCCCCCCCAATTTTCTAACAATTTTTTTTTTCCACGAACACATTCAATTTGCTCTAAGCATATATATATATATATATATATATATATATATAATAATTATTTATTAATTATATAAATAAATAAAAATGAAAAGTAATAAAATAAGCTAAAAAAATTAGAAAAATCAAAAACATCTGAAAATAAGATATATTAATATTATGTTTTCAATTATATTTTTGCTAAAATTTTGTAACTTTAACCAGTTTGAAACTACGATTCGAGGGCCCTTATAATGGTGTATAGTGGCATTTTCGTTTATCCATTTCTTCTATGAATCTCTTGTTTAGTAAGAATTTTCATCTTTGCTGCATGTACATATTCTATTTTGCTTATACGGGTAATAGTCCTGTCTCCTGTTCTGACTCACTGGATGGGTCTGGGAGTGTCGCTGTGAACGTTCGTACTGCCTCCTAGGTTGTATTTCGTCATGTTCATTCCGGTACTTCTAGATATTTATTATGCTGTTGAGGTTGGTCACATATACATGTGGTGAAAGAAGAAGGATTCCTGCCACATGTTAATACAAATTTTCCTAATGCTTCTTATCTTCATTTTTTTATCTTATGGTGCCTCTAGTCCGAGTTTGGATATTTATAGTAATGTACTATTTTCCAATCTGAAACAGGCATTTGTTTGGGTTAAATAGAATTAAATACTCAGACCTGAAGATGAATTTAATTCTTTTTAATCTCCGAATTTGAGCCGGTGCTGATCTTTTCTATTATCGGCATTATGGTAGTGGTTTTGCTTCTATGGTGATGTTAATATTTCAAGATTACTTGAATTAATTATTTTTATTATTACTTCTTTCTAATATATATATATATATATATATATATATTTACAGGGTCCATTCTAGGATTTCAAAAGGGCAGGTTGCTGACTTTAAAAAAGGAGCACATTGCATACGAAAGGGCACAATTATAAATTTTAGCTAAAGAATGCATTGCATAATGTGGCCCACATGTAGTAAAAAAGATACAGATAATTTATCTATTTCAAAACTTAAATTCAAAGCATAAAAAAAAAAATTAACAAAACAAAATTGCAAATATACAGAAAATTTTATAATTACATATCTCTTACTTTAAAATATATTCTTGATAAATTAATTTTTTTAACTGCACAAATTGAAGATAATAGTTAGAATCCTCATAATTTAGGCTGCTTACTTAAGATCAGAAAAGTAGATAGAAATACTTAATTACTTATGCATCATTTTATATACACAAACATAAATTTTTATAATATAAGGGGGGTGGGGGTGGGGGCGGAGGATATTTATAAGGGGTTCATAAAAGAACAATGATGGTTATAAATATTCATGTGTAATGCAAGTGCTAATATATTTCTTATTGATAGGAAATAATAAGGAACATTAATTAAAGGGAAGGAATAAAACCCATTGTAAACAATGCCTGGGTTCAAAGCAGTCAGTCACTGGCTGGTAGGTTCATGATGAGGCCAATTGTTGACAACTGAAAAATGTGCGATTTTTTTTTTTTTCAACTTGTTTGATGTTATGCAAAATTGTGTTTAAATATTTTATAATTAAAAAATTTACAGATATATTACCCATGCTTATTTATCCGGCCGTCCAAATAGTTGCTCCTAGTCCTTTGGACGAGTCGGACGGTCTGGGTCTTCAACCCATACTTATTTACAGGTTTATTATATGGTAGACATAAGTAAAACAACAGATCCTTCTCTCTATACCTTAAGATGGCGAGTACTTCAGTTAGGTGAAAGACACTACTATGTTAACAAGGAAAACTAAATAATAGATCTACTTTTCTATTATTAAGATCTATTATTTGATGAGGAGGTGGGGTAAAAATTAGGGGAAATGTAAGAGATTGGCAAAATACAAAACTTAATTTTTCTGATAACACAAATTTATAAATATATATTTATTTTTTAATGAGTAATATTGTTAACATGCATTTATTGCTAACTTCTCATTTTGGATATTGAATACATTTTCAAAACTTTATTTCAGGTGTTTTTTCTAAATCAAAGTTTTCTGCAAGTCGCTGTCAGTATCCCCATCTTTTCCATTTCCTAAAAGTTTTCAAAATTTTGATCTTTCATTTATCATTTTCTGAATATTTTAGACATTTATTGTCACTCATTTTTTAACCCTGTTTTAAATCTTACCGAAGTTTTTCTTATTATAGGAATTTTTCAGTGTTTTATAATTGTTTACCAAGTCATCTAAAAAAATCCATTTACCATGAAGCTGATTCAAATACTTTTGGGGTCAATGTTAAATTCCTTTTTTCCCATAACACTTTACTTAATCAACATTTTGTCAGCTTTAATTTTTTGCCAAAATTACAGATTATTTCTGAATATGCCTGTTTCTTAAGTTTTTAAATTCTCTTATTTTGATCTTTTTTTTTTCACAGCTGATGAAGCATTTACTATTAATATTTATGCCTTTTTTATTAAGAAATCCGGCCACTCATTTTTTTTTTAATTTTTGGGATTTTACCAATGAGTTTCTGCGATTTTTAAATAATCTATATTCTTGTTTCTACCTTTTGATCACTTAGTCTGTAACTTTAAAATTATCGCGATCCCGATATTTCGGTCATTTTTCCCGTTATATTATCGGACATTATAAACTTAGCAACCATTTTTATTGTAAAATTTCTCTAATATGTTTATTTTATAACAACTAAATTCTTTATCCTTTTGAAGAAATTGGATTTTATTTAATATTTTGACGTTTTTGAATTTAAAAAATATCTGTTTGTATCGCTAAAAACATAGGCCGTTTTATTGCTTTACTCGAATTTTCTATTCAACGGGGTGGGGCATGAACCAACTTTGGCCGCGGATAAGTTGAAAATCGAGCCGATTTAACTTTGAATTGATAATTGTTTACCGTTGGCACTAATGAAAACACAACTAAGCGGTAAACAGTTTAAGAATACAAACATTTTTAGTTTTTTACATCATCGATGACAGATTAATAACATAAAACAAGGTATCATCTATAACAGGAAATCTGAAATTTCTCGGATGGAGAAACTATTGCGCGCCGAAACTTTAACAATTGCGAATTTTTTGCGATTATATCTAGGCAGCATAGAAGCAACTACGCACAATTTTTGCCATCGTCGTTCATATTTACTATATGATCGTTAATGAACAGTACATATATATGTAAGTTGAAATAGAACAATTCATAACGTCGCAATATCGGCAATTTAGCTCCGAAAAGCATCCCGAAGGTTGACGCCTTTTATTAGCGCCTGGCATTCCCAGCTACAGCGTATACCCAAAACTATTGTACATGGATTATTTTTTTTAATTTATCATGATGCAAAATACGTTATGAATATTTAACCAATAAATAAATTTACAAGCTGAAAATAGCGGGGGCATTTTTATTTTAATGCGCGACTTTAATTCCGCATCCGCTTTCGGAAACAGTTTAAAAATTTAAGGCAAATGTAAAAATGATGAAAGCTCTATTAGTACAGTATGTAAAAGTGGGGCCACTCCGAATGTCGGTAAGGTGCTGTTGGGGTCAATTGATAGAATGCACTGCGCCCGGGCATGCCTCAAAAGTAAACATATCGGAGATCACGGGGAGGAAGGAGATAGGAATGTGGTAGCAGTCACAGACTACTATAAAAAGTATCATTTTCAGCATATGAAATTTTTTTAAAACAATGTTATTTATTCTTATTTATATTTTTAACCAAAAATATGTTGTTTTACCTGTGTATTCATTTGTTTCTTATTATTAACATTAATTTAAACATGATTTTATCAATTTTTATTGTAAATATCATTGCTCAGTGAAGCTCTCCTGCATCTGATAGAATTTAATTCAAAACATAAGTTCCTGACATTTAGAACATTCACCAAACATGCAACTTTCATCTTTTGTAGAGCAAACTATTATCTTTATCAATAATGTAATGTAATATCCCAGCCTTTATATTTATTACTGAAACCATTAGTTTTATATTTAGATGATAGCTGCATACATATATACACTGTGAGTGCCACTAGCGGCTGCTAAGATACACCATTTGGGTCTTAGCTCTGCTGCAAATTGGGAAAAGCCCATCTCGTAATTTAGATGGTTTAAATTCAGTATACAACTCTTTAAAATTTCCTAAAAGTGGGTATTTTTGTTTTAATCCTTATATTCTGTAATAGATTGTACAGATAAGCACTATGTCTTCCCTGGATAATAAGGGCTGATTTCATCATATACAAAGAATGTTCAAACTGTTTCCTTCACTTTCAAATCAGGAGTCCTACCCTTTTTTTTATATTGAGGAAAGAACCATATTCTTGAGGTCTTTAGTTCTGTGAATTAGATACTAGCTAGCTCCAAACTCTTTCATAGTTGTTTTAGTAGCTCAACTTTGAGGCATAAGACTTAAAATATTAATTTTTTCTGGTGTTGAACTGCTTTTGTTATATTTTCCCTTTAGTTTTGTGATTAAATTAGTGCTGTCTGCACTAATTTAATCACAAGCAATTGTAAGCTAGATGTGAAGAGTTTTGATGACTGTTCGGAAGATAGATCAAAATCTAAACTTTTTGCCAGCTAAGTTTAACAGCTTTTTGAGTCAAACGAACATATCTTTTTGAGTTTCGCCTTTTCATGCGGGTTTTTTTTTTGCGTTGACTTAGATTTTTTTAATTGGTGAGACACCTAATACATTACATGCTATGTTGACTGTTTCAGTGGCTATTTCACTAGTCTGATATTCATCGGTATAACTCTTTTTGAAAACCTCAGTGGTTGACTTTACTTGAGCATAAAGATTTACGAGGTATAAGATCATGCAAGTTTGTTACTTCTGATTGAGTGTTCTATAAAATAATTGTTCTCAGGCCTTTACGTACTCAAGCTTTATGAAATGAAACTGGATTACATCAAGATGATCTATTTAAGGATCAAAATGTAAAAATTTATCTGATTAAAATATGAAGCAGCATTTCCAGTGGCAAAAATTTAACATTTGACAAGATTGAGGGATTAATCTCTTGATCAATCGATACTTTTGCCTGTGTTTAGCACCTCATAAGCTCTGCCTATTGTGCAAGTTGTGAGAAAAGATTAATTGGAAATAATGCTTTGAATATTCATTTCTGCACTCATACTTGTCGAAAGTCCAGACCACTCAGCTGACCCTAGGGCTTACAACAACAGTTTGAGTGGTCTGGGACGGTACTCATACTTGTGTACTCATACTTGTTGTTGAGACCCAGACTGTCTGACCTACAAGAAAAGGTGTAAGGTAACTGTTTAGATGGCTGGGGAGTGCCACCCAATTTAGACCGGTACCCATTGGGGGAGGCATCCACAGGGACAGTACCTTCTTCCCTTACCACCAACCTCTCTGAAGGACTTACCTATCCACATGTTTAATGTGATCGTACATGTTTAATGTGATCGTACATGTTTAATGTGGTCGTACGTGTTTAATGTGATCGTACGTGTTTAATGTGATCGTATGTGTGAACACGGCGGCAGTTTTGACAGCGGCCGGAATCAAACACGGGCCTATTGAGTGCAATTCCTGCGTGCTAACCATTGGGCTACCGCGCCCATACTTGTATAAAACCGTGAGATGTGGCAGTGAGGATTTAATTAAAAGAAATGTTTGAATAAATAAACAATGTTAAATTGAAAATAGCACCACACCGAATAAATTATTTTGGAAATTTTCAGAACAAATAAAACGTATGGAAAACATAATACTTAAAATGCTTCCATGATTTTTAAAAAGTTAATTTAGAAATTTTAAATCTAAAAGATAAGCAATTTTAAATTGAAAATCCTTTGGCAGAAAATTATTTTACTTTCTGCGGCAAGTCTCTTTAACTCCTAATTCTTTCTACAATACGAGATATGTTTAACGATAAAAATGGTGTAGTACAATAAATTTACAAATTATACTTACAATTATGAAAGGAGCAGTAATACATTCAGCATTCAGTTTTTTGGATTTCCTTATTTGTTAATCTCATCTGTAAACATTTTGAAAATATTTTGTGTGTCACACAGGGTAGATGTAAATTTTATGCATCCTTTTTCATTTTTCAGATATTGAACACCCTGTAACGCACCAGCGTTATTCGGACACTAAAATCTTTCTATTTTATCTACAAAGGGGTCTTATCAGTTCTGCGATGATGTGTCACCAATTTTCTGCCAGTTTTCAAAGAAGGATACTTTGAAAATTTTTGGTACTTATAAAAATTATGGAAAACATGTCGATATTTTAGGCTTTTCATGAAGTTAATTGTCATAAACTGCCACAATACTTTAAAGATGCTGAAAATCTTAGAACTTTGCAGAAACTTTAAAAGGATGATTCTTAAGCAATATTTTGAACTTTGCAAAAATTTCACACTTTTGAGACTTTAAAAATTTTAAAAGCATGATACAATGTTTCAGATAGTGGGAGGCACATGCGTAAATTGCACCTGAAATTTCACTTGTGAAATAAACAGAGTCAAATGCATCCCTAGAAATCATATACACACAAAAAAAAAATCATTGCTGAAACAAAGAGTCTGTTAAAATTAAGTGTTTTGTGTAATCAAAATGTGGAGATGCATTGAAAAAATTGATTTCACTATGGAAAAAAAAATAGATGCAAGAAAGTGTTTTGTGTATATGTAACTTCAGCTGAGGTGTAGTTCGACGAGTGATCTGATTGATGAGTGTGTGTTGTATTGTGAAGAGAGGGGATGAGGAAATTAAAACTTTACTTTCCCAAGCAAGTGCCGATATAGCAACTTTATGTATTGTTACTGCACTTTGACTTTCACATGTGCTGTCCATAAATTATGATATGAAAATATAAAGAAATATGATCTTGGCTTAAGTAGTGTGTTTAAAGACTAATATCCTGGTCATATTTCTTAAGCAATGTCAGGGAGAAAAATTATATTTCCAAAGCCAGATTGTGAGAGTTTCTCCGTTTTTTAAAGTTTTGGTGCATGGCATTTTTTTTGCAGATAGAAATTTCAATTTCCTTTTTATAGATCATTCCCTATTTTCTTTATCTGTAATCAATGATTAATGTAAAAAAAAAGAAAAAACAATCTACGGATCCCTGAAATGTTTTTAGATTAGTGGTGTTCTCAGAAGTGCTCGCTATCAATTCAAGATTAAATTAGATTCATTTTCAACTTATCCATTACCGGTTGTGTTGTACATGCCCCCACCCCCCACTATATCAGAAAATTTGAGTAAAGCAGTAAAACATCATATTTGACTTTTTATTTTTGGAATTTTTATATGAAATATAATATCAATATCGTTTAAATTCAGAAAGATTAAAATATTAGAAAAAAAAATTCTGCAAAATGTTAAAGAATTTAAGTTAAACATTTTTAAGTTCAAACATTAAAACATGGCAAAAAAAAAAAAGAAAGAAATCATTAAAATATTCTCATGTGCATGGATAATCACTATTTCTGATGTTTGAGATTAATAATCACTGTAGCTTGGTTTTGCAAAATGCTGCAAGGAAAAACAAAATTTTCAGTCAATGGCATAATTAGACATTTGGCACCCTGGAATAGAAAATTTCAGGGCGCCCTTTCACATAATGCATATTCGTTGGTCCTTTCATTATGTTTAATGGATTTTACTATAGGGAGTCGGAGTAGATGTTTTTACTTATATATTTGACATCTTGTTTATGTATTGGCCAATTTATATATTTGACATCTACTTTATTGGTTTCAAAATGGTAAACTTGTCCTTACAAGGGCAGAAGACACATTAGAAAAATAATAAGAGAGTATAAAGTGTAAAAAGCATTTTAAATTATATAAGCAATTTTTGTGAAATAGTAAATTGAATTAAGAATTAAGGGTTACCCATGAAATGCATAACTTCTGAGACAGTGAAATCATTAGAGCCCAAATTATAATCAATTTTATACTTTCATACACAATTACATATTTGAGCAGATTTTTGTTATAATGCATATATGCATCAAGACTGAAAATTTGTCTTTCCAATACTTTCCAAGCATTTTTTTTCTTTTTATATACTTTTTCAAACATTTTAACTTTTTACTGTCCAATACAATTTTTAGTATTGTCCAGTACCATCAGTTGAGATTGAAAGATTCCGATCAACTTTTGGCATTGGAATTGCTTTTATATGGAATACGGAAGACATATTCTAAGTATTGGAAACATATAATTGTTTATTTACTGCTGTGAAAAATGTTGTTTAAATAATTGTTTGTTTACTGCCGTGAGAATACATAGCAAGACATTTCCTTGAGATTTAAAAGTTAGTCATTTTCTTTTAGATGATTTTATAGTCGAAAAAATTATTTTCAAGGGATTTCCTAAAATTGCAAAACACAGACATCTTATTCATCAGGGGCTTTTCATAAGTTGCAATGCCCACTTGTGGTCAAGTGACCTTCACATCCATGGAACTAGACTTGAATTCTAGAGAGCTCTGTATATGCATGTATACATTCCCATAAATGCTCAATATCTAATGTAAACTTCAGGTTATAACCAAAGCAGTTCTAGAGTGCATTAAAAGTAGAGTGCCAAAATTATCCAATAACGTCAGAGAGCTGCTACAAGCATTTATCAATAAAAGATTTTCTGTTAAATATTTTACATAACAAGAACATTTTCTGTTTCTTACAGGACAGCGAGGTGCATATTTTAAGCGTACAGTTTGAAAATTTTCACATGTATGTACATGTGAAATGATTGCATTTGCATTTTAAAATTTATAATAATAGTTACAATTGTTCTTTGTAAAAATGGAAAAAGGCCCTGTTTTTAAAGTTTTCAGCTGCATAAATGATATGAACAAAAATTTTAAATATCTCAAGGCAAGGAAGGGGATGCTATAACTTCCATTACATTAGTTCGCCATTAGGGTCCATATTTGAAAAATAAATTGAGTACTGTACCTAAACTCTATTCGATTCTTGATCCTCCTTTTCCGAGATCATGGTTATGCATCTGATTTTAAGTACATATTTTCACGTACAATTTATCAGTTATTTTAGTTCATATTATCTGATTTGTAGTAATTATGTTCAGTCCATTTCCAATGCCTTCCTTCCTTAGTTACTTTATTGTGTGTATGACCTATTTATATATGATCCAATAAGTTGGCAATTTAAATTCTGGATTTGGAGAATTTGTTAGTTGCACCAATAAATTGTCCATAGCAAAACACCATGGCCAAGAGCTCCAAGCATGTTTCTGTATCACTAAGTTGATGTTGAGTTTGTTGTAGCTCAAGATGGAATTTCAAAGAATGAATTTCAAAGAGTATGAAATTTCAAAATCACAAATTCTGCCACTAACAGGTGTTCTAAAATTTCTTTGTTCTTTTATAAATTTGAAGTCTGTGTAATATTTGTCACCAGAGAAACCCCAGCAAATTCCTGATTATATCAAGATTCTTTGCTGCCGATACAATTTGTGGCTATTAGTTACTCATGGAGAAACAACAAATGAGAAACCATTTCACTGATGGTTGTTGTTACACTGGACACCGCAAAGTGTAATTCAGAAGGCCGCTTTTAACATTCCAAATTATTATTCCACTTCATGGATTGTGGCTATAAATTATGTAATTGGATCATCATATAAATTCTTTCAATCACTTTTTTATTCTTTAACCCTAATTAAAATGGTCAAAACCAATGTATAGTCATTTCATTTTGTTTTGATAAAAATTTAATTTAATGTAAAGGAAGGCATGCTAATAGTGTAGGAAATAGACCAATTTGCTGTCCATAGAACAGTTTGTAGCAATCACTAGGTTGGCTGAGAATTTTTATATATTTCTACTAGGCTATATCACACAGAAACCTTTCTGGCCTGCTCCAATGAATCTAAATGTGGACAGATATTTGTTTAAATCTATTAGTACAGTTTAATTATTATTTTGTTTTCGTGAAAGTTTATGTGTTATGTGTTTCGTGAAAGTTATCGTGTTTTCGTAAAGATTATGTTTTAATACATCAATATTTCAAATATGTAGACAATATTACAATTTTAAGATAATAAAAATGTATTAAGAAAACAAGCCATTTTTAGTAGTTAAGAGTTAATTTTTTTGGTGTTCTCTTAGAGATCTCAGCTAGATGCCTGCATGGACCAAATATGTATATTTTTATCCGACCTACCTCTGCCATAACAGCTCAAACTTGATCCAATTCGGAAGACATTTAACAATTTAAAACCCGAGCCCAGCCTGGTCTGAACCATTTTTTCAGATATATTTAAAATATTTATTCCAAGCCTTCTAACTGCTGAAAATTAAAAGTTGTTCTTAAAGGTGTAAAAATTGTTGCAAACTTTCCTCGCTTTATTGTTAAAATTAAAAGTTATTTTTCATATATTTAGTGTTAACTTCACTAAGACCTTGTCCGACTCGGTTCAGTAAAAGATTTTTAAACCAGACCTGTCCAAAAATTTCTAAGAGAATAGTAAACTGGCTTATGGGTTGAAACAATCTCAGGCCCATAGGCAGACCTCTAGTCTACCCTCTAGTTAGAAAGTCTGCAAGTGTTGAACTGTTAGACTTTTATTCAGTTTTCCAAAGTCTAAATCGTTGAACATTTTACTACAAATGGAATACAAATCACGATTATATTTATTAATTTAAATAGTCATTTATATTATTTTTATATTTTGCATATGAATCACGTCCACTATGTGCCCCAAATTTTCCAATTTGAGCTATGTCTCAAACTTAAGAGGAATAATACCCTACTTCGGCTGAGCACTAGTCTCTACCTAGAGCAGACCACTAGTTGAAAGCCCAGACCACACGACCAACCCAAGGGTTTATGGTAACTATTTGTGTGGCCGGTAGACTACTAGTTAAAACCTTTTTATTAATACCATTAAATTAAGGTCTAATGCTCCATGTGTAATAAAAAAACCCCCAGCAAAACAACTTTTGTGTATATGACTGATTGTTTCTTGTAGTAAAGGACTATTAATAAAAGTAACTTTTAATCAATGTTAATCCCAGAAATCGGCCCATATCATAGAGGCCCACCAGTGGCTAAATCTGCCCCTGATTTCAATGATCATGTACACACATATTTAGGATCACACACATATTTAGGATCATGTACACACATATTTAGGAGCCGGCCGACCAAATGGTTGCTCATGTCCTTGTTGACGAGTCGGTCGGTCTGGGTCTTCAACACATATTTAGGATAGTATGCATAATGTTAGAAGTTAGATAAACAAGGAAATATTAGTTTTTAAAATAAATTATTTGTATTTTCCAGTGTTTTAAAATTATGTGTTGTATTTTATTTTTCTATGTTTTAAAAATTACTCCTTCATACATGCAATAAAATTTCTTTTAAATATTGTCTTTATTTTTATTTCTTCTAAGTATCATGTTTTTTAAAATTTCTCAAGTATCATGTTTTGTACTTTCTCCTAAGTATTATGTTTTTTAATTTCTCCTAAGTATTATATTTATTTTATTTCTCCTAAGTATCATGTTTTTTAATTTCTCCTAAGTATCATGTTTTTTTATTTCTCTTAAATATCATGTTTTTAATTTCTCCTAAGTATCATGTTGTTTTATTTCTATGTATCATGTTTTATTTTTAATTTCTTCTAAGTATCAT
Source organism: Amaurobius ferox (assembly GCA_951213105.1). NCBI lineage: Eukaryota > Metazoa > Arthropoda > Arachnida > Araneae > Amaurobiidae > Amaurobius > Amaurobius ferox. The sequence continues at coordinate 84,665,879 of OX578152.1, read as the reverse complement.
ATTTTTTTTATTTTTAAGTATTGTGTTTTTGAAAATGTTTTCAATTATCATGTTTTTAAATTTCTTATCGTGTATCGTGTTTAGTATCGTGTTTTTTGAAACTTTTTCTAAGTTCCGTCTTGTTTGAATTTTTTTTAAAGAGTACCATCTTTTCAAAAATCATAAAAAATTTCAAAGTATTGTGTTTTTTTAAGAATAAGACATGAAAATTTTCTTTGTATTTTATTCTGTATTCTGACATTATTTAAATTATCTTTTCCTTTAAATTCAAAATTATATTTCAGAACACAGTTGAAGCATTTTATTTTGCACTTTTACATTTTTGTAAATTTAAAATATCTTATCTTTTATATTGGAAATCATATTTCAAAATGTGGTAGATTATGTCACTTTGGTTGGGAGGAGCCAATTTCAAACCATAGGAGAATATGTCACTTTATAACTTATGGTTGAAGGTGTCAATTTCAGAACACAGGGAAACGTACCAACTTGGCACACTTTTATTACTTAAAAACAAACAAACATGGGAGTCATTCTCAGGATCGATTTATTAAAAAAGGTGTGTTAACAAATGTGCTCAGTATTAGTTATTTGAAGCATCATTCATGTATATAGCAACAATGTAAAATGTAAATGTGTCACTCATGTGCATGTTTGAAAACAGTTATGATATTTTCACGCTTTCAGACTTTTGGTGCCTTTGCCAAGCAATAAGGTCTTTTTTCCAGAACAAAATTAACTGAAAAATCAAATTAAAAGAGACTCAATTGAACTAGCAGAAACATGCCTTGTGGTAAAAATAATAATTTTTCAAAAAACTTAAGTATAGCACAAGAGTTGCCTACTTTTTGTTCTTTGCTTTGGAATGTTGCTGTGTTTCTCTTTATGAAAGTCCGTCACTGTTTACAATCGAAAAAAAATTCTGGTTATTGATCTGTAGCCCTTAACTTCCTCACTCAATTGTCATCAGTTGTTGTTGAGACCCAGACCGTCCGACCTACCAGAAAGGTGTAAGGTAACTGTTTGGACGGCCGGGAAGCAATTGTCATCAGTATAACTTTTTACCATACCTTAAGTCTAAGAGGTGCTATTATTTCATTCAAACTTGATTTCATAAATTTAAGATTGATTATGCTGTAAAAATTGCATTGTTTGACTGTTAGTATGCAGAAAATCTTGTTAAAGAAATAGTTTATATGTTGGTTGATCTATTGAATAATTTTGGCTTTCTGATATCCTTCTATGAACGCTGTTGTTTTACCAGGACCTACAGGGTACATTCATTTGGTTATCAACCACTATGAAAAAGCATGCATTCTTAAAGCTTCTCCATGATTCAAATCTGATACCTATACTATACTAACTTACCCTTGCAGCTTGTCGGATATCTACATTAGCAAATACAACTGCCTGATTATCCTTCTTGGGAACTTTGGCAAAGAAGTGACTAGTGTCCCACATAATATTCTAGTGCAAAAGCAAAAATATGTTAAGCATTACAGAGACATTAGATGTGCAAAGACTTTAAACACTAAAGTGTTTTTAAAAGAAATTCCTCCATTTAAATAAATTTAAAAAACATGGCTGAAATTTGGATGGAGCTTGGATTGCCTGGCCATGAAATCTATGCTCTAATGCAGGGGTTCTTCTCATAAATGCATATCACCAAAATCAAAATAAAAGAATTTCAGTACCACCACCAACAAAAATGTCTTGTATGCAAATAGACAGTTAGACTTTACACGTAATTAAGTTATTTTCCTATATTTTTATTCCATTCTAATAAAAATATGAATAAAAATAATAAAGGTTAGGTAATACATTTAACAATATAATTAACAAACAGTATGACTATTCATTAGCAAAATAATTTAATGTGATGCTTGTTTGACAGAAATTGTGTCTTTATATTTGGTTCTATTTTACTTAATTTTAAACACATATTTTGATTACAGTTGAGTTTGGTTCTATAATTATTTTTTACTGGCATAGAGCATTGCAAGAAATCCTGCTTTGCAGAAGTGCGTCAAAAGAAATAGCATTTAAATATAACTGCTCTTTCTAAAATGTCTTTGAAATCTTTTTTTCACTTATTCGGGAATTTGAATAAAATGTTGTTTGTAAAATCCTCCATTATATTTCTGTCGCATGAAGTATCATTGTCCACTGGTAGCAATGGGTAGAGACAGACGCACATATATTCTTTTCCAACCCATGCTAGTTTCTCAGAGTTGAGTCAACTGCACATAGTAACATGCAAAACAAGAAATTTATGAAGGAGCCTTTATATAGTGGTGAGTAGTGTGTTGTTGTACACTTCATTTTTGACCGAACTATGAAGAATTTTTATTGTCTTTTGCACACATTCCGTGCAGTCTTGTGAATATTTGCAAAACCGGTAGTGATATCACCAGAACTGAAAGTGGAAATCCTTAGAGTGGAACTTACCTACCTCCGAAATTCGATACTGAATCTATATCAGTCATCATCTAAGCTCTATCTGTAGTCAATCCTGAGAAATAAATATTGTAAGGGAAATGTAATTTATTTAAAACCAGAATTGACACCTCTAGAACCGGAAGTAGAAATCCTTGGACCTCAATATCCATAAGAATTCAATGCTTCAATGCTGATTGTCCATATCGATCATCACCTAAGCTCTATAGCCGATTCTGGGGAGAAGAGGGGGGATATTTAGAGTTAAATTTTCTAACCGGGAGTAAAAAAAAGAATCAGGAGTTAAAATGTTAGGGGGAATTCCCCATACCCCTTCAGAAACTATGCTGAATCCATATCAGTCATCATCTATAAGCTCTATCCAGCCGATTTTGAGAAATGTTTCACAGAAAATGTTTATTTTGAACCGGAAATAGAAAATGCAGGAGATAGAAATTCTTAGCAACCTCTCCCTCCCCCACCAAATCTGAATTTGATGCTAATTTCATAATCACCGTTTAAACTCTATAGTCATCATTTAAGCTCTCTCTGTAGTCAATCCTGAGAAATAGATGTTTTATGAACCGAAAGTGAAAATTCGTAGTAGCCCCTCCCCCCTCTCCAAAATTTGATACTGAATCTATATTTGTAGTCATCTAAGCTATTTCTATAGTCGATTCCGAAAAACAGATGTCGCAAGGAAAACGTAAATTTTTTAGTTAAAAGTGACATCTCGAGAACCAGAAGTGGAAGTCCTTAGTGAATTATACAAACCCCTCCAGTCCTATCAGTAATTATGAAAGCTCTATATAGCCAATCCAGAAAAATAGATGTTCCAAGGAAATTTTTTGAAGCAGCAGTGGAAAATTTTAATGAACCACCTTACCTAGTCCAAAATTTGATGCTGAATCCATATCATTTATCACCTAAGCTCTATTTATAGCCAATCTTTAAAAATAGAAAATAATCTTTAAAAATAATTTTTTAAAAACCGGAAATGGAAAAGAGAACCGCAAGAGAAAATCGTTAGTAAATCCCGCTATCTCATTCGAAATTCTATTCTGAATCTTCTCCTGAGAAATAGATGCTTCAAAAAATTTAGTAAAAACGTAGATGACAAATTTGATTGCCACTAATAAATGTTATTGAAAACGTACACTATTTTTGGATGATAAAAATTTTATACTGTAGATTGCTAAAATTATCCATGTACCACCAGTCATCCTCTTGCGAACACCAGCGTTGTGTGTGCACCTGGTTGGTGGTATATGCTTTGCATTGGCAAGCTGTTCTAATGCACAGCAGAACTATCCAACAACCTTGTGGCTTTTAAACAAGGAGGATGATTAAATAAGATATTTTATATAAGCCAAATTACTCAAATGTACTTCAGAAATAAATAAATGTTGATACTTAATCCTATGTAACTGCAATAATATGCTGTGCATAAATATTACTGAAAATATTTATAGTGGCTGCAAAAGTACTTTGAATGTTGCAAAAAATTTTGCCCTGCATCTTATAGAAGTTTAACCTTTAATGTGTATTGTGTAAAAACAAAAAGAAAAAAATATAGGATGAGATTAATGTTAAGTATTTGCGGTTTAGGCCGTTTTTTTTTCTTTTTGTATGTGAATGATTAATTCAAATACACAAAACGTACTGAGTGGCGAATGTTGCAGTATGACTAGTATCAGACAGTGTTTCTTTCAGGTATATTTCGGTGTGTGTGTGTGTGGGGGGGGGGGGGGGCGAAGTCACCTCGGAGACGAGTATTCGTTCCCCCCCCCCCCCCTCCCGGAGACTTTTTATATTAACCTAGTTTCTATTTAATATGTGACACACCGTTTAGATATATTTAATATAGGACAAATATAAAATTTGCCTCCCCCCCTTAAAATTTTATTCGTCCCCCCCCCCGACCAAAAAGCTCTGAAAGAAACACTGGTATCAGGTCCGTTCAGAAAGGAGTGGGGACGGGGTGATTTCTTCCGGGTCCCTATTTTTTACCTTTTCGTTAAAATAATGGAAAAAAATTAAATGAAAAACTATAAACAATGGTTATGGGAATGAAAAAATAATTTTTTCACTCAAAATCATTTGTAATATGAACTTTAGGTTTCGAATTTCATGAATATAATTGCTGCAGTAATAATTTATATGAAAAACGAGATTTTGTTTTGCATGCATAATGATTTGAAATTACATACCAAATATTTTAAAAATGAATTGCAATTTGCAATGGACATTTGCACTGTCAAAAAAGCGAAAAGACGCTCTGTTTATTTATTATTTATTTACATATTATTTATATTTTATTTATTGACGAAAAAAATTAAACGTTTTAAATTGAAAAAAAAAATATATTTATTATTTTCCAGTTTCTTCTATTTTTCTTGTAACCTGAACATCTTATACCTTAAATTTTCTCTAAAATATACAAACTACTTTAAAACTATGCTGCCTGTGAAGGAAAATTGAAAATAAAGCCTAAACAAAAAAAATCTGATGTGGGCAACACATGACTTTCTTTATATAATGCAATGAATTTACTACTTTTACAGTTACAAAAAATTTTATTCTTATAGTAGATACTTATATTCTTTCCAAGATATTGAATTTTCTTCAATTAGTCGTCATTTTCATTGATTTAGCGTCATTTTTATCCATTTGGCGAGATTTTCGTTAATTTGGCAACAATTAAAAATGTCGCCAAGTTGGCGACATTCCGCCAAATTCGTCGCCAAAATCTCGCCAAGCGTTATGGACGGAGATATAAGTTATTCTTACAGCAGATAAATTGGCGTTCAAATACAAAATATTACTCAAAGTATATTTTTTCATGAATGGAATGAGCTAGATTCACGAGAATGATATCACCCAATGTATCGCATGGTATTACATATGAAAAGTGAACATGTTTCTCAATAGGAAATATTTTTTTTTTACTTTATATAACTTTTTGATAATTTTTTTGAAAAATGTGCAATATCTCGAGAACGGTTCATGCTAGCGTTCTAAAATTTATGTCAATCGTTTTCTAAGGAAAAATTACAAAAGAAATGTCTATTTGCTTAACTTTATTAGAGGTTTTGATTTTTTGACGATTTTTTCAAAATTTCACTCGAAAATTTAGGGGGTTCTGACCATTCGATTACGTATAAAAACAATAGGCTTCCAGTGTTTACGGATTGTGATTTTTGTACCAAATTTCGTTCGAATCGGTCCATTCCTTTGTCAGTTATCGACTCCACAGACTCACTGACACACACACACAGACACCACCTCAAAAATGTTTGATTCTTGATCAGGGATGCTTGAAACGTGCTCTCCCGTCGAAAACTCGAATTTGAATTTTCGACCCCGTCACAATACGAACCTTATACATTATGTATATAAGGAAAGTAATATTATGTATATAAGGAAAGTAATATACATTATGTATATAAGGAAAGTAATATACATTATGTATATAAGGAAAGTAATAGGGCCCGTGACTCCCCCTCCCCGGGCTCGGATTATCTCCTCACGGCCCTGACTAGTATGGCACCGCCAGACCATTTGAATTTGAGGAATAATTTAAATTAGATGTTCTGCATTTAACAAAAAAATTGTAGCACTTTTGGAAAATTTGAATTCGTAATATGGCCTCGGTGTAGGCTAAAGAAACAGTTCATCAGCACCTTCATTCATGCCTTTCAACCCCTATGAGCGTTACAATGGAGCGGACACTGTGATCGAATGTGATCACTGTGATCGATTGGGAGACGTCGGAGTTTACGGCAGACCCTTGGACCAAATTAGTGCTTCTATGGATGTGGCTCTATGACAGAGAGATTTGCATGTTATTGAGTAATTTGACAAGCATTGCAGCCACCGTGTTAAGAGCCCTGATGATTCTACTTTTTAATTGACTTATTGCCTTTCATGTACATATTTTTCGTGTGTTCCTGGTGCTGATTCATACTGTTACGAACGTCTAAAATGTACAGCTACTTTTGAAAACCAGTCGGAGGAAATACCCGTGCAGGCAACCTTTCCTGTGACGTGAATCGATTGTTGCTATATACGAAAGTTCAAAAGAGGGCTGCCAGATTTGATGATTTATCGCCAATTTGGCGACTTTTCGAAGGTTCGAGAAACACATCGAAATAATGAATATTCTATGACATATGAGAGAATTATAGAAGCTTCTATAGAGGGTCTAAAGGAGTCATCACTCAGTTGGAGAGCACGTGATGTAATACGAATCACATTGAATTGTGATATTCTTCAATGTTTTGAGAATATTAGCCGCTGTTTTGTGAAATGAAATACGTCAGTGTTTCAAGAATAGCATCCGCTGTTTTGTTATTACTGTATATTGTACTGTATATTGTTGCTGTTTTACTGTATATTGTTCTTGTTTATGCTGTGCTTTTGAATAAACGTGTTAGTTATCCAGAAATTGGGACTCATTCTTGTATCCTGAGTGCACACCTACGATTTCAGAGGATACGTCGTAACAATACTAATTAGACAGTGCTTTACAACTTTGGAATTGCCCTTTTTTCGCATTTCTCGCTTTGTTACAAAGTTCGTCATTCTAACTTTTTAAGTTATCTGCTCGTGGCGCTGCGGTCTTTTTTATTCGATCAGGCATGGTCACTTTACTATTGACAGATCTATGATGTACCCTAATAGGTCTTTCCTCACAAAGTTATTGGGGTCCTATGAACCTTGTACCTAGATGACCTTGTTAACAGGGCCTGATTAAGCCAATGTGGGGTCCAGGGCCTGCCCCCATACACTCACGGCATGCAAATACATGAAAAAAAAAAATCACTAAGCAAATTTGCAAGTTTCGGACCACTGTCCCGAAGGCACTTTTGTACATGTAGAACAGTTTATTTAAAAGTAAAACTTTAAAAGATGTATAATATTTAAAACTATTAACGTATTTTCAAATTTTAAAATAAAGTGACATTATTATAGTTTATATTATCCAAATAATTAAATAAACAATTATTTCTGATTAAAGTGTCTTCACAAGTACGTTCCACAAGTACACCTTTTTCAACTGATATCTAAATATTCATAAAATTGATAGAAAACATGCTTCAATTACTTAAACACATACACAATTTAGGGGCCGTGGCCCCGGAGGCCGGTGCGTTAATCAGGCTCTGCTTGTTAACAATCTGCAATTTAATTAAAAGAGACATGTGCATTTGCAGTACGTACCGCAAACACAACTTTTTCAACTGTAATCTAAATATTCATTAAATTGATAGCAAACGTGCTTCCTTACTTTCCGACGCAGTGAGCAGCTGAGAGGACCCACCATTCAGACAAAAGGACGCCCCCGCAGAAGAAAACCTCGTCAGGGCCACCGTGTAGAGCAACAAGCCAGGGCCAGGCTCCGGGTTCAGACTCTGTACCTCCAACAATGCGAAATGATGGCTTTGCTTTCCCAGAAACAGAAATGGCGGACTTTCCACATTCTGAAAAAGAGTGTTAATCTTACATAATAAAAAATCTGATGTGGGCAGCACATGATTTTCCTTATATAATGCAATGAATTTACTACTTTTACAGTTAAAACAAATGTTAGTCTTATAGTAGATACTTATATGCTTTCCAAGATGTTCAATTTTCTTCAATTAGTCGTCATTTTCATTGATTTAGCTTCTTCTTCGACCCAGACCGTCCGACCTACCAGAAAAGGTGTAAGGTATCTGTTTGGACGGCCGGGAAGTGCCAACCAATTTAGATCGGAACCCAGTGGGGGAGGCATCCACAGGGACCGTACCCTCCTTCCCCTACCACCAACCTCTCGGAAGGACTTACGGACCCACATGTTTAACGTGATCGTACTCCGCGTGAACACGGCGGCAGTTTGGGCAGCGTCGGGAATCGAACCCGGGCCTACCGAGTGCAAATTCCGCGCGCTAACCACAGGGCTACCGCGCCCTCATTGATTTAGCTTCATTTTTATCCATTTGGCGAGATTTTCGTTAATTTGGCAACATTTAAAAATGCCGCCAAGTTGGCGACATTCCGCTAAATTCGTCGCCAAAATCTCGAGAAGCGTTATGGACGGAGAAATAAGTTATTCTTACAGCGGATAAATGACTATTGTCGTTCAAATGCAAAAGTATTACTCAGAGTATCTTTTCTCGTGAATGGAACGAGTTAGATCCACGAGAATGATGTCACCCAATTTATCGCATGATATTACATATGATAAATGAACATGTTTCTTAACAGTTAATATTTGCTTTTAATTTATGAGATTTTTTAATAAATTTATTTGAAAAATGTGCAATATCACGAGAACGGTTCATGCTAGCGTTCTAAAGTTTATGTCAATCGTTTTCTAAGGAAAAATTACATAAGAAATGTCTTGCGTAACTTTATTAAAGGTTTTGATTTTTAGATGAATTTTTTCAAAATTTCTCTCGAAAATTTAGGGCGGTTCTGAACATTCGATTGTCTTTTAAGACAATAAGCTTCCAGTGTTCATGGATTGTGATTTTTGTACCAAATTTCATTCGAATCGCTCCATTCGTTCGTGGGATATCGTCTCCACAGACTCACTGACACACACACAGACATCACTTCAAAAATGTTCGATTAGTGATCAGGGATGCTTGAAACGTGCTCTCCCGTAGAAAACTCGAATTCGAATTTTTGACCCCGTCATAATACATTCCTTATACATTATGTATATAAGGAAAGTAAAAATATGTCGGTCTTCATTTATTTATTTATTTATTTATTTTTTGTGTCGTATATAGCAGAAAATCTGAGCTTCGGACAGTTGCTAAATTTGGTGCAGCTAAACTCCCGGGACGACAAACTTCATCGATATATATATATATATTTAATTCGAATTAGTTTTTTAGTTATATAAGTTGAACCACGATTTCAAACAATTTTCACAGAAATCAGTTCCTTATCGATTGAAAATAAAACTACAGCTTTTTCATCTCGACATCAGCGGCGAGATCGAAAAACGTTATTTCTAAAGATCTTTGAACCGAGTTAGCAAACATGTCCTTCATATTTATTTATTTATTTATTTATTTTTACAATAGTATTAAAATATGCATGTTTTAGGCTATCTGATACTTGTTTCATTGCATCCGAAAATTGAAGATCAGCACAATTCTATAGTTTGGCAAAAATATGGGTGTAAGTCTTCGTATTCTAACAATTTTTTTTTAATTACTACATTTTATTTTTTTTTTATGATTTTTCACGCAAACTCATAAAAATTGAGGTTTTTGATTCCGCTCTTAGAAGGGCTACTTTCTCTGGTAGTCGATTGACTTTTCTGCGCATGCCTGGCTTACAACTTACGGTGAGTTTTAAGTAACTCCTTCTCTTTATTTTTAAGTTTCGTGGATCCGAAAAAGAAAGATTAACACAAGTATTTAGTTTGACAATATATATGTACATATATATATGTATATATGTGTATATATATATATATATATATATATATATATATTATATATATATATATATATATATATATATATATATATATATATATATATATATATATATATATATATATATATATATATATATATATATATATATATTATATATATGTACATATTATATATATATATATATATATATATATATATATATATATATAGTAGGAATAGTTTATAGATATATTCTATCTATTTCTTCAGAAACATGCATTTTTGTGTTTGCTTCTACAAAAAACTTGGACATGATTACGATTTCTGTAGAAGTGAACAATTCATGATTTAGGCTTAGAGCCTAGTCCACGTGTATAGCGTTTGTGCTTGATTTCATTTGTTATTCTTTTTTCAATTCCATATCTTTGTATTTAGATACTTTTCTTTGATTTGTTGATTCGATATTTATTTTATTTATTTGTTTTTTTATTTTTTTCCATTTCCTTGAAGATTTGTTGATTTATACTTTTATTTCGTAAGCCTGTTAGATAGTTGAATTTTCGTGTTACAGCTTCTCACTTTTCTTTCATTGGATCTTCAAACCTCTTTTTCTTATATATATATATATATATATATATATATATATATATATATATATATATATATATATAGAATACTACTATTTAATTCCTGCAACTTGATTCAATTGTTTAGAAATATTATCCTTAATCAACTTTTTAGAATTTATAGATTATCAGATAAAAAATTTCATGCTATGCATATAAATAATCTAAAAAATATCAGCAAATTATACAAATATCCAGCATATTTAGTTAATGGTATTGTTAAAAAGTTTGGATTAGATGAATTTCGATGAATTTTCATGAACCAGGTATTCTTTGTATCTTATATAGGCTAGACATCAACATTTTCTTGTTTTAACATTACATTTTAATTGCATCCCCTTATATATTAGCTTCACTGTTTTCGTTTATAGGCCCCATTATTTTGTAGCTCTTTCTGTAGAATATCACCTGTTATTGCCTTTTCGCATTACCGTTATTTGTTTCACACGATTGGCAACGGTGGATCTCTACTTTTTAATTTTGCAATTGGCAACACTGGTCTCTTCATTTTCGGCTCCTATGGTTAACACATTTTCAGTGTTTATAAACCAGGTATTCTTGTTTCATTTATAATTTTTTTTTTTGTGTTGTCCAAGTAGAAATAGTTTATAGATATAATCTATTTCTTCAGAAACATACATATTTTGTGTTCATTTTGATTAAATACTTGGGCCGTACGAAGAGTTTTTTCGAAGTGAGCAATTCAAGTATTTAGGTCTAGTCCTTGTCCACGTGTATAGCATTAATGCTTGGAATTTATTTGTTTTTCTATTATCGATTCCGTAACTTTGATATTTGTTGATTATCTTTAGCTTGATGACTCTAAATTTATATTTTTTTCCATTTGCTTGATGATTCGCTATACTTTTTTTTTATTATGTAGTTTTTATTTAAAGTTAAAATTTTTGAGTTGCAACTTCTCTCTATTCTATCATTTGAATTTCAAACTATTATTATATATATATATATATTTATATATGTATAATATTCTTAATAAAAAATTAAATTCCTTTTTTAATTACTTTATTTTCTGATTTTTTGTGAATTTTGAAACAAAACCATAAAAAATAAGACCTTCTATTCCACTGTCGAAGGGTTTCATTCTTCGATTCACTGGTTGCTATGCACTAGGAGCAACCTGTCTGTTTCTATGGGAAGCAGTGACGTATTTTATTTTTAAATACATCGAAATATGCATGCTTTATGTTATGTTATTCTTATTTTGTCACGTTCAAAAGTGGAAGATTAGCACAATTCTATATTTTGGAGATCATGGAATTTCTATGGAAAATCAAAAATAATAGCTTACCAAAGTTTTGACACTTCAGAAAGACGTACACGTTATCTTCACCACAACCTTTGCTTCAAAGAGGAGTGCAAAAGAAACATATAATAAAGTTAGTAACATGCAATAAATAACGTAATATATTCAGCATAAAAATCTGATGTCGGCAGCACATGACCTTATCTACATACTCAAATTCATTTTCTCTTTCTTTCACAATTCCTTAAATTGAATTTAATTGCGCAAAATAACAGCGATAATTATTTGAAATGGCACCGAATTTAGAGTTCCTTATTCAGTTTTCGTTTTCACTTAACGACCGGATGCATTTGCAAAATGCAAAAAGGAAAAAATTAAAATATCTCGAGAACGGTTAGTCCTAGAGTAATGGAGTTGGTCTTATTTTATAGTAGTCAAACATGTATAAAACAAGCATTTAATTGATACATTTGAACATATGTAGTTTTTCATATCAGATTTTAATGATTTTTGCGAAATAAAGTTATTTTTTTTTTACGAATGCTACCAAAATCTAATCAGCACCAGGGTAATCCACAAATGACTTACCAAATTTTGTGAAATTTAGTCAATTAGTTTTGAGTTAGAGTGGATACATACATTGCACAAACAGACAGACACACACACAGAGACATCCAATGAATATTACGACTATAAGAAAAAAAAAATAGTCTTTTTTTGTCTCTATCTGCTTATCCTTCAGTTTATCCTACTTGGCAACAAATTTGAAGATAATTGGATGATCTTGGCTAAAAAAAAAATGATAAAATATCGCCAGCTTGGCAAATTTTGGAAAATCAACGAAAAGCATATATGAGAAAGCATATATGAGTACTTTTGATAATTTCTGTCGCCTTCTAGGAGTTATTAATTCAATATTCTGGATTCAAAATACAGGCAGTTTCACAGTTCGTGGGATGGTTTTGTTGTCTAGGGCAGGCATGGGCAAACTATGAACTGCAGGCCAAGGTATTTAATACGACCAAGACAGTAAAGCTATATTTTTATAACACAATGGCAAAATCAATATTTCCTAACATGGTAAATCATCGCCAAATTACCTGGTAATGTTTTCACCATATTCATGTGAACAAGTGTTTTTACAACCTCGAAACATAGGAAAAGTGATCTCAAAAACCGCCGCGCATCTTTCTTGAGAATCACCTCCACACAGTTTAACCCAGATTAGGAAAAAAAATGCTAGAAGGATACTTCCTTTTTCACTCATTCAACACTCCATCATTTTAAACCTTCCACTCCATCATTTTAAACCGAATATTCTTAAAAACAATTTGTATGTATTTATCAGTGTTTTTTATTCTGAATACCGAAAAAAAAAAAGTTAATGAATTTTGAAGAAAATGGATAAGAGTCTTTGGGCCGCCAAAAATATTTGTTTTTATATTTCACTTCGCCCTCCTGTATGTAAAATTTTCCATCCTGATTCATAGACATATATAGTACGTCTTTTACGTTTATGTCCTGGTCTAAAAGGATCTTAAATTAATAGGGGGATGATATAGTAACATGGTATAGCATAGTTAGGCGATGGTATAGTAAAGTTTAACATCCTGATCCACAGACATATATAGTACGTCTTTTACGTCCATGTCCTGGTTTAAGGGGTCTTAAATTAATAGGGGGATGATATAGTAACATGGTATAGCATAGTTAGGCGATGGTATAGTAAGTATGGGCACGGTTTAATTGCACGCCTTCATAAGCTCTTCTCTTATCAAAAAGGCCAATTGCACGGGTGTCAGCGATAACTAAACTGGTCAGTTGCACGCCCTAAATCGGTCTTTATGCTTGGGGCGAAAAAAGTCGGTCCATTTAGAAAATAGGTAAGTTTGTGTCATACGGTATTTGCACCATTTTGTGCCATGAAATTTATGCTAAGTGAGAAAAGAAAAATTTACTTATTTCCTTAATTAATCATTCCATTAAAGATTAAATTTTTTTTTAAACAGAACTCATCCGAACATTTTTACCTTCATAGAAGTAATAAAGGGAATACAACCTGATGTGCACACACTAAAAATAGTGCTGATAATCCAAGAGAAATCAGGATTGTAAAGTATAAGAAAAGAAAAGCAAATATTAAAAACGTATTAGAAATGTACCAAAAATCATAAATTCAAAGGTTTGATTCTTTGAAAAGCAATACACTTGGATGGGAGAGATCAAAGCAATTTTTCTGGCATTGCAGCAACTCGCTCTTCGTGTTTCTTCATTCAACAGAGCTGCCATCCTTCCGGACTCTAGTTCGGTTCTCCAGGCACTGTCCGGCAACCAGAGAAACAATGGTCCCCGGATTTAAAAGATCAGGGCTCTTTTAAAAGACTTAACGTACAGAATCACATTATAGTGGGTGCCTGCACATTGCGGAGTACCAGCAAATGAAAAAGCGGAATTTTTGGCCAAAAGGGGTGCAGAGATTTTCAAAGCCTATGACTTTTCAATCAACACACCTTCAATCATCAACTTCAATCATGCTGCACAAGAAAGAAATTAAAATGCTGCACAAGAAAGAAATCAAAATGCTGCACAAAAAGGAAAAAATGCTGCACAAGAAAGAAATTGAGGCAGAATCTCTGGAGGCATCTAAAGGAAAGCCACGGAGCGTCTTCAGCAGGCACAATTCAGTCATTACAGAGGCTCCTTGGCGAGAAGCAGTTGCCAGGTTCAGTCTTCTGACTAGTTATGACTGTCTCAGGGTTCATCGCCATCGAATTGGACACTTTCTGCTTCACCGGATTGTACTTTATGTAATCTGGGACAGCCTATGTTTGGAAAACATTTAGACGAGTGACCTGCATTAATGACTTTTAGTTCATTAATAGAGAAATACTGGCCAAAAGACCGGCATTTGCCAACAACATTTTCCGAAAAGTATATCCGACTTTTGTCTTAGATCCTCAATTAGAAAGGAAATATCCTAAATTCAAAGAAGGATGCCATTGCGTAAAATTAAAAAATAAAAGCTTGCATTAATGGGAAATTGCAATTTTTTTCTATTAAGACATAATTTTTTTAATATATATAAATATATGTTCTCTAAAGCCTTGCCATATGCTTTCCCATAATTCCATAGCCCCGGCCCCATGTACATATAATATAACTCATTTCGCAGTAGGAAGAGGAAGGAAGTCCGTGCAAATAAGTAATAACTTTTTTGTTTAGGTTTAGATCTTCCTGTGCGTCTGACCATTTTCAGATTTAACATTAGCCGTGCAATTCACCAACAACGGTAATTATGTTATTTTAGGAGGTAGTATAACTAATATTAATCAAAAGCGGTGCATGGTCCATGTGCGTCTGGAGATATGAGTACAATTGCTGCAAGCTGGCAGATAGCAGGGAATTTTCTTCGTAATTTCATACACCCCGTCATTTGAGAGGTTTAACATGTAGTCTGTCCATCTGACCCAGTTTTCAGACACTTTGTGGATAGAGTTAAACTTTAGTACACGGGTCAATAGTTCGATGACCCCTCTGGAAAGATCGAAATTAGGAAAATGTTTATTTGAGAGGGGGGGGGGGTGTTATCTATACCAAAAAGTTCGAAATATAAAATGAATGCAAAACGTACTTTGCAACAGGATATAGACTCGAAATTGGGGTGCAAGTGTAGGAATTATCCGTTAAGAAGTCATCCCAGTTTCCTCCCATTAAAAGAAACTGGCATTTATTTTTTCATGAAAACAAAATTTCAACTTACTGACTTCTCGAGAACAGGGATTTCATCTTGGTCTTGACGTCCAGAGAAGTTCCAACGGCAACTCTATTCTCAACAAGGAAGGCCTCGTCTTGCAGTCTGGTTTCTTTCACGCTCCTTAAATTAAAAGAGAGAAAATAAAATAAAGAGAAGAAAAAATGTAAGACATGTGAAAAATTTGAAATGTAAATTGGTATCGTGTATTTTTCGTGTGCTTTGAAATACAGGGTTCCTAGGAAACTCTGAAGCACACAAATAATTTTGTAAGGAAAAGCCCTTGAGTGTACATGTCAAATCTATCTATAGAAAAATCAGTGGCGTAGCGTCCTTTGAGGCTAAAAAGCTGAGCCTCCCCATCTTAAATCTAATTTAAAGAATTATTTAAACATACTTTTATTTATTATAAGTTTTTAAAATAATTTTGCGAAGATATATGTATTATTTAAGAAACTGCTACATATTACTTGCTTAAAGTGACACGGTTCAAAGTATTTTTCCCATTAGAAGGTATATTTTAATGTTTTAGAAGCTAAAATCATCCAGCCTTCGTCTTCTATAAGGAAAAACATGGCATTACGACCACCCATTTGTTAATCTCCTCCCTAGCTGATTAACTAACATGGGAAACTAGCATATAGAAGTCTCAAGGTGGGATTTTTTGGAGTGCCTAGCAAAGATAGAAAGCTTGCTTTAACCTCCGATCTTAAGAAATGGAAAGAGAATAAAAAGGGATTTTAAGTAAGAAAGAGATCCAAGTGATCTTAGCGGTGCACATGATTCCGAATTGAGACAAGTCCCAATTGGGTTTCTGTGTCGCATAATTTGGAATAAGGAGCAATACCTCCAGAAAGAAAAGGGAGAAATTTGGTAAAACGGGGTGAGTTCCGTGGAACTCGGTCTTGAGACGATGAGTGCGTACAAGTGCAGCAGGGGGGCGGGACAAGGGGAGGAGCCAACAGGGAGGGAGATCCAGGCCAAACCAATCAGAAATGACCTCACAGTTCTAGCGGGAGAAAAACAGGACCTGCAAGCAGGACCCAAAAAACCCTGACAACGGACTTAAATTAAGGTATTTTAGCTAAGTCGCAGATACTATCATACAGTATGGAAATTCTATCAATGGTAATTTTCGTTTCCCTGAGTTTGGGGAGGGCGGCTTTAAGGGCTCGCTGGAGATAGTCTCTCTGCTAGCCGTTCCTTTCGAAACGTACTATCAGGTCGATCATTTCCAGCCAGTCGTCTTTAGAAGAGTCTTTACCTTCACTAGGTGGCTTGCTGGCGTCGAAGTTTGGCTATTGCTTCCTCATTTTCAACCCTTTATAAACAATCAATGATTGGATGTGGGACGTGACGTTTTATCAATGATGAGTAGGTGAGGGTGGGTAGTGTAAGCCCAATGGGTCTTCCATTTTGGGTCAAACGTGTTTCTATTAAATACTTTTTGTAGAAAATAATCATTATTTGTAATACTAAAGAATTTGAGTCATTTTTCACGAATAACCTGGGATTTACTTAACTTTAAACAATCTCAAGACGAAGAAATATCCTAATAATGACTACCACTAAACTTAATTAGTTTGCAAAGTAGACTTAGCTCTTTATATAGGCATCAATATGGCGAAGCATCCGTTTGAGTATTTGATTTGGGCGTTTTAAAAAAAGATGGGTTTCGTCCAGAAAAGAGCACCAGGCGCGAAGCGCCTTTAATCTCCAATCTCTAGGTGTGGTTCTTATCTTCATACTGTGACATTATTTCATTTGCCCATAGTTGGAGGTTCGAGGTTTTTGATTTACTGTTTTTATTATTTGACTTAGCTCCTAGTGTGGCAGTTTGTTGCACATTTAGAGTTTGAGTAATTTTGGGGAGTTGATGCAGTTCTAAGGATTTCCTATCAATTTGGCAGTTTAAGGTTTAAGAACATTTTTTAGAAAACATTGATCGAGTTTTAATTTAATATCAACTATTTAAGTTGGGACTTACCTAATTCCGATTTTCAATATTAAGTACCGCGCGGGGTCTCTTACGTGATTTGGCTTTGCGATGATCATAGTCATGCAGATTGAATAGTAGTTCATTTGGAACAGATGGCAGATTTTTATAGAATTTAAGCGATAGCTTTTTAATTTGGGCTCTAACAGTTTTTATTTTGAAGTCTTTCCTAATTACCGAGTTTCTTAAGTATCTAGGAGCTTTCCTTATAATCCTTAGGGTTTTGTTTTGTTTTGTCTCTAGTAAGTCTATAGTAGTTTTACAGGCATATCCCCATACGGGTGCTGCATACAGCATTCCCTGGCGGATGACCGATTTATAAATTAGGAGTTTATTTTGATAACTTAGATTTCCGTTTCCTATCATTGGGTATAAGGCTCCTGTGGCCATATACGCTTTTTTGATTAAGTTCGTTACGTGCTGTTTCCAGGTTAGGTGGGAATCTATCGTTACACCTAGGTATTTAGTAGATTTTTCCGCTTTTAGGGCATGGTTGTTTATGTACAGAGGCGGCGGAGGTTTACGTTTTCTAGAGAAATAAATCCAATGACATTTATTGGGGTTTAATTTTATTCGCCATTTTTCCAGCCATGTTTGAAGTATGTCTAAGTGTTGTTGTAGCTGTCTGTGCATTACCGAGACGTAAGGATGTTTTGCAAGTATCGCACTGTCGTCTGCATAGAGTGCCAGCTCCGTGTCTAGGGTCCTGGGGATGTCATTTAGATATATGTTAAAGAGTGTCGGGCCCAGGATGGATCCTTGCGGTACACTACTTTTAATGAGCTTGGGTGTAGACAAGTTATCTTTTACTCTAACTTGGAAGTGTCTGTTATTTAGGTATGAGATTAAAAGTTTGACAAGTGCGTCAGGGACTTTTAGAGTCATCAATTTGTATGCTAATCCACAGTGCCACACTTTATCAAATGCTTTTTGTATGTCAAGAAAAATCGCAGCTGTGGGTGTCTTACTATTAAGTCCAGAAGATATGTACTCTACCACTCTCAGCAATTGATGAGTGGTGGAGTGTTTTGGCCGAAATCCAAACTGCTCCGGAATGATAATATCATTCTCACTAAGGTGCGTGTTCAGTCTATTAAGAATTATTTTCTCAGTAATTTTACTAAGTGTCGGTAGTAAGCTGATTGGTCTGTAGTTGGCTGGAATTGTGGCATCCTCACCAGGCTTATGGATAGCTATAATTATCGCTTCCTTCCATTCTTTGGGGAAATAATTTAGTTTTAGTATTTTGTTTATTAGGGTGGTCAAGTAAAATATTATATTTAAGGGTAGGTTTTTGACCGCAATATTCCTGATTTTGTCGTGCCCTGGGCTTTCACGGCCCCTAAGGCCTCTGACGACATCAACCATCTCCTGCGGGGCGGCCGGGCCAATCTCAGCCGTGACCGGGGAGTTCCTGAAGTTGTTTAGAGTTTGCCTAACCATTCTTAGGGTGTCCTGACACATTAGATCGTGGTTTGGTTCAAATTGCTTTTCGTAATGCCTAGCAAGCGCCTCTGCTTTTTCTTCGTCTGAGTACGCGATTTTAACGCCATCTATTAGTGGCGGGAGTTTAATTTGAGGTTTTCTGAGTCTTTTAGCGAATTGCCAGAGCGATACGTCTTCTGGGCTAAGGGATTCAATTAACTCTTTATACTGTTGCTGCTTTTCTGCGACAATTTTATCCCTGACTTTCCACGTGAGTCTGTTAAGCTCCCTTTTGAGAGTAGGGTCTCTATTAGCCTGCCATGTCTTACGCATTCTGTTCCTTTGCCTAACTAATTGTTTGACATGGTGGGAAAGTGTGGGCATTTTTGGTGACTCACGATGTGTTGTGGCAGAGGCAATGGCTCTCTTGATTTCTGTTGTGAGTGTGTGTGTGGCAGAGTCAATATCCGCCGTGCTCATAATGTTGGGTACTGCCAAGTGCGGCTCAAAAAGTGCTCTTTTGAAAACGTTCCAGTTCACCCTCTCTTGTCCCAGAGAGGCTGGAAGGGGAGTGTTCAGATCGAATGTCACCAATACCGGTAAATGATCCGAGTCGAATTCATCTAGGGTATCGATAGTGTGAGCGTATTCTATGTTTCTCGTTAGGACAAAGTCTATGAATGAGCCGTTGGCACCTGAGAAGCAGGTTGGTCTCGACGGTGCAATGATGTTGGTGTTTGTTGTGTTCAGTAATCTGTGTATCTGTGTACCGCGTATGTTGGCTCTCCTGCTGCCCCACGCTCGGTGGTGTGCATTGAAGTCGCCCGCGAGTATTGTGTTTGGATATTGCAAGAAAAGCAGTTCCAGCTGCGCAGCTACATTTATACCACTCATGTTTTTGACATATATGGAAGTTAGGATAAATGGGTTTACATTATTTATTTTAATTTTTATGCTAGTATTTTCTACTCCTTGAAGATTTATGTTGTTTATTTCCTCGTGGGGAATATTTCTTTTGATATATATTGCTGTTCCTCCATGGGGGTTTCTAGCAGTTGTATTTGAGCTTAGGTTGTGATAGCCAATATAGTTTGCTATATTTAGTTTTTTATTTTCTCTAACTTTAGTTTCCTGAATTAACAGGGCATCTACATCATTTTCATTTACGTAGCTCCTAAGTTCATTTATTCTTGGAGATATGCCGTTCGCATTCCAAAATATTATTTTAAAGCTTTCTTTTTGGGACCTAGCCATGGCGGGTTTGATTCTCACTGTTATTTTTAAAATCCGCGATTAATTTAAAAGCCTCAAAGACCATTTGCATTGGATCACTCTTTTTTTGTATTAGCTCTGCGAACTGCATCAACAGGTGTTTTATTGCATCTAGGTCGAACATGGTGATAAACCCTCTGATGAGGTTGAGGATTTCATCCATCTTTTCATCATTGGTTTTACCAGCAGGTTCAGTCTCAGCTTCCATATCCTCAGCCTCAACCGCAGTTTGGTCATTTTTGTGAGTATCCTTTTGGACCTCAGTAGTTTTTTGCCTTTTTTCAACCGTTTTTTCTAACAGCTGGGTTTGCGCGAGCTCTTCCTCTCTGACTCGTTTAGTTTTGGCTTCACGTATTTTGATTTCTTCTTTTGATTTAGCATGTTGATTTACAATTTTAGCTTCTAGTTCCGCCTGTCTGGCTTTTTCGGCTTCCTTCCTCTTTATAATGGCTATAGTAGCCAGTTTTACTTCTTCCGGAGTCAATTCTCTGGAAGACGAAGGTTTGGGGGCCTGCTCTTGCACCGATCTGGTGGGTGTTGAAGATTGGTATCTATTTTGCTGTGGCACAGTGTGCGAGGAGCCCTGAGGGGGTGCCTGGGAGTTTAATCCGAGGGCCTTTTGCCTCCAAGGGGGTATCTGATTTTGGGGAGGGGGGACATACCCCGGTGCCTTTCCTCTGTTCCAGGGGTTCTTCGGGCACTGCCTGAAGTTCGCTGGGTGGTCTCCATTGCAATTTGCACACGTAGCCTTCTCAGACCTAGGTCTCTGGCAGTCCCGTGTGAAGTGTTCTTCAGCACACTTAAGGCACTTAGGTGGCATACTGCAGTTCTCCGAGGAGTGATTGAACTGTTGGCACCGGTAGCAGATTTTGAAGCCCCGTGCTCTGAAGGCCTCTACCTTCACAGCCAAGTAACCTAATCTTGTTAGTCTGTAGACCCTCTGCCAGTCTGTCGTAGGCCTAAGGCTAACTAAGAAGATCGGCAGGGCTAATCTCGTTTTAGTGTTTCTCAATTGAGAAACCCGGACTACATCTAATCCTTCAGATGTTAAAGTGATTTTTATTTCCTCCATGTTATAATTTGTTGGTAGACCCTTCAGAACTACCTTTTTTGGCCTTTCCGTCTTTAGGTTTAAGCTGTGGAAGGGGATTTTCTCACTACTTAAATGGCGCTGTACAACCCTGTAGGTGTCAGCGTCATTTGGAATCAATTTTAGCATGTCTCCTGTGAGCTTGCCAGATACTTTATTTCCTGAGATATCATTTAGTTTTTTAAGGAGAACCATGTAATTATCATTGAACTTTATGAAAAAACATTCAGCTTTTGGGTCTTTTTTCTCAACTTCAACTGTTGTTAGCCTGTCACTATTTTCGACCGTTTTAGGTTTAGGTGCACTTTTAAACACAACTGGTTGCGCGGCAATCTCAGCGTAAGTCTTAGTTTTAACATAATCATTGTCAGTTACATTAGCAGAATGGGAATACAGAAAAATCTCTTATTAGACGAGAATCTCAGTTAAATAAAAGTGGTTGCTAATGTTTTAGCGGATTCTTAGCATATTGTAATTATAAGATATTTTTAAGTTTTCATAGTACAGTATTTGTAAATAATTAATAAGCAATATTGTTTAGGGATATTGTTGACTACAGTGATGTTCAACTAACCTTATGTTCCAGATTTTTCACAAATTCTCATTGCACTTTTTCATACATGGGTGCATGTAGAACATTTTGCGAAAATGAGGGGGGGGGGATGTAAACATAAGAATAAAATGTATAACATCGTCTAGATTGATGCTCGCCTTTGTTATCTTGAATATCTGGGGGACAGTGTCCTCCAACCATGACTTCATATTTAATAAAATGGTTGTAAAAGTTGAACTAATTTAGAAATAAACAAATATTTAAAATGTTATACTTTGTATGTATGTATCTTACATAGGTAATATATTTTTTTAAAATATTGTGCATTTCATTCACTCTTAGTATTTTTATCTTAAATTATTTTATTTTACTCACCAAGGAAATAAAACTTATTGAAAGTTCGAATTCTAATATAAATTTACTTATCATACAAAAACCGTTTCCAAGTTAAAATGACAATCGCTTAGCTTCCCCAGTCAAGAATTTCACGCTACGTTACTGAGAAAAATGACCCAGGCTTGATCTAAAAATTTTTACGAAATTTAGTCAATAAGTTTTGAGTTTGAGTGGATACATACATTGCCCAGACAGACACATATACAGGAGTCACGTTAAAAATAAATTTTGGGGGCAGACGGGTTCATCCCGGGCATGACTGACTTCGTTTTTTTATTCTGGCTCTGCGCTTATGATGTCACGGGAATAGCAAATGCGCGCATTTTGTTCTCGATCTCTCTGTGAGACCGAGAATCTCTTTGGACGTCACCTCTACCTTCATGGACCATGGACGTCACTGCGGACGGTGTGCATAGCACAATTAAAACACTCTGTGCAAGTTGTTTACGTTTGGATATTGCCACTTCAAAATTAACAAACAATTTTTATTGTAATTATGGGAAAATTTGCGTGCTTTGGCAACAACTCTCCTGGTCCGTGGTGTCATGAATGACAAAGCTCCTCGGCGGCAGGTTTACACCATTTTGATTGGTTACCGAGCTGATGACTCAACCTTATATTAAAGAACTTTGTTTTCGGGTTCACAGTGCTCGAACGTGTAGATCCTTCGATAACTCGAGTTCGACTTGATTCCAATACTTTCCCTATATACCTATATCCGCATCGACCGCTTCTTTTTGAAACTTCTTTTCCGTAAATTATCTTTATTACTATTTCCCAGGCGACCCTTAGATTGGAGTTTAAAGACAGCCTAAGGCTGCCTGGGCACTCCGTAATTGGTTAGTCCTTGAAACAACAAAACGATGAATTAGCTATAATGAACTAATGAATATTTAAAAGAGAAAAACTGTGAGATGTTCAATAAAAATAATGTATACAATTTTGAGGCCCTCTGCAAACATGATGAGCCCCCAAGCAATCGCTTGAATTTGCGGGCCTAGGGAACGTCCCTGTTGCAGACCTCCAACATTTCACAACTTTTCTACAGTATGAATCAGCCATATGGAGGATACAATTTGTCTTCTTGTGAATTAGCTGAGCATTTATCGTTCGCGAATTTCTTACAGTGGGCGTATCTAACATTAGCTATGACTGATAAAAACAGGGACTGTTAGAGCCCTGTGATAAAAAAGCGCCTGTTAAAAGAGTCAAAGTGGCGGGTAAAAAAATTAACCGTTGTAGCTTTTGGTACCGCAGCTGGTAAATATTAAAACGTGTTTTAAATATAGCTTAGAAGGAAAATTAAATAGAAAATTGAAATGTGAATACATTTCTCACGAATAATTTAGAAATATGAATTATTATATCCTACTCTATTATTATACTCTATTTAAAACATTTCGACACGCCCCCCCGTTAAAAGTTACGCTTAAATGTTGTTAATTTGTTAGAGCGTCATAATAATTACATTTGTTTAAAATGTTTTATTTACAATAGTGTTGTAATCACGGGCGGTAAAATTATTTTACAGTTCGGATGCAGCCCGCATATCGATAACCCTGTATAGAAGTACAAAGGTATAATATATACAATATTGTATGTAATATTTAAAGGACTGTACAAAATAACGATTATCTGTCAATTGCTCTAAATTTAATATGGGCGAAATTTTAAGCAACCATGTACAGTGCCACAGTGGAGTTTTATGTCATGTACTGTGCAACACATTACCTTGTTGACTGATAATTCTGAGGATAGTCCGCGATCATTTATTTTACCTATTTCAATTTATTGCGACCGTATTTGACGCAATTTTCTAGATTGTTACTTAATTCTTCCAAGTTCCAAGACTTCTGCTTACGGGGTACCTGCCTCCAGGAGACTCATCCCCACATCGAAAATAAGCATGTCCGGTCCCACTTAATTCTTTGGCAATAACCATTGCTGCGTACGCAATGCGTACGCAATGTGGGTTGTTGATTGGAGTACCGAGTCGATAAGACCTAAACCTCCGGTATGGTATACTCTTGTATGATATTCTTGAAATTCATGAGCTGCACAGGTATGAGAAAAATGCAAAGAGGAGCAATGCTAGTGCTGCCATCTATGTGAGAGTGGCGGCAAGAAAAAGGGGGTAGAGAGCAGGAGCGAGCAAGGATTAAGATACAGTGATAGATTTAAAGCTCCAGTTTAGTAAGTATTTAAATTTGAGACAAAATATTTAACTATAAAAGGTTCAGATGAAGTAAGGGGCAGGAAATGGAAGGCATAAGGAATTATAAGGCCTAAGGGGGCTCGAAGAGGACAGCTCGCGGACGCTTTCTTTGCCGACGAGGGTCGTAATCAGTTAGTGTAAATAGTAACTCATTTTGGATGGTAGGAACGTTTTGAAAAAAATTGGAAGATATATTCTTGATGGTTTGTTTGATTGTTGGAATATTAAAGTCATTTCTTATTACGTCGTTTCGCAGATACCTTGGGGCTCTTCTGATGGTTCTAAGTATGCGGTTTTGTTCAATTTGGATATTGTTCAGACTGGACTTACTGGCAAAGCCCCAGACAGGGCAAGCGTAGAGTAGGAGGGGGATGATAATAGTTTTAAATAGCAGAATTTTATTTTTGAGGTCTAAATGTTTTGAATAGAGGAGGTGGTTCATGGCGCCGGCAAGTTTTCTGGCTTTTTTGGTGACATGGCTGATGTGATCATTAAAAGTGAGGCGGCTGTCAAGGTGCACTCCTAAATATTTTGCAGAACGGCCGAAGCAGACTGGCTGAGCGTGGATTTCAATTGGAGGGGGTGGGAATCTTTTCCAGGAGAAAAAGATGGCCTGCGATTTGACGGGGTTAATCCTGCTTTTTATCAGTTGGTGATCTTCTTGCTTCCGCTTGGGCGTGTTATATCTAGTTACGATAGAGCACGTCGAGCAAAGCAATTCTACAGCTTGTTGTGTACGGGCGATTCGCCATTTTGGATTTTGAGCTTTTCATTTTGGAGTGCCACGTGTGTTGTTACCACGTGGTAGTGCTATTTTTTGGAACTTCTCTACCCTGACGATATGGATTTGGAACGAGGCGACGTGGCAGCTACTCGCGAACTTGCTGGTGAGCTGGACGAGGAGGAATTCGGGCCTCTCAAGGGTGCCTTGATGAATTACTGCGAAACTCTACCTGATGATGGACTGATGACTGGACTGAAGGAAGAAGTCAAGACCGCCGTCAACTTCTGCACCCTGGCAGTCTACGTGATGACTCTTCACATCAAGGAACTGCTGATGAACGGACTACTGGGACAGGAAGAGGACCAAGTCTCCAAGATTCTAGGTTCGTTACTTTCTGTGAACTCTTTTTTGTTTGCCCAGAAATTGGATAGGTTTATTGATTGTGATATTTATGAGATTTCTAAATGTGAGGGATGTAATTCTAGTGGTCAAATCAAAAGTAAAATGATAGAGCTAGGCTTAATTAAGGAAATTAAAGATGAAGATAAACTTAAAACGGTTGAAAATCCAAATAAAAAAAGAAAGATGGAGGGGCAATCCACTAAGGATGCTCCTACTAAAAGCCAGATTGTAGAAGAAAACTTAAATGTCCATGATAACATGGACTGTAATGAAATAGCTGATAACGTTGTAAATGTAACTGACAATGATTATGTTAAAACTAAGACTTACGCTGAGATTGCCGCGCAACCAGTTGTGTTTAAAAGTGCACCTAAACCTAAAACGGTCGAAAATAGTGACAGGCTAACAACAGTTGAAGTTGAGAAAAAAGACCCAAAAGCTGAATGTTTTTTCATAAAGTTCAATGATAATTACAAGGTTCTCCTTAAAAAACTAAATGATATCTCAGGAAATAAAGTATCTGGCAAGCTCACAGGAGACATGCTAAAATTGATTCCAAATGACGCTGACACCTACAGGGTTGTACAGCGCCATTTAAGTAGTGAGAAAATCCCCTTCCACAGCTTAAACCTAAAGACGGAAAGGCCAAAAAAGGTAGTTCTGAAGGGGCTACCAACAAATTATAACATGGAGGAAATAAAAATCACTTTAACATCCGAAGGATTAGATGTAGTCCGGGTTTCTCAACTGAGAAACACTAAAACGAGATTACCCCTGCCGATCTTCTTAGTCAGCCTTAGGCCTACGGCAGACTGGCAGAGGGTCTACAGACTAACAAGATTAGGTTACTTGGCTGTGAAGGTAGAGGCCTTCAGAGCACGGGGCTTCAAAATCTGCTACCGGTGCCAACAGTTCAATCACTCCTCGGAGAACTGCAGTATGCCACCTAAGTGCCTTAAGTGTGCTGAAGAACACTTCACACGGGACTGCCAGAGACCTAGGTCTGAGAAGGCTACGTGTGCAAATTGCAATGGAGACCACCCAGCGAACTTCAGGCAATGCCCGAAGAACCCCTGGAACAGAGGAAAGGCACCGGGGTATGCCCCCCCTCCCCAAAATCAGATACCCCCTTGGAGACAAAAGGCCCTCGGATTAAACTCCCAGGCACCCCCTCAGGGCTCCTCGCACACTGTGCCACAGCAAAATAGATACCAATCTTCAGCACCCACCAGATCGGTGCAAGAGCAGGCCCCCAAACCTTCGTCTTCCAGAGAATTGACTCCGGAAGAAGTAAAACTGGCTACTATAGCCATTATAAAGAGAAAGGAAGCCGAAAAAGCCAGACAGGCGGAACTAGAAGCTAAAATTGTAAATCAATATGCTAAATCAAAAGAAGAAATCAAAACACGTGAAGCCAAAACAAAACGAGTCAGAGAGGAAGAGCTCGCGCAAACCCAGCTGTTAGAAAAAACGGTTGAAAAAAGGCAAAAAACTACTGAGGTCCAAAAGGATACTCACAAAAATGACCAAACCGCGGTTGAGGCTGAGGATATGGAAGCTGAGACTGAACCTGCTGGTAAAACCAATGATGAAAAGATGGATGAAATCCTCAACCTCATCAGAGGGTTTATCACCATGTTCGACCTAGATGCAATAAAACACCTGTTGATGCAGTTCGCAGAGCTAATACAAAAAAAGAGTGATCCAATGCAAATGGTCTTTGAGGCTTTTAAATTAATCGCGGACTTTAAAAATAACAGTGAGAATCAAATCCGCCATGGCTAGGTCCCAAAAAGAAAGCTTTAAAATAATATTTTGGAATGCGAACGGCATATCTCCAAGAATAAATGAACTTAGGAGCTACGTAAATGAAAATGATGTAGATGCCCTGTTAATTCAGGAAACTAAAGTTAGAGAAAATAAAAAACTAAATATAGCAAACTATATTGGCTATCACAACCTAAGCTCAAATACAACTGCTAGAAACCCCCATGGAGGAACAGCAATATATATCAAAAGAAATATTCCCCACGAGGAAATAAACAACATAAATCTTCAAGGAGTAGAAAATACTAGCATAAAAATTAAAATAAATAATGTAAACCCATTTATCCTAACCTCAATATATGTCAAAAACATGAGTGGTATAAATGTAGCTGCGCAGCTGGAACTGCTTTTCTCGCGATATCCAAACACAATACTCGCGGGCGACTTCAATGCACACCACCGAGCGTGGGGCAGCAGGAGAGCCAACATACGCGGAACACAGATACACAGATTATTGAACACAACAAACACCAACATCATTGCACCGTCGAGACCAACCTGCTTCTCAGGTGCCAACGGCTCATTCATAGACTTTGTCCTAACGAGAAACATAGAATACGCTCACACTATCGATACCCTTGATGAATTCGACTCGGATCATTTACCGGTATTGGTGACATTCGATCTGAACACTCCCCTTCCATCCTCTCTGGGACAAGAGAGGGTGAACTGGAACGTTTTCAAAAGAGCACTTTTTGAGCCGCACTTGGCAGTACCCAACATTATGAGCACGGCGGATATTGACTCTGCCACACACACACTCACAACAGAAATCAAGAGAGCTATTGCCTCTGCCACAACACATCGTGAGTCACCAAAAATGCCCACACTTTCCCACCATGTCAAACAATTAGTTAGGCAAAGGAACAGAATGCGTAAGACATGGCAGGCTAATAGAGACCCTACCCTCAAAAGGGAGCTTAATAGACTCACGTGGAAAGTCAGGGATAAAATTGTCGCAGAAAAGCAGCAACAGTATAAAGAGTTAATTGAATCCCTCAGCCCAGAAGACGTATCGCTCTGGCAATTCGCTAAAAGACTCAGAAAACCTCAAATTAAACTCCCGCCACTAATAGATGGCGTTAAAATCGCGTACTCAGACGAAGAAAAAGCAGAGGCGCTTGCTAGGCATTACGAAAAGCAATTTGAACCAAACCACGATCTAATGTGTCAGGACACCCTAAGAATGGTTAGGCAAACTCTAAACAACATCAGGAACTCCCCGGTCACGGCTGAGATTGGCCCGGCCGCCCCGCAGGAGATGGTTGATGTCGTCAGAGGCCTTAGGGGCCGTGAAAGCCCAGGGCACGACAAAATCAGGAATATTGCGGTCAAAAACCTACCCTTAAATATAATATTTTACTTGACCACCCTAATAAACAAAATACTAAAACTAAATTATTTCCCCAAAGAATGGAAGGAAGCGATAATTATAGCTATCCATAAGCCTGGTGAGGATGCCACAATTCCAGCCAACTACAGACCAATCAGCTTACTACCGACACTTAGTAAAATTACTGAGAAAATAATTCTTAATAGACTGAACACGCACCTTAGTGAGAATGATATTATCATTCCGGAGCAGTTTGGATTTCGGCCAAAACACTCCACCACTCATCAATTGCTGAGAGTGGTAGAGTACATATCTTCTGGACTTAATAGTAAGACACCCACAGCTGCGATTTTTCTTGACATACAAAAAGCATTTGATAAAGTGTGGCACTGTGGATTAGCATACAAATTGATGACTCTAAAAGTCCCTGACGCACTTGTCAAACTTTTAATCTCATACCTAAATAACAGACACTTCCAAGTTAGAGTAAAAGATAACTTGTCTACACCCAAGCTCATTAAAAGTAGTGTACCGCAAGGATCCATCCTGGGCCCGACACTCTTTAACATATATCTAAATGACATCCCCAGGACCCTAGACACGGAGCTGGCACTCTATGCAGACGACAGTGCGATACTTGCAAAACATCCTTACGTCTCAGTAATGCACAGACAGCTACAACAACACTTAGACATACTCCAAACATGGCTGGAAAAATGGCGAATAAAATTAAACCCCAATAAATGTCATTGGATTTATTTCTCTAGAAAACGTAAACCTCCGCCGCCTCTGTACATAAACAACCATGCCCTAAAAGCGGAAAAATCTACTAAATACCTAGGTGTAACGATAGATTCCCACCTAACCTGGAAACAGCACGTAACGAACTTAATCAAAAAAGCGTATATGGCCACAGGAGCCTTATACCCAATGATAGGAAACGGAAATCTAAGTTATCAAAATAAACTCCTAATTTGTAAATCGATCATCCGCCCGGGAATGCTGTATGCAGCACCCGTATGGGGATATGCCTGTAAAACTACTATAGACTTACTAGAGACAAAACAAAACAAAACCCTAAGGATTATAAGGAAAGCTCCTAGATACTTAAGAAACTCGGTAATTAGGAAAGACTTCAAAATAAAAACTGTTAGAGCCCAAATTAAAAAGCTAGCGCTTAAATTCTATAAAAATCTGCCATCTGTTCCAAATGAACTACTATTCAATCTGCATGACTATGATCATCGCAAAGCCAAATCACGTAAGAGACCCCGCGCGGTACTTAATATTGAAAATCGGAATTAGGTAAGTCCCAACTTAAATAGTTGATATTAAATTAAAACTCGATCAATGTTTTCTAAAAAATGTTCTTAAACCTTAAACTGCCAAATTGATAGGAAATCCTTAGAACTGCATCAACTCCCCAAAATTACTCAAACTCTAAATGTGCAACAAACTGCCACACTAGGAGCTAAGTCAAATAATAAAAACAGTAAATCAAAAACCTCGAACCTCCAACTATGGGCAAATGAAATAATGTCACAGTATGAAGATAAGAACCACACCTAGAGATTGGAGATTAAAGGCGCTTTGCGCCTGGTGCTCTTTTCTGGACGAAACCCAACTAGACGGGGTTAATTTTGATCTTCCATTGGTTGTAGTAGGTCTCAAGTAGGTCAATATGATTTTGGAGGTTAGCATGTAGATAATTTACGTTCCGATGTGCGGAGATGATACATGTATCATCTGCGTACATACAGAGGGTGGAATGGGGTGCGCGGGGGGTATCATTAACGAAAATATTAAAAAGAAGGGGGGCAAGAATAGAGCCTTGAGGGACACCTGCTTTGATAGGATTTTTAGAAGAAAGGGTGTTTAGGATCCGTACGTGGAAATTACGGTGCTGGAGGTATGAGTTTATGATTTGAATTAGGGGAGGGGGGGCATTAATTTGGATGAGTTTATAGATGAGTCCTTTATGCCACGTACGGTCGAAGGCTTTCTCTACGTCGAGAAGAATGGCTCCAGCTGATTGCTTGTTGTGGAATGCGTCAGAGACAAATTCCACAACACGCAACAGCTGGTGGGTGGTTGAATGGGCAGGGCGGAAACCAAATTGCTCGGAAATGATAATATTGTTGGAGTCAATGAAATTAAAAAGGCGGTTGTGAATAACTCGCTCAGCCAGTTTGCTAAGGGAGGAAAGCAATGAAATGGGCCGGTAGGCAGAGGGATTTGAGGGGTCGCCGCCATGTTTGAGAATAGGTATGATAATCGCGGTTTTCCATTGGTCGGGGAAGTGGTGTAAGAGAAGTATGGCATTAATGATGTGTACGAGGTAAAAGAGGATATTTAGGGGAATAAATTTTAAGGCTTTGTTTGTGATTCTGTCTAGTCCGGGTGTTTTTTTGTTTTTAAAGCTTTTAATGATATCGAAAAGTTCAGACGGGGTGGTAGGGGTGATGCGGTCCAAAAGCGGGGAGGGGGGGCTCATGAAGTTTTCAACTTGGCGGGTTATCTGGGCCTGAAAGTGGGTGTTATTAGTAGAATTATTGGGTTTGAACTGTTTTTTGTAGGTTTTAGCAAGAATATCGGCTTTTTCAAGGTTTGAGAATGCCATTCCTGTGGCGGAGCGGAGGGGGGGAATCTGGCCAAAAGGTTTCTTAACACGCTTTATTTCTCTCCATATGGTTCTGTCTTCGGGGGAAAGGGATTCAATGAAATGTTTCCAGCTTTGCTGTTTGAAAATTTTGATGTCCGCTCTAAGTTTGCGGTTTAATGAATTTAGGTGGGTTTTAATTTGGGTGTTTCTGGTAGATTGCCATAGCCTGCGAGTGAAGTTTCTTGTTTTAATTTGGCTAATAATGTGGGGTGGAAGTGGGTTGTAGCGGGGGGCAGGGCGGGTGGATGTAGCATCCGAAAGGGCCCGTTGAATTTCAAGAGTTACGTTACTTACAGCTGAATCAAGGTCAGCCGGGCTTTTAATTTGAGGATTTAAAAGGGTGGACGTTTTGAGTGATTTTTTGAAGTTTTTCCAGTTGGTGAAGGTAGGGAGATTGGAAACAGGGAGGAGGGTATTTAAATTTAGGGAAAGAAGGACAGGGAGGTGGTCAGAGCTTAGTTCATTTAGGGTGTCAGTGGTGTGAGGGTAGTGAATATTCTTTAAAAGGGCAAAATCAATAGTGGAGGGGGCAGCCGTGAGAGAGTAGTGGGTGGGGCTAGTAGGTACGGCAATATGGATATTATTGGTCGAGGTGAAGTTATGAATTTGAGTGCCAAAAAGAGTTCTGCGGCGGCAGTTCCAAGACGGGTGGTGGGCATTGAAATCGCCTGCTGTATAACCATTGCTGTAACGAAATCAATTTTTATATAAAATGTTGTTTTAAAATATTATTGATGTATATGGACAGTACACGGAAAATATTTCATTCTTAATTTTTATCATATGCTGTGAGGAAATATTATAATACTATTATCTGTTTTGGACTTAACTAAGGACTGTCTGAATGGCCGTAGTAAAAAATAAAATTACTTATAAGCTGCAAATAAAATGTTTGTAAATAAAATAAATGAAATTTAGACTTGAAATCACAAAATTAGTGCCAATATGAAATCCGCATCGAAATGCTATTTCAATTGTTGTATGTTTCTTTACTGATTTTAGCTCCTGTGGAAATTGTGATTTGGAATGAAACCATCTGCAAAAAAAATTTATTCTCGGCTTTCGTTTTTATTGAAAATAAATACTATTTCAATGTCTCAAGAATCGCCAAAAGCTAAAAATGGGAGGAGACGTAGGCGATTAGTGGGCGTGCCAGTAGTGGTGGGCGTGGTCATTTACACAGTTGATACATGTATCGGTTATTTATGATTGAATCTTAAGATGGTTTTGGAAAATGCTAATTTCCTATAATTAAACATTTTCGCCAGGATATTTGATTAGTTTAATTTTTTATAGAAGGCAGAACCTGCACAATCCTTGCATCTATGCATCATTTCTGTTCCTGTGATTTCTGTTCCTGGTGTAGGTTGTGTTCGAGCAAGCTCCCGACATGGGGAAGAAAAAGGCGACTTCATCCAACAAGAGTGACGATCCCTCGAACGATATTGACTTTGATATTGAAATGAGTTTTGACTCCAATACCAACGACGTAAACTGTTCCTACTTAGAGCAACAAATTGCCGATCTGGAAAGACGTGTTTCTGCAAAAAGAGCGGCCTTATCCGGAAACAACAAGGACTCTACAAGTAACGAGACGACGAACCCTGACAAGATGGCGGAGTACTCGGATGGTAAGCATGTCTTAACTACCACCCCCCTCCCCCCTCACCCTAAAACTAAGGCTCATAAAGCCACCGACTCTGCAAATACAACTCAGGAAACTGATAATTCTAAATATGCTAATAATATTGCTTCCAAAACTACTACTCGCAGTGACTCTATTTCAAATTCGAATGACAACTCTAACTCTAATTCTAGCCCAGAAGCTAACAAACAAACTATTAATAATCCTAATAATATGGAAACTGACTCTGCCGAAGCAAATGCCGGCACTAATGTAAACCCCGATCTAAATACCAATGTTGATAATACTAATAAAGTAATTAACCCTCGTACTTTCAAGGATGCAGATGGATTTATCCACAAGATTCCAAAAACTAACAGAAAGCGCACGCTTTCCTCGGATCCTGAGCCAACCAATCAAAGCGCGACTGGAAATGGAAAGAACGACCACGCGGCAAACTTGCCAAAACCCCCGGCCACGCCGCCCATTCTTGTTAGTGCTTCAAACCCTGAATGGCCGTCTATTATTTTCAATCTAAAGAGATTTGCCCCTGATATTGTTCCGGTCCTGGACCGACAATTCTTCAGGATAATTGTCAAAAACGATGAAGAATATCGAAACTGTGTAAACTACCTGACTAGGACAGGTGCTTACTTTAAAACCTTCTCTCTCAAAGAGGACCTCCCAGTTAAATGTGTAATTAGAGGACTCCCCATTATCACAGACATAAATTTTATTAAACGCAGTATGGAAGCACTTGAATATCAAGTACTTAGTGTAGTCAGACTCTCTAAAAGAGGAACCAGAGAGCCCCTCCCTCTTTACTACCTTCAGTTAGCCCCCGGGACTAACTCGGATGACCTTTTTAAAATATCTGTGCTCTTAGGCACAGGAGTGATTGTGGAGCCCTACATGGGGCGCAAGGGCTTTGCTAGCCAGTGCCACTCGTGCAATGGTTTTTACCATAGCAGTTTGGCATGTAGGCTACCACGGCGCTGCGTCAAATGTGCAGGACCCCACACCGCCTCTGAATGTAAAGCTGAATTCAAGCTGTGCTGCAACTGCGGGGGCGCACATGCTGCCAGCTGGCGGGGCTGCCCGAAAAACCCGGGCAACTCGCCTGTGACTAAGAGAGTCAGGGACAAACCCCAGTACAATTCCAAAATCAACCATAGTGCACCCCCCCCCCCCCCAGGATTAGACCCTGGGAACAAAAGTCGTTCTTTCCGACCAGCTGGCATTAGACCCACTGTTAACTATGCCAAAGCTGCTCTTGGAAATCAAGAGTCTGCCGATTTGCCTTTGGATAGTTCTAATAATATTAATTCCAAAATTACCGGACAAATCACTAAATCGTCGGTCCCAGCCGTCGCCAACCGAAATTCCAAAACCCTAGTTGATAGCAATGCTATCAACTATACCGACTTCTTTATGACCCTTATTGACATGAGAGACACTTTAGATAAAAACTTACTACTCGAAGCGTTCAAAAGAGCGCTTCCCAACCTGCGTAAGGCGACTACGCAAATTGACCTGGTTTGGTTCATCTACGAGAGCTATAACGCTCTCGCAGATGCGCCCGCCCCTTAACTTTCACCTGGCTCTGCCACCTTTCCCTTTTGGCCTCGACTTTTCTCTAAGCGTTGATTCTTACTTCATGCTATGCCAGCCCAGTCTCGCGCCCTGCGTGTGTATTTGCAGACTCTTAGTTAAATTTTACTCAAAATTGTACACCGGTGTCCCTGAAAAGGGCCTTTTTTGCTCACAAGAAGAACTGATTGTAACAGTAAACACGCCTGTAGCGCAGTGTGTTTTGTCACCTTAAATTGTAAATTAAATTGTAAATCTTTTTAGTTACGTTGTAACAGCTAATTCTTTATAAATCCTTTTAACTCTTCTTTAATTGTAATATTTGTACTTACATTGCTAACTTCTAAAAGCTGATCAGCCATTGATCTTAGCTCACACTGCTACTACCTTATTCATTGGTCCCCTCTCCTTGGCCCCGCCCACCTCCTTCTTGCTTACAGCATGCCACCAGCCGAAGTACTTCGCCACTCCAAGACGAAGATGACTCCACGAGCCATCTCTGGACTCAATCAAGCAACCCCACGTGGAAGATTGCTATGCTATCATATTGCTATTCAGAAAAATCATCACCAGCAGACATTCTTACTTTCTGATGTGGGCGTGAGGGACCTTCGGTCCCATGGAAGCCCGAAACGAAGCGTCTTGGCTTGGCTTGCATCTATGCAAAAGCAGGGTCCTAGCCAGAGACGAAATTGAAGAGGGGCTGGAGGCAGGGGCGTGCTGGCCCACCGGGACATGTCCTGGTGCGCCCTCTTCTCACGGCGCCTCTGGCCTCCCTGGATGTAAAATTTTCGTTCGAATTGCTTATGTAAAAAAAAAAAAAAAAAAAAAAAAATGTATCTAAATAATACGTCAGTGCGAGACTGATTGCTCCGAGAAATTTGGCGCAGAAGACGATACCAGTACTGACTGCCTTTTGTATTGCGGAGGTGGTGACTCTGCGACTAACCGCTCTGCCCGATGCCGCTGTTGAAACGCGAAACGAAAGAATGAGCTTGTGCTAAGTTCTAACTCCGCGGCGTATTATGGAGTGTTTTATTGTAATTTTGGTTTATTCAAGGAAATTGAAAGACAAGGGGACGCCCTGAAAAGGAGCCGTCCATCTCGTTTCATTCACGTCCTGCAGCCGTAGCATTGATGCGTATGGTAAGTTTGTGTTTTATAAATGTGTTATATTTAGTTTAATTGCTCTGTTTATAGCAAATTTTGATACCCACATGTAAAAGATAACATCACTAATTGTTTTTTGGAATTATATTTCAACAAAAAATGAGTAAATTTGCTTTTTTTCACGCTAATTTTTTTTTTTTTTTCAATATGAGGCTCCCAGGTTCACCGACATGCTAATTCGGCCCTGGTGAGACTAGGGTACTTTATTTCAACTGTATTTATTTTAATGCCTAAGATTAAAGGATACTTATTAACAATCAGTATGCACCAAAATTTTGTTTTTTAAATGTCATTTTTTTTTTATTTGAAGGTCATTTTGCCTTGCTGTTTCCTTCTGCTTACTTATTTTTTTATTTTTAATTACTTATTTTTTTTATTTTTAATTACTTATTATTTTATTGTTTTCGGAATTCCAACAGTAATGAAATGGAAGAGAAAAAAAAAGAAAGAAAAGCGGCCATGAATGTAAGAAAGATAAAATAAATAAAATGTTGCATGAATATGCTAAAACATGCCCCAAAGTAACAGCTTTTTTATCAAAATCCTCAGATTGTGAACAACGCCATCACTCTTAGAAAATGAAGTATCGAGCCAAGGAACGCAATTGAACGATTCTGTTGATGAACAAAGTCTTGTAAAAGAATTCCCTGGAACGTTCTCGAATTCAGACAATGTAGAAACAACACGCGAACAATTACAAGAACCAGGACTATCAACGTCAAATACAAAACCGAACTCAAGCCAAAGAACTTCATTTAATGCACCAACAGTAGATATTGATTACTTTAAGAAACTGGGAGCAAATGACTTGCAATTATACTTGACGTTCCAAACAGTTCAGCCTGATGAAAAAAAAGTGCCTTTTACAGATAGAAAATCAATATTTAAAATCGAAGAAAGTAACAGTGGTAACCAAATTTTCCGAAGGCAGTGCCTATCCTACAACGGGAAAACACAACAACCGTTCTGTTTTATTTGTGTTGCATTTAGCAAATCCACTTCAGTATTTTGCTCTAGATTCAGCGATTGGAAGCATGTCCATTAGAGACTACAGGAGCATGAAAACTGCTAATGAAAGATAAGAAAAGTTTGCCCGATCTTCTGTTTGGGAACCAAATGGCCAACAAGAAACAGGAAGTAAAAGAAAGAAGACATGTAATAGAAACAGTAGTCGATGTTTTGAAACTGATAGGTAAACAAGGTTTTCTTTTTCGGGGAAAAGTAGAATCTGCTCATACTTTGGATGACGACTCAGTGAACCATGGAACTTTTTTACAGATGATTCTCATGCTAAGAAAATATGATGTGATTCTAGAGAAGCATGTGAGCAGTGTAATTTCAAAAAGTAAAACCAACCTCCTCTAGAACAGAAAACCCGACGAAATTAAAAAAAGGAAGAAAATGCCAGTAGAAAGAGGAGATCAAGTTACATTTTTAAGAAACAACATGATTGTGAAAATCTTACAATACATGAACGGAGAAATAAAAAGAAAAATATGTGAAGACGTGAAATTGCCAGGGAATTTTCCATCCTAATGGATACTACAGTAGATGTTTCAAGTTACGACCAATGTGCATATGTCTTGTGCTACGTTAAGGGTTCTGAAGTCGTAGAAAGACTGCTATCTATAAAATGTGTGGTTTACACCCCAGGCGAGGATCTGTTTCAGTCACTCAGAACAGTTTTGGAAGATGCCAAGATACCGATCAAGAACTGCGTTACTAACGCTTTTGATGGAGCTTCTAACATGAATGGTCATTTTAAAGGATTGACAGCAAGATTATCTGAAGTAATTCCACACTACATTCACACTTGGTACTATCCCCATGTACTGAACCTAGTTCTCACTGACACTGCCCAATGTCTCATTGTAACTATATAATTTTTTAATGTACTGCAAGAAGAAGCTCAAATGTTTATGAAGGAGTCACGTTAAAGATTACAAAAACCCTTCTTTTAAGGTGGAAGCTATTGGCATGACCAGGTGGCGGAGCCGCAGTAATGCTACGGTCAAGATACGATATTGAAAAATCTCACCTTACCAAGGTCATCTACTTATAATTGTTCAGTACCTTGTTTAAGATATCTAGTTCTCCAGAGTTTAACTCTAAAGCTGAAGTTCTTCTCATAAAGTTTAGAAGTTTTGATACAATATTGGTAGCTATGTTGTTTATGAAAATTTTTAAGATAATCCTCCTTTGTCTGATTACTTACAGACTAAGAATCTCGATTTCGTTCAAGCATGGAAACTCATCGAAACTTCTCACTTAAAACTTAAAGAATTACGTCAAAAGTTTGATGAAACTTTACAAGCTGCAAGAACATTCGTATAGATAATGACTCGCAGTTTAGATGAAAGAGTAAAAAAAGATGAGCCTTTGGAAAGTATTTGCATTGAAACTGAATTGAAAGAGAAACGAAAGAGAAAGGGGAAAAATCTTCATGGAGAAGATGCTGGTCATACCTCAGAAGTAGATGGTTTTAACTTATTCGTAGATGGTTTCAGATTTATTGAACATTATAGACAGTGACACTATAATTGATAAGTTGTGTCAATTGATCTCTGAAATGAGGCGATTGCTCAGTGTTTAACCACTTAGTATGATATAGGTATCCTTTACTTTTATATTTACCATTTGTTAAATTCTGACAAGTAGCTGATATATGTTCAGTACATCAAATGAATCATGTTTATTTCAGGCGATATTAAATAAATATGCATATTGTAATATATATTATATCAACGGAAATCTTGCTCTCAATTATTTTGTTTACCTTTATTTTTATTTAAAGCTTTTTTTTTAAATACATAATTTTAGGTTCTATTACTTAATGTTAAGTAAGACAAAATGATGTTTTAAGCACTCCCAGACCCTCTCGGTAGTTGGCGCCCCCGTACCGGTCTATCCACCGCCCTCTTGGGGGACCCAGCACGCCCCTGGCTGGAGGGAAATTTAAGGGGGCTCACCAAAAACACAATCATTAGCATTTATAAATCATTATAGTTACTATTATATATTTCAATTCATATAAATTATTAACAAATAATTGAATATTTATATTTGCAAGCTAAGAGCTGAATATTAATATCCATATAACTACTATATATCAATATTAATATATAATAATTACAATTGATTTTAATGTAAGTATTAACTAGTAATAAAGCTTAACTAGTAATAATTTGTAGAAACATTCTGAAAGTTAATACAACTTAATGCTTAATTTTTTACTTTTACCTACTCAGTTGATTTTGACTCTATAATGTATAATAGTGAACCCCACAATAATACAAAAATATCCTAAATACTATTGTTATAATTTTTAAATAGTTTAAAATTAAATATGTAAATAAATTGATCATTAGTATAATCACAAATTCAGCTAAATTAAAAACTCTTTAAAACGAAGTAATATATAAAAAAAAAAATCTCAGAAATTTTTTATGCAAAATTTGGATGACATTTTATATGAAATTTCATGTCACTACTGTAAATTTAATATTTTTATCAGGGGGGTGGGGGGAGATTGGGGCTTTGCTCCCTTTGACCCCTGCCTGACTACAGCCCTGTGCGAAAGTAAAGTACAAAGTCCCTTTTTCTATTTGAGGGGAAATTTTACAAATTGTTTATACATTTATCAATAATGTTATAGAAAGTGACTAGAAATTCAAAAAGTGCTTTACCTTCAGATAGTGCTTTTCATTTAATTGTCTTGCTACTAACAGAGCTTATACGATGACTGATAGGTATTTAGCACCGAATTCCGGAGGGGATTGAGAGGTTCGCTAAAGATTTCCATTTTCGATTCTGTTGATGTCACTTTCGGTTTTTCAAAAAATTCGTCTTACTGTACAAACGTACTGTATGCAGACGGGAAGAAAAATTCTTAATGGTTCCATCAAGAATTAGTTGTAGTCACTATTTACCACCCTACGAAGGCTCTTTCATAAATTTCCTGTTTTATATTAGGGCAACTGATTAGAAATAGGACTACTTTGAATTGTGTACTGTCAACTAATTTTTAAAATTTTTAATACTATTCTAGTCTTCGTTTATTCAAAGTCAATAACATGGCTGATATAGCAGTAAAGAAATTCATTGTTATAAACACAGTATATAAAATAATTAGTAAAGCTGCTAATTGGTTTAAAAAAATAAACAGCCTTTTTCTTCAGGGCAAAATAACAAAATAACGTCACCAGAAAAAGCTAAAAGTCATCTGTCCTAAAACCGGCTCTCTTCTGCAAGACAAAAAGACAAAGCAGTTATACCAATAAATGTAAGAAGTATCTGAATAACGTTTACTTTCTTGATGAAACCGGTTGTCTTGACACCGTTATTAATTTGCTATATATTTAACGCATTTGATATTGTACAGTTTTTACTTTCCTTATATACATAATGTATAAGGAATGTATTGTGACGGGGTCGAAAATTCGAATTCGAGTTTTCAACGGGAGAGCACGTTTCAAGCATCCCTGATCACGAATCGAACATTTTTGAAGTGATGTCTGTGTGTGTGTGTGTGTGTGAAAGTATGTGTGTGTGTGTGTGTGTGTGTGTGTCACTGAGTCTGTGGAGACAATAACTGACGAACGAATGGACCGACTCGAACGAAATTTGGTACAAAAA
Organism: Amaurobius ferox; assembly: GCA_951213105.1. NCBI lineage: Eukaryota > Metazoa > Arthropoda > Arachnida > Araneae > Amaurobiidae > Amaurobius > Amaurobius ferox. The sequence continues at coordinate 84,625,467 of OX578152.1, read as the reverse complement.
TCTCAATCCGTAAACACTGAAAGCCTATTGTTTTTATTCGCAATCGAATGTTCAGAACCCCCCTAAATTTTCGAGTGAAATTTTGAAAAAATCATCAAAAAATCAAAACCGCCAATAAAGTTACGCAAATAGACATTTCTTATGTAATTTTTCATTAGAAAACGATTGACATAAATTTTAGAACGCTAACATGACCTGTTCTCGAGAAATTGCACATTTTTCAAAAAAAATATCAAAAAGTCATATAAAATAAAAAAAAAAATTTCCTATTGAGAAACATGTTCGCTTTTCATATGTAATACCATGCGCTAAATTGGGTGACATCATTCTCGTGGATCTAGCTCGTTCCTTTCATGAAAAAAGATACTTTGAGTAATACTTTTGTATTTGAACGCCAATAGTCATTTATCTGCTGCAAGAATAACTTATTTCTTCTTCCATAACGCTTGGCAAGATGTTGGCGACGAATTTGGAGGAATGTCGCCAACTTGGCGACTTTCTGAAATGTTGCCAAATTAACGAAAATCTTGCAAAATGGATAACAATGACGCTAAATCAATGAAAATGACTGCTAATTGTCGAAAATTCAATATTTTGGAAAGAATATAAGTATCTACTATAAGAAAAACCTATTTTTTTACTGTAAAAGTAGTAAATTCATTACATTATATAAGGAAAGTCATGTGTTGCCCACATCAGATTTTTTGAATTGCAGTTTGAGCGATTTTTTCATATAGCAGTTTGAGTGATTCTGTCATACAATACTTTGCATGATTTTCTCATGAAGCAGCTTGAGAAACTTTTTTAACAATTTAAGCGATTTTCTCATATAGTAGTTTGAGCGATTTTCTCATATAGTAATTTGAGCGATTTTCTCATATAGTAGTTTGAGCAATTTTATCATATAGAGTTTTCTTTCTTTTCCTGTTATAAATTTTTTTTACGAGTCTTTATAGCAGATTCGATGTAATAGTGAAAAGGGAAAAAAAGGTAATATTTCTTATTTAGTTCAGTAATTAAGGTAATTTCTAAGTTTCCGGGATTTTAGTTGTTTTGTTTTCGGAATCAAATTTTTGACCTCCAGATTCCAACTCTTATCTCAAGTCACTGTTCCACGGAATACACCCTTATTCCAAATTATTCCTTTATTTCTTAGGAGAAATTTCCTTCTCCTTATTCCAAATTATGCGACACGTTACGACTTAATTGGGACTTGTCCTAATTCTCTCCAACGTGCACCCCTACGATCCCAATAGATCCCTATCATGTTAACTTCACTTTTCTATGATTTTCCAAATCTTTTAATTTGATTGGAGATTAAAGACGGGTCTGCTAGGTGCTCCAAATTGCATCCCTTGGGATCTTGAGAATCAAATTTTTGAGTAGGAATCTTGGGTAGGAAACCTGCAGTTATTCTTATTCTTAACTGTGAGAAATAGTATATCTTACTTGTATCCGAGCATGGAACATGCCCTGGGACTCATGGTATCGGTATCCCACTGGTCACCGCACACAGGTTGCCAGCTGTCGGTGATGAGGCTGTAGGCTTCTAGACGACCTTCCCCTCTGTGACTTTGCCCACCACTTAGACGCACTGGAATACAAAGTGAAGACGTTATTTTTGGACAGCTCAGCTATAAGCGGAATGTCAGTGGAACTAGATGACACATATAACATCTTTTTGACGTTAAAGCATTTACCTGCAACTGTTCAAAGAACAGTAAACTTGAGGGTTGATGTTATACAGGGTGTTTCATTCGATCACGGTCTCTGATTTTCTCTTATAACTTTCAAACTAATGGACGTGATTCAGTGAAATGTGACACGGATGTACCTTGGTGTATGAGAAGCAGCTTTGCTTTTTAACAGCTCGTTGATATGTGCTTGTGGACGCCCCCCCCCCCCAATCTCCTACGAAAGTTTACAAAAGGGTATTCGTGGAAAGGCCAGCAGTCTGTTTTTCACTTTGTAAAGAGCCTTACTGCTCCAACCGGAATAGAACACTGGATTTCCGAACACTGGATTTCCTAGCCGACGCTCTATCGTTGAGCTACTGGGACGAAATTGCAAGCTCTTATTGTCGAAGTGCTCCTCCCTCTAATGTAAGATTGGCGGGATGACAATCTGATTGACCACCTCCTGCTATTTTTACCCCATGTTAGCCTCTTGCTATTTTTACCCCATGTTAGCCTCCTGCTATTTTTACCCCATGTTATCCTCCTAACATTTTTACCCCATGTAAACATTTTTACCCCATGTTATCTTCCTGCTATTTTTACCCCATGTTAGCCTCTTGCTGTTTTTACCCCATGTTAGCCTCCTACTATTTTTACCCCATATTAGCCTCCTGCTATTTTTACCACATGTTAGCCTCCTGCTATTTTTACCCCAGGTTAGCCTCCTACTATTTTTACCCCAGGTTAGCCTCCTGCTATTTTTACCCCAGGTTAGCCTCCTGCTATTTTTACCCCATGTTAGCCTCCTGCTATTTTTACCCCAGGTTAGCCTCCTGCTATTTTTACCCCAGGTTAGCCTCCTGCTATTTTTACTCCATGTTAGCCTCCTGCTATTTTTACCCCATGTTAGCCTCCTGCTATTTTTACCCCATGTTAGCCTCCTGCTATTTTTACCCCATGTTAGCCTCCTGCTATTTTTACCCCAGGTTAGCCTCCTGCTATTTTTACCCCAGGTTAGCCTCCTGCTATTTTTACCCCATGTTAGCCTCCTGCTATTTTTACACCAGGTTAGCCTCCTGCTATTTTTACCCTATGTTAGCCTCCTGCTATTTTTACCCCATGTTAGCCTCCTGCTATTTTTACCCCAGGTTAGCCTCCTGCTATTTTTACCCCATGTTAGCCTCCTGCAATTTTTACCCCATGTTAGCCTCCTGCTATTTTTATCCCAGGTCAGCCTCCTGCTATTTTTACCCCTTGTTAGCCACCTGCTATTTTTACCCCATGTTAGCCTCCTGCTATTTTTACCCCATGTTAGCCTCCTGCTATTTTTACCCCAGGTTAGCCTCCTGCTATTTTGACCGCATGTTAGCTTCCTGCTATTTTTACCCCAGGTTAGCCTCCTGCTATTTTTACCCCATGTTAGCCTCCTGCTGTTTTTACCCCAGGTTAGCCTCCTGCTATTTTTATCCCATGTTAGCCTCCTGCTATTTTTACCCCAGGTTAGCCTCCTGCTATTTTTACCCCAGGTTAGCCTCCTGTTACTACTATTTTTACACAGGTTAGTATCCTCTAGTTACTCTAAGTCCTCTGGACGAGTCGGACGGTCTGGGTCTTCAACAGGTTAGTATCCTGTATGGTCGTTATACTTTTAATTTGAAATCGGCGCTCAATTTTCCAGAGACCACCGAATCCATACTAGTCGTACTAGGGTTCCTTTCAGACCTCTGAGATTTTATTTGTATTTTTTAAAATTTTTCTTTTCTAAATTTTATTCTAAATTTCTTTTTTTGTTTTTCATGTGCCTAATTTTTTTTTCTTTTCATATATTTTCTTTTTATATATTTTCTAAATTTTACTTTTAAAATTTTATTATTTTCTTTAATTTTAATTTATTTTTCATTATGTTATTTTACCTCACTCTAAATTTTATTTTTCAATGACCTTTTTATCTATATTCGCAATAACCCTTTTCCCATTTTTGAAAAATGGACGTACTTGCCAAGTTCAAATATAATGTAAAACTGTCTGTTTAACCACAATATTTTTCACCAATTGTTATCTTTTTAGACCTAAATAAAAGTTCTTTTGGCGGGATGGTAGACCTTGGGTGCCTCCTGAATGCAGGAGGTATCCTTTCCCGGCCGTGCAGCTAGCTACTCTAAACCCACTATGTGAGTCGCACGGTCAGGGGTCTTCAGACCTCCGACATCTTTGCATTAACTTACAAGGTTGATTTGTTCGGGCGCCATTGCTAATAGCCTTGCTACCTCAACCCGTATTCGAACCCTAGATCTCCGAACTGGCCAGCCGACGCTCTACCGTTCAACTACTGGGACAAAATTGCAAACTCTTATTGTCGAAGTGGAATCTGCAACTTTTGGGCTAGAGAATTGTGCCACCACTCGTGTTCTTCCGCAACCACACTTCTCTTATACCGAGGCATGTCCATGTGAAATTTCATTAAATTGCATCCATTAGTTTGAAAGTTATGAAGCAAAATCAGGGGCCAAGAGCCAGTGAGATACCCTGTAATATGCGTGATGCATTATAATAATGTCACCATCTGCTAAATCACAGTCTCCTAAGGAATTAAGGGAGTAAAACCGAGATTCATGAATTTTTCGAACAAAATTCCAAGTTTTCAGATTTTCCCATTACTTATAGGTGGGGCAGTAATTTTATCTTGGAAAAAAAAATGGAGTCACGGGGTGAATCGTCTAATTTCGCAAGAATTTCAAGACCGGCAATTTAGGTTAACATTTCTAAGAGAAGTCTACCAATTATGAAATAGTGATAAGAAACTACCCAATAAGCATTATATTACAATTCACTTTAAACTAATACCTACATTTATAAATCATTCCAATTATTGCAATGTTATCAACGCCGCTAAGTGAGATCAAGATTTACATTTAAGTGAACGGTGCTTTGATACATTATATCGCACATATGAATATTTCTTTTCTTCAATGTAGTGTCTGTTGTCCTGTAGCACGTTTTTACATTTAGTTCTACATCAACGCGGTTTGTAAGTGCTGACGGGAAAACGGATGGTGACATTATGAAGTTAAGAAAATGAATCTTTTTCTCTATATTCCAGAAACCAGTCGAATCGATACATTCGCTGACAAGGAAGTTCTTTTACACTCGTTTTATACGAATGAAAATCAAACAATTCTTCGTCGTCTAGAAGGTTCAAGAACTTAATATAATATTTGATATTCGCGAAATTTCTGGGAGAAAAAAAAGTCAAAAAAGGAAATAAATAAATAAATAAATTAAATTCGCGAAAAAAAATTGGAGAAATTCGCGTCGTAAAACAAAATTTATAATAGAAATTTGGCAATAATGAAATCAATATTAAATTCGTAAATATATTTGATATTCGTGAAATTTCCGAAAACCGTCTAAAATTCGTTGAAAAAAATTTCCAAAATTCTCGTCGCGAAATAATTACTGCCCTACTTACATAGGTCAAGTCCTACCGTGTCTGCAAAGTTTCAAGTTTCTACTTTCAGCAATTTGGTCTGCGTAATTCATCCGTCAGACAATCAGTCTCACTAGCAGCTGTATATCATATAAATGCCCCATTTACTGTTTAGTGCTCAACTTTTAGAAGGGCGGTGCATTAGGGCCCACAACCTTGGTAAATATTCGAACTGTGATGAAAAGCAGGTAACATGCTCGAATTTCAAATATTAAGACATTAGGCCAGGTTGAACAGCTATCAAGTGTGACCGACCAGCAGAGGATTTACGCAATTGGGGATGGGAGTCGGGGAAATTTAATCTCCCTCCCAGCGAGAACACAACTAGGGAAACATCAACAGAATCATTCACCGGACGAGGTTCGAAGATGGTAACGCCAAACTCGACTCCATTCGCCGATGGTTTTAGGCTTAGGTCATGAATAGACACAGTCCGCCCCATGTCATCTGGAAGAGCACGAACAACCGGATGGGGTGCGTGACAGCCGTATTCCTCGCATTAATTTGTCTCCGGTTAAGGGAATCAGAGCTCCCGGGGGGGGGGGGGAGAGATTAGAGCAATTAGATTTTTAATTCTGGCACAATAATACCGTAGTGAGAAAGCGAAATCACCAACCTGGCAGTGCTGGGGTTTGATCCCTGGGCCAAAGCGTGATAGGCCAGTATCATGACGTTGAGCAAAATAGGTCGCCAGCTCAAAGCATTTAATACTGCCTTATGAGCGATCGCTACAGTACTTCCTCTCCTAGTGAGTTTCGTTAAATACGAACGAAGTTGTCGCTAAGTTGCAGATGAGGCGGCGAACTCTAAGTTGAAGTGAAGGGGCTGCTACAAGCGGCCTTTTAGTGAATCACAAGGCCCATTGACGTACAGTGAGTCGACATTAGAGAATCTTGGAAGATCAAGTAAGTGTGATGGCGTCATCTCATGGGGAGTACAGAAAGTCACTTATGCAATGCATAAATGATTTTCAGCAAGCTTAATAACTGGAAATAATTGAGCGAAGGATACCTCGTGCTTATCCAAGGTAATCAATGTATCGAGAAAGCAAAATCATCAACTTGGCAGTGCCGGGATTTTATCCAGGCCAGTATTATAGTGTTGAGCTAATGACATCTCCAGCTCAAGGCATCTAATACTGCCTTATGAGCTAGCGCTACAATACTTTCGACATCAAAATTCCGTCTCTCTACATATTAAATTGAAAATGGATATCCAAATTCGTTTGGATATATGACTGAAAAAAAGTTTTCACACTTACGGCATTTTCGTTCTTCTCGTCCGTACGGACAGTCACGGATTCCATCACACACTAGGCTTTTGTCGACACATGTGCCTTTACCACAGTAAAACTGGTCTGGTCCACAGTTACCTACATAGATTATAATGAAATATGTAGTTTTAGTGTAAAATTAACAGGGGGCGTTATGCAGACATCATTAAATCAGTTGAAAAAAATTAAAAGTTTATTCTAAGTTGTATTCACTCAAATTAGTTTGTTTGAAAGGACATTAATTCACACGACATTTAAAAAAGGACCGTTCATATGGTGGCAATTGGTGTATATACTGTACTATTGATGAAACTAGTAATAATTTTTATGGTCTTTCTCATACTTATTTCGCACAGATAGATGAAATTTAGGAAAAACTGGAAGTGTAAATTCTTAGTGTATTAGTAACAACAACAAAAAAAAAAAATGAAGGAACTAACTGGTTTTAGAAGTTAAAAGAGTTAAAATCGTCAGCAAATACTTCGAAAAAAAATGCAGGAAACAGGAAGAAAGTAACCTAAATAATAAGAAAGAAGTTGCTTATCACGTTTGCTGTTCTAACATCAGTTGCCATCTAACTTTCACGAGCGAAGGTTCCGCTTCTTGTGTGTTCTAACGAAGTAGGCTATTTCTCGCCTTCGAAACCGGTCGGCACTATTTATTTTGTTTTGTATGCTGCTTTTAATGAAGTTATTTTAATTTTATTACATCAGCAGCAGTTTGGGTTGTACGTATAAATATAATTACCAAAACAAATTCAAGCACTTAAAATATCAGAGCATTCTAAATAATCTTATTCGAATTCTTTTTCAAAGAAATCAAACAGTAGAAATATTCCAAAATTTAGTAATTTTTTTTTTCACTATTTAAAAAATTTGTAACTTTGTAAAAAAAAAGTTATGTCTCTGAAACATCAGATATTTTTCAATTTATAGATACAAAGAAAATATACTGCAATTCCTTTCATCTGTTCCGTCTGTGCAGTCTGAGAAGCCGTCGCAGACCCAGGACTGGGGTAAACATCTAGTCTTGTCGCAGCGAAAGCCACTGATACACGCTGGAAAAAAAAAATAGAAGTTACACATAAAACAACTGATGAAGTAAATTAGTTTTTATAATTATCAAGTATATATACTCTATAAAATTGTATGGAAACACGTCAAAATAATCAACCCTTTAAAAATAAAGACAACCAAAAAATTGGCCATAATTAAAAGTCTTTTATTAAAATCTTCTATTACGACCCCGAAAGCGCTATAGCGCTTTCGGGAATAACCATGCCCTTCATTGGTAGCAAACTGAAAATAAGTGGCAAACATGTGCTTAAATACAGGTTATAACCGCCAGACAAAATTTACATATTAATCATTTTACATTTTTAAATACGAGGCTTTTAAAATATTTAATTATAAAATACAATAAAATACATTAAAAGAAAAAAAGGACCCCTGTTCAGACTCTTAGTTATGCTTGGCGTCTCGTTCTCGACTCACTACGTGTTAAATCTTTATATGATTTTCTGAATATTTAGTAGTTGCTTTGTTTTGTTTTTGACGATATTTCTACTGGTTACCATTTAATTTATGAAACTTTTTCCTTTTAATGCATTTTTTGTATTTTATAATTAAATAATATTTTAAATGCCTCGTATTTAAAAATGTAAAATGATTAATATGAAAATTTTGTCTGGCGGTTATAGTTTGCATTTAAGTACATGTTCGCCACTTATTTTCAATTTGCTACCGATGAAGGGCACGGTAATGCCCCGAAAGCGCCATGGCTGTGTAGTTTTAGAACGTCGTAGAAGGAGATTTTAATAAAAGACTTTTAATGATGGCCAATTTTTTGGTTCTCTATGCACTTCAGAAGTGCATAAAAAGTAAAATATCTCAAAAACTACATCGAAATTAAAAAAAGGGGCTCAGTCCTGCAAAAATGCACCCATGTAGGTACCTGCCTGCAAAAATTCGTGGTCTTGTTGTTGTTAGTCTATCCAGGACGCGAACTCGTCGCTCAAATATTTTGTCTTTGACATTAACTATTTTTTAAACTACAATGCATATATATATATATATATATATATATATATATATATATATATATATATATATATATATATATATATATATATATATATATATATATATATATATATATATATATATATATATATATATATATATATAAAGAAATACAATCCCAAAAAGTATGAAATCCAAGAAAGAGAAAGGCGCAAATTGCCGCACTATCAGAGTCTTGAAAAATAAGATTTAAAATGAAAAAAGAAAATATATAGATGGAATGATTGTTTTTACAGGGTTGCAGAAAGGTCAAGGGGGATTGCGTCCTGGTTAGAAGCTAGCTTTGACTTCATGAAAACGCTCCCAGAGACTCTGCACGCCCGAAACAACAATCGATCATGGGCGTGGGGAGAAAATGGCCGAATCCCAGACAACATAAAAATGATCAAAATAACAAAAATTGGAAATTTTACTAACCAGCAAGACGAGAATCTTGGAAGAGTTGCATAAAGCGTATATACTTCGAATAGGAAAGCATACATAAAAAAGTCGCGTCTAACTTATAGAGCCATCTGGATGTGAAACAATCAGATAATCCTAGGTAAGAGTTGAGTTGTATTGCATGATGTCGGATAAATTAACAATGTGTTAATGTGTTAATTTCGTATAAGTCGTATATATAACGACTTATTTCAGCGTATTCCCCAAAGCCTTTTCTACAAGTGTACCAGATTTGATATTTTTATATGCAATAGTTTTTGTTGTACGAAGCAAAGAATCTCGAGAAACGAGAAATTTGTCAAACAGCGGCGGCGGCGTCAGCTACTTTTTTTAAATAGAGAGATATAATCTCAGTGAAGAGACGTTTTCTAATTTAATTTCTGATATTATCAAATCAAAATGATAAATAAAAACACACTTTAGAGTAATGCTCATTCTTGATTTGTACAGATTTTTCAAATTTTTTAATATTTCTTAAATCCATTTCAGCTATTCCTAGAAATCGCTCAATATCCCGTGAGAAGGCGAAGGAAGTTTACCCCTTCTCCTGATTAACTGGACAAATATACGTCATCGGTTTGAGAACCAATAACAGTGCTAAATGAACGCATCTTTACTCAGATTTCCTTGCTGGAGAGAACTGTGAGCTGATAACAGTACCATTTCTTTGTTCGTAAAATCTGAGTAATAGATGAGCAGTATCTACAGAGTACCTCTCTCTTATTGGGGGGGTGGGAGGGAGGAAGGAGCCCTTCATGAATTTTAGTTTTCTAAAAAGTATTAGATGAGTTTGAGTAAATGCGTATGCAACTATAAAAGAGTGTGTAGGTAACAGCCTAGGATGTATTAGAATATTGATTCAGTTGTTGTGAATGGGATTTGTGACAATTTCTTTGAAATAAAACAAATTTAAAATCGGATTTGTGGCATTTTTTTAAAAGTAAGGTGTGTGTATGTGTTTCAAATTACATCTCCGGTGAAACAGCAAGTGTTATGGCTTTACGACACAGGGCGGCATGGCGAATAAAGACGTTAATGTTGTCTTGTAATGAGGAACGATGCCGGTGTAGGCGGTATCATATCTTGGGCTTCAGTGGATATACAGTATAAAGCTCTTACTGACAGCAGGCCATGTCAAGAGAATTTTGCAAAATGTGTTCCATGTCTGCTTGAAGGTAGATATAAAATTATCTACCAGATTTGAAATAGTTCAAGTTGGCGTATTTTGTAAGCTGAATACAGTTGAAACAATTTTTCATCATAATATTAGTAGGAAGCAACATCATTTTCAGTCTTAGACATACATATATGTCAAATAATTATCAATTATCATGTATTGCATTTCATCAAGATTATGCAAGAAAATCCGTGAGTTAATTTTTTAACATATATATGTCCTACACTCTTTCTTAGTAACAAATTTTATTACCAATCATGAGATTTTGAGTATGAAATATGATTATTATCTATGATGAGACTTATTTTATGATTTGCACAAAATGTATCAATTAAAAATAATAATATATTATAATTTCATATAATAATATTTTTATGCCTCCACAAGAATAAAGTGAATTATTTTAATTATCAAATTTGGAAATTTAATTTTTATCTGTGTATTCCTTTTTCTTTAAATTTTTTTTTTAAGTTCTGGTGTTTATCGTGATCATGAGATGGATCATGTAAATTCCGCTATTCGAAAATTTTATTTTTAAATTATATGTCTTCATTCGGCCAATTTTGTTTTTAATGATTGACACGAGAGTCCAATCGGTGTAAATATGGAGCAGTGGTTTGTTTCTGAAAGGTATAATTATTTTTTGATTTTATTCTTTAAGCTTCCAAAGACATTTTCTTTATTTGGATTTTAATTATGCTATTTATTCAGAGACGACCTTGCATCGTGTTTATCACAACAACATTGGATCGTGATATAATGTTTGTTTACGAGGATACGCGTTTTTGCAAATGTGGCCCGCGAGCCTCTAACTGACTCAAATGTGGCCCGTGGTTCAAGAAAGTTTGAAGACCACTGATATGCACCCTTTCAGTCAGAACGTTGCTCACCTTTCCGATATGAATTTTACCTCATTCCAGGATGAAATTGTTTCTGGACTAGTAGAATTTCTCGCAGCATTTGATTTGTTTCTAACAAGCCATATAACGAAATACGGCAATACAGAAAGAGACAATACAACCAATTTATCTAAAATAATTTGTAATGAATTATTTTGTTTAATGAGTTAAAATGTTGTATATAATGTTGTTAAAATGTTGTATATAATGTTGTTAAAATGTTGTATATAATGTTGTTAAAATGTTGTATATAATGTTGTTAAAATGTTGTATATAATGTTGTTAAAATGTTGTTAAATGTAAATAATTCATTGTTGAGGAAATGAGAATGACTGAATGTTTTAGCTTATCTGATATTAATACTGGACAAAACCACTTAGTATAGTACTAGGATATGCGTCTCGAAGAAATGAAAAGTCAGATGAGAGATTTTTGATTTTTTTTAAACATGAAAGTTATACTGGAGAACATAATGCAAATCCAACGTTGAATTACCTAAGTCATATTCCCAATATTGACTTTTCAAAGTATTGAGGCCGGTCGCATGACAATGCTGTTCATATGTTAACCCGTTATCAATCAGTACAGTAAAAACTTTTAGAAGTCTATAAATATGCAATATTTGTACCATGTGCTGCTTACTCTCTAAATCTGGAAAATATAAGTGCTTTTGATAGAAAAAGTTTTTTTCAACTTTTCAGCTATTCTTCTATATACACATATTATTTACATGCACATATTCATGAACAATATTTTAAATTTCATTTGGAAAACGATTATGTTTTTGAAACCTTATCATCTTATCTGATACTCGCTGGTAAGTGGAAAGCTCATGAAAACGCCAAGTGCTATTTCAGAGAGTTTCACGAAGATATTTGTGGCGTTATGAACAATAACTGGTGATAAGGCACAGAAGAAGTTTAAATAATTTAAAAATCCGAAGTCATTACAAACGAAACGCAGAAACAGGAGTGTGTTTTCATGTCGACGCTACGGAATGAAATTTTCAGCTATTTCCATGGCAAATCTTCTTAAGAAAAACTAGATTTTAAAATGTGCTCAGATCAGTGCCTAACATACTATATGATCATTATAAGAAATGATTTCAAAACATTTGAAAGCTTGTCGCAATATATGCTACATGAAGTGGTGTATAACGAAAACCAATACCTCAGAAGAGTTAAACAAGAAAGATCAATCATGCTTAAAGTATTGATTATGAAACACTTTCCAACTTCAATGCAATTTTATTTAAACATGTCTAAAATGCAATACATTCCTCGGTAATATTTTAAAACTTATCACAATACTACATTAATTTATTATATTTGAAACCTCAAACCTTCATAAAAAAAAATTAAAAAATTAACTTCATTCAAATGACGGCATTAAAGTATAAATTGCCTGGTTTAAACATCTCAAAAATGTGATACATTCCTCGGTAATAATTTTAGAATTGTCATAATACTACGATAATTTATTATATTTGAAAACTTCATCGAAAACAACTGAAATCCATTCAAATGACGTCATAAAAAAATAACACGCCTGGCTCTCTCTATAAAAGCAACATTTCATTCATAAATAATTCCCCCATTCATGTCATTCATCACAATACTATAATAATTTATTTTATTTAAAAATTAAGACCATTGAGCTGCAAGTAAGTAAACTCTATGCGTAAAACTTCCTCGAAAAATATAGTCCTTCTCTTTCTAAAATCAATGAATATTTCATTCATATCAGCTAAGCAGACTCCATGCACTAAATGATTTTGTTTTAAAGAATTACAGCGATTCTAATACAACTCATTCTACATATTTTGCTGTTTACATTTTACATAGGTGAAAAATAGGCTTAATTGTAGAAATAATCAAATTTGGAAGAGCATTTAAACTGAAATATATTGTCATTGCGTTGTTTCAGTATGTAGATGCACAGAATTTAGGCAAAAATAAAGTAGTTTTAGGACGGATACAACACTCAATATGAATTAAAAAGAACTTTAAAAATCACGATTTTGACACAAGATGGATGCCATATATAATTTTGAAGTGGGTCATGTGATCGTTTCATATCATGGACACGTGATCGCTTCATATAAGAGGTGTTATTATTATTTTAATTTTTATTTAAAAAACAACTGAATATATTTCGCTGAATTTTTTTTTATATATTTTATGGAACAATTTGAATATTGCCTAAAATTTTCGAAGCAATTTGTAAATTTTAAATCCGCTTAAAAAATGCTTGAAAAATTAGGTCCCATAGGGCTGAATGTATTCCATTTTTTCAACCCGGGTTCAATACAAAACTAATTGGGTGATATTATTCATTTATGTTCCCATAGGTCCTATAGACCGTCTGAACAACATACTAAAATTTCATTTTGATTAAGTCATTTTTACGGCAGTTATCGTGCTAAAGGACAGACAGACAGACAGACAGACAGACAGAATGAACAAAGTCATAAACACTTTTCAACTTTGTTGCAAAGTGTTAAAAATAAAGTATATGTGAAAACAAGCAATTTTATTATTATTTCAACTGTGTAAGATGCTTATTCACCGGCAATAATATTTTACATCGCATACATTTTTTTTATCTGGCAACTCATGTAAAGCAATTGTTAAATGTCGTTGCCATTCAGAAGATAAATTCTGTAAAAGTTAGAAAACAATATCAATGTTTGGATTTAAATATACCAGGAACAAGGACAAATTAATATTGATAAGGCAAAATAATTTTAAAATGTTATCTTTATTTTAGACGATGCGTATGACCTATAACATCTTATTATTTTCTTTTAGGAAGAAGCTACTGAATATCGTGATACTCACTTTCGTCTGTGGTCATACATAAGGAAGCTTATGATTTGGGGGACATAGGGCTAAACATTTTTTGACATCCTTTTCAACGTTTTTATCATTATAGGGCCTGCCGAAATTTAATATGATTTAAATGTACACTCACTTTCATTATTCACAAATTTAATTATGATTTAAATGACACTCACTTTCGTCTGTGGTCACACATAAGGAAGGTTATGATTTAGGAAACATAGGGTTAAACATTTTTTGACATCATCTTTAAAGTTTTTATCATTATAGGGCCTGCCGAAATTATGATTTAAATGCAATTTTAAAAGGCAGTTCTTGAGCCCGTGGTATAGAAGTATTTCAATAAATATATCTGGGGTATAGGCTTTGTCAAGATTTTTGAAAAGGGACATTTGAAGATCAAATGGGGAAGTTTGTTTGCTAATATGTACTTTATGGAAATCTAATGACATTTTTTTCGGTCAATGGAGGAGTTATCATCTCAGCAGCTTAGGGGAAACAAAATTGTTTTGCGCTTAGGGCACCATAGTCTTAATCTGGTCCTGGCAATAGCCATACCAATGGCTTTCCTGTCCTCTAGCTAAATGCATATAGGATTTTTTACACATCATGCAGTATTAAAACCATAGAGGTAAAAGTAAGAAGTTAAAGTTTTAAGAAAACGCCAATATTGTTTAAGACAATAATTCAGGTGGTGATGGGATAACATAATTAGTTCTGAGTGTATGCATTTCTATGGCGAAAGGATAAAATATTTATTTAAACTGTCCATTTTGTAGAAATAAATTAGTTGAGCAATGCAAAGTAGAATTGAAACAGTAAAGAATATTCGTACATATTCAAAATTATTTTATGCTTCAATTTATTTTTATCTTCATATACAGGGTGTCCCAAAAACATTGAACTCGGCTTTTATTTCTTAAATATTGATCTTAGACATATATAATAAATTACAAAGTTGCGTAAAAAATGGTACAGAATTTTATGAAATCGATAAAAAAATTCAGGGGATTAAATTTGAAGAAATACAAAATTTAAATTTTTATACGGCCCCCGTACAAAAACATTTCCCAATGAGTAAAATTTGCCCTATACATTAAGAAGGTGATGTAAAAAATTTCAGCATTTTATCATAAAAAGTCCCAGAGATATGTTTAAACAAAGTTGGTGAGGGATTAATCACACATTAAAATGTAAATCTTTACAGCAAGAGTGCAAATGACGCAACGTAGAAATGCATCATAGGTAAATAATATCTGCCTCTTTAATGGATCTTTGGCATGGATGGGAAACATTCTGAGCAAGCTTTGTAATCTTTGTATAAAGTTATTATTTCTACACAGTGTAGATACCTTTGTACCAATAAATTGCAAAATTATTATTTATGTATGTAATCATTGTTTTCTTTCGTAATTTGTGTATGACTCCTGAAACGCGTTCTGCCGACATGATTTTTCCCCTTTGAGAACCCATATCGATTCATCGAAAAGTGGTTTAAGTCAGCATTTTTGTCTTTTCATATCTCTGGGACTTTTTATGATAAAATGCCGAAATTTTGTACGTCACCTTATTAATGTATGGGTCCCATTTTACTTATTGGAAATGTTTTTGTACGGTGGCCGTATAAAAATTTAAATTGTGTATTTCTTGAAATTTAATTCCCTTGAAAATTTTAATCTATTTCATAAAATTCTGTACCTTTTTTTACGCAACTTTGTAATTTATGTTTAAGATCAATATTTAAGGAATAAAAGCCGAGGTCAATGTTTTTGGGACACCCTGTATATTCTGTACAGTACCCTACAACTATGAAAAAACACTGGTGAATTATACTCAGAATTAGGTAACCCTTAATTTAATAATAATCAAAATACTTTCTCTACGCCACCTTTGAAAATAAGTCCAGTTACCAAATGAGAACGAAAATTGAATTAAAAGTGAATTAAATTTAATTAAAATAAAGAGAACGTGAATATAAGTCCGCAGGGAAAGTCATGTGCTGACCACATCCGATTTTTTGCAATTGAACTCAATTTAATGAATTATTAAAGAAATAAAGAGAGCGTGAATATGAGTCTGCAAGGAAAGTCATGTGCTGCCCGCATAAGATTTTTTTTTAATGCGGAATGCGATGTCAAGAAAATAGCATGAATCACAACACCTATACAACTCATATCTAGTTTTGAGTCTGCTCCTCACCTCTTGCGGACGTCTCCAGGCTCCTCATCTGCTCATGTCCAACGCAGATGTCCGGATCCGGGGAATCCGGCAATTCGTCACAGTCTAGCTCTTCTGGCCAAGTCACAGAGAAGACGCCGAGGAAGAAATCGCATTTGCGAATAGTTTCTGTAGAAAAGCAAAATGAAAGGGCAGTGCTCAGAATAGATCACTCTTCTATGTTTAAAATATACAGGGTGATTAAAAAAAGATGGGCCAAACTTTATGAGGTGGTAGTACTCACTAAACCAAGCATTTTTCGTCATAGTTTACCGGGTCGGAAATGAAACGTAAAGGCGGCAGTAGGTGCTTAATGGTGAAACCGATGAGGTGAGGCGAAAACACAAGAATGACTTAGAAGTTCTAAAATTAATTTAATAAACAATAATTACAGTAATCGCTCAAAAAAGCGACCGTCAACCTGAATGCACGCCTCATAGCGGCGATGGAGGGATTGGTGAACTCTCTCGAACAGACCAGGCATGTCGCGCACTTCGGCAGCAGCGGTCGAAATTCTGGGACGAGTTCCTCTTCAGATTCAAGGGGAATGTCATAGCGGAGACTCTTGAGATATCCTTATAAAAAGAAGTCAAAGCGCGATCGGGCGATCGTGGGAGCCAAGCTATGAAACCATCTTGTCAAAGTTTACGATCTGTAACGGCTTTACGCTTCATTTCCGACCCGGTAAACTATGACGAAAAATGCTTGATTTGGTGTGTGCTACCACCTCGTAAAGTTTGGACTATCTTTTTTGAATCACCCTGTATGTTAGTTCATGATAAGGTGTATAAAGTTAAATAAAAATTCCTTCCCATTCACTTCCCCTCAGCGCCGGCGATCAAAATTGCAGGGCACACGCGGACCACGTACCCCCCTTTACAATCAATATTATTAACTTCTCATTGGAAAAACACGACGTTGTCCGGATCCTAAATAAGCGCCATCTACGTAAATAATACAGATGCAGATATCACCACTCAATTTCCAAATCACCTGTTTTTAACAAAAATCATTCCCGAATTCCGTCCTTTTATTACCCAACCATGCCAATTGTACAATGCGGGCGCAATACTAAATAAGCTCCTTAATCTGCTCCTTACTAAATAAGCTCCCCAAATAAGCTCCTTTGATCCGCTCTAAATAAGAGCTCTGATAATATTTGAAATTGCTAAAACCAAGTTTCTTTTAGTTAGAAAAGTTAGATTTTCGTTTTTTAAATTTAGTTTTGGTTTTTAGAAAGTTTTAGTTTAAAAGTTAGAAATTACTTTTTTATGATCCAGTTTGGGCTTCCGTCATTTTCTGCGATTGAAGTTCACAGATCAGAGGTGATCAAAAAGTTTATTTCGTCTGCTGGAATAAATTGATTTTGAAGTGAAAATAAAATAAAAAAACTAATTACATGCTATTTTCAAAAGTTTACGCCCAATTTCAGTCCTCAGAACAAACACACTTATAATTTTGAAATTAATTCTCTATTCAAAAAATTGAAAATTTATCTTTAAAATCCACGAAAGTAAAAAATCCCAAATTTTATAGCACTCAAATGTTTAGACTAAAAGTCTGAGCCATTGTTCTCAGACCTCATGTGGAAGAAAGTTCGGAGCAGAATCGCCTGCTCGACAAATTGGATTTAAAAATGGCAAGAATTCGACCGAATTTCATATTTTAAGTTCATAACTTTTAAACCAATTCGAATTACAAGAAAAAAAAAGAAAATTAGATTAGGTCTGTTGTCTCGATATATATCCCTGAAAATCACATTTAATTTCTTTGATAATCCCTGTCGCTTTGTGAAAATCGTTAATTTAATAATTTTTGATTCAAAGTATAGCGAGCTATACTGCTTGAAGGCCAGTACATTTTGTAAGAGGATCGTATAATAATTGGGAGATGTACCAGCTTTGTGTGTCCGAAGATTGTTTTTATTGCAAATAGATGTCGAAATTAAAGATATTCTTTTGACCTAAATCCAAGACATTAATAAGGAGAAACACTTTGTGAAAGAATAAGAAAACCTTGAGCAATATGTTAAAGCACAAATAAAATAAAAATTCAGCAAACAGTTGTTTCGAGCAAATGTTGCATCTCCTTCGTCAGCGCTAATGAAACCAACAGATCCAAAAAAGACGAAATAGAAGAAACAAATGCGGTAATTTAGTTAATGAGTTGTTTAGTAATTTATTTTTGTTTACGTTCTGGTCGGATCCTTCTAATTATTTTTCCATTTTTTTATATTTGTTCCATTTCTTTGCCTTTTAGAATCTTGTGACCCTTTTATTGGTTTTGGGACATTTTTGTTGTGTTTTGGCGCATTCTAATCTTGCGTTTTAGTTCCTCAGATTTGTTGGGCTGTTCTTCATTCTACTTCCTGATTGGCTCTTTCATATAGACTTTCAATCGACGACTTGGGTATATACAGGGTGACCCAAAAAGATTGAAACGCTCTTTAATTCTTTACCTGTTGGAGATAAATGGGCAATGTAAATTGCAAAAATGTTGAAAGTAAGGTAGGAAATAAGACTACGTTAATGAAATAGTCCTCCCATTCATTTTTAAAAAGTTACACTTTTTAAATTTTTATGCGACCTCCTTAGACAAATTGGGTCAATCAGAAAATTTTTATTTTTAATGCAACAAGATCATTAAAAAAACCCGTATATCTGTATCTTTAAAATTGAGCGAGTTATATTTAATTGAAAATTGAACATTGTGAATGGGGACCCTATATCACATTAGAAATGTAAATTTGTGACATATCACAAAAAAGATAAAACTGGATGATAATACATAGGATACCCAACCGCGTAGTGAGTACCACTGCTTTATAGGATCTCTGTCTGTGTAATGCTTTATTTAGATGCATTTGTGATAAAATTTTTTTACACATATTAACGTATTTTTGATCTAAACAATTTCCATCGTCAATTTGTTTATGATCCCTATTTTCAGTGATAAAACAACCTTTCACATGATACGGAAAAATGGCATAAGTCAGATTTTTTCCTTTATCAGAATTCAGTTGATTTTAAAGATACAGCTATGCGGTTTTTTTAATGATCTTGTTGCATTAAAAATTAAAATTTTCTAATTGACCAAATTCGTCATAAAAATTTAAAAAGTGCAACTTTTGGAAAATGAATGGGAGGACTATTTCATTAACGTAGCCTTATTTCCTACCTTACTTTCAACATTTTTGTAATTTACATTGCCCACTTATCTCCAACAGGTAAGGAATTAAAGCGCGTTTCAATCTTTTTGGGACACCCTGTATACAGGGTGAGTTTAAAGTCGCACTCATCAAAGTTTAACTGCCCGTAAAATTACCAGTATGAGAATTTAAATGAAAGTAAAGTATTCCAGAGATTAGTTGAAATGTTACCTATCATTTTTAGCAGACAAACTTTAGATGTTGCAATAAATATCAGAAATGACGTTCTGTTTCGCCAATGCAAAAGCGTGTTCGTTTTACCAGATTTCGTGACACGCTGCGGAGCACGACAGTATTGATGTTGGAATGGCTGTTGTGATGTTCGTTTTCAGCTCAGCAGTCGTGTGTGGATTATTCACGTAAACCACATTTTTCAAATACCCCATAGGAAGATATCAGGGGGTGATAAATCTGGGGAGGGAGGGGGCCACAATCCCCGGGAAATTATGCGCTCACCGAAAAAATCAATTAAAAGATGGTTACTGCTGCTTGATGTGTGACAAGTCGCACCGTCCTGCTGCAACCAGCAGTAACGTTCATAAACTTCCAGCAGTGAAATGAACTTTGATGTGCGCGACTTTAAACACACCCTGTATATATACCCCTCTGTTTCTTCTATTTGTGAACATTTCGACTTTTTTGACTCTCAAGCACTCTTTCGTCTTGTTGGTTCTCTAGCACCAATGAATTTATATTGGCATCCAAATTTCGAAATAAAAAATTTTCGGGAAAACTTTCTCTATACTTTCTATATAGTATGATAAGTAAAAATTACCTGGGATAGACAATGAGAGATGGTACGAAAAGTTAAAAAAAAATCAACAAGGACTCACCTTTGCATAAGGACTTGCAGGGCGGTACCAGCCGACCTTCATCCTTGCATTTGGGCGCATACAGAGTACAAAGGAACAGGGGCAAAAGGGCGTAACACTTGACGCTCACCAGTGGCTCGTAGCGAACTATAGCCTCGCTGGCCTCACTTTGAGAGGTGTACCCCAGGGCATTCGGGTACACTGTGTACGAGTACGGCGCTTTGTATTTGTGGCAGAGAGGAAGACGTAGAGAACTGCAGCCTTTGTCTATTGGAGAAAAACATAACGTTCTGTTAAAATGATAGAGAATAAAGTACTATTACCAATTACACGAATTGCACTTAAAACCTTAGAAATTCAAACATAACATTAAAACATGTCTTGTAGAATATAGCTACTTGATGGTTACTACATGCGATGGGTTTATATTTTAAATATAATGAATGCTTATTATAAGGCCAGCATGTTATTTCGATCCACGATGATTAATGGCTTCCACACATGCGTGGTATTTTTTTTTTTCTTACAAGTCGTAAGCCACCATCTTGATTTATCTAGGATATCTGTTTTTATAGTGAAATACAAAAAGAAGAATATTCATGGTTAACTCATAATAGTCAACTGTTAAAGCATGCAGTAAAATATTGTTCTTGAGGTCATGTTTATTAGTTTGTTTATCATGTATGAGTATGTTTTGCCATTTCATGATTGAACACCAAAGCATTTTTATTTTGGAACTTTGCACATCTGCGCGCTGAGGAATGAACGATTGCTTTCGAAAGCAAGAATATTCATGGTTAACTTATAATAATCAGGTTAATGCGTGCAGTAAAATATTACGTTAAGCCAAAATATGGTTATTTTAGGGACAATTTGGTATCTGAACAAAAATAATTTTAAATTTAGAGATAAAATCTCTCCTTGAAATCTTGAAAACCCTAAAATACCAAACGGTAAATATGTATAATCTACAGATCTTTTCTAAAATCTTTGATCCTGTTATATATCACTCTACGCTATAAAAATAATATACAGGGTGTCCCAAAAACATTGACCTCGGCTTTTATTCCTTAAATATTGATTTTAGACATATATAATAAATTACAAAGTTGCGTAGAAAAAAGTACTGGATTTTATGAAATCGATAAAAATTTTCAAGGGAAATAAATTTGAAGAAATATAGAATTTAAATTTTTATACGTCCCCGTTAAAAAAACATTTCCAATAAGTAAAATATGCCTCATACACTAATAAGGTGATGCACAAAATTTCAGCATTTTATCATAAAAAGTCCCAGAGATAGGTTTAAACAAAGTTGGTGAGGGATTAATCACAAATTAAAATGTAAATCTTTACAGCAAGAGTGCAAATGACGCAATAAACCACTTTTCGATGCATCGACATGGGTTCTCAGAGGGGAAAAATCATGTCGGCAGATCGCTTTTCAGGGGTCATGCACAAATGACGAAGGAAAACAATGGTTACATAAATAAATAATAATTTTGCTATTTATTGGTACAATAGTATTTACACTGTGTAGAAATAATAACTTTACACAAAGATTACAAAGTTTGTTTAAAATGTTTTCCATCCATACCAAAGATCCATTAAAGAAAAGAGGCAGATATTATTTGCCTATGATGCATTTCTGAGTTGCGTCATTTGCACTCTTGCTGTAAACACTTACATTTTAATGCGTGATTAATTCCTCACCAACTTTGTTTAAACATATCTCTGGGACTTTTATGATAAAATGCTGAAATTTTGTACATCACCTTATTAGTGTATGGGGCACATTTTACTCATTGGAAATATTTTTTACGGGTGCCATATAAAAATTTAAATTTTGTATTTCTTCAAATTTAATCCCCTGAAAATTTTTATCGATTTCATAAAATTCTGTACCTTTTTTACGCGACTTTGTAATTTATTATATATGTCTGAGATCAATATTTAAGGAATAAAAGCCGAGGTCAATGTTTTTGGGGCATCCTGTATATGTACCAAGAACTATGAGAACGGGGACCAGATCTTGATGAAGAGTTTTCAGGAGATCTGAAACAAAAGGGGAATTCTGATACTCAAACTTGGGAAATCTACAGAAAATCTCAATTCGCTGGAGATATTTTTCTGGAAATGTAAATCAGCCGCAATCAGACATAAGAGAAGTTCACATATTCAGTGATGCAAGTCCCATTGCTTATCGAATCGTAGCATATTTTTGGTATACTGGTGAGAAGGGTAACATTAAAAAAATAGTTTCCTGTTATCAAGAGTTCTTCTTTAAAGAAGTTAACTTTATCTCAACTCGTGCTCATGGGAACTGTAGTTGGAGCACGAATAACCAATTATTTGAAGGTGTACTTCTTCTTCTTCTTCGACCCAGATCGTCCGACCTACCAGAAAGGTATAAGGTATCTGTTTGGACTGCGAGAAGTGCCACCTAATTTGGACCGGAACCCAGTGGGGGAAGCATCCACAAGGGAGCGTACCCTCCTTCCCCTACCACCAACCTCTCGGAAGGATATACGGATCCACATGTTTAACGCAATCGTACTCCGCGTGAACACGGCTGCAGTTTTGGCAGTG